>OY294053.1:30920472-31376909 GCA_958510825.1 Brachypterus glaber
GTTTAGCTAAACTAAGCGACGTACTACATGAGAAATAATACATACGTCAGACATGAGTTGAATTCTTCGTTAAAATTTTTCGGTAGAATTCTTCCTTAAAATTATCCGATAAAATTCTTCGCTATAAAATTTTTCGTTAAAATTCTTCGCTAAAATTCTTTGTTAAAATGGTTTAAATAAATTGGGCAGTTTACACAAGTTTCATTTAAAATAAAATATTTATTTGTAACATTTTATTTCAATATAAATTATTAGTTACTGTATACAGTAGTGTTTTTCTAAGGAAGCTCCCACACTTATTATTTGTTGAATATTCGACCAAACTCCAGTGGACCAACTGAAGGTAGGCACTAGTGGTAATTTCGCTCTCGCTCACCTTCAGCCGGTCCGCTGCAATTCTTACGATTACTCGTCAAATAATCTGGAGACGTATTCTTCATTTTCGGGGAGTAGAACAACTGATAGAATAGTGTTGAAACCAATAGAGTGCGATCACAGCCTCAGACTCTTTCTATAAGTTTTTCTACTCCCTGAAAATCAAAAATAGGACCCCTGTAAGTGTGGGAACTCCCTAAGTGATGCTTTAAAGCCCCTTGTTTTAGATTATGTATAGGTGACAATCAAATCGGCGTTGCCAAGTATTCTTTAGTAAAAAAGAGCGAGTCTAATTTCACTGATTGATAAGCAGTGTATGGCCTGCCGTCTCGCAGCTGCCGCGATCGCTTACTATCACACAGAATACCGTTGCTTGCTCGCCGTATCGACACGGCGAAGTGCGTGTCTGGAAATGTTGTCACTCTTGTCAAACTGAATGAGTTAGGCATATAGACAGAGAGAAAATCACCCTGGTTACAGTTTTATTAGTTAAATTATTGCATAGACGCTCATTTGGTTTATAACAACTAAGGCAGCAAAAAAAAAAGAAATTATATATAAAATTAAACCACTTACCTGCCGCTGATAAACATCTTGTTTCTGCGCTCGGCCTCAAATCCAAAACTGTCAATCTCCGCCTATATTCCGTGAAATGAAGTCTTTAATGGAGTACAGATGAGATCCGGAAACTAAATGGTCTTACGTCTGAAAAAATAAAAAAAAATAAAAGTAATGTACCTTTTTTTTCTATACATATAGTAGTATATATGTACTACGTGTACGTGCAGAAAGTTGGAACGTTGTCATTTTATTATTCCATGTGGAGATATATTTACACATACTGTATAATTTTAAAGATATGTCAGAGTTAATTTGTTACTAAACAAATTAATTTAATTTATTAATTTATGCAAAACAAATTAATCAATATTTAAAAGTTATTAATTACTTAATATTATTAAATAATTAATAATTTTAAAACAGAATCTATCCGGACAACATTGTAAAATTTAATTAAACCGAAATTGATTAATATTATTATTGATATCACGTATAAAATTAATTGGAAGAAATAAAATTTAATGGTTTACTGCGGAAACAGGCTAAGTCAAAAAAAATGTATCTGTCTCGGATGAACGGGAGGACTTTCTGCTACAAATTTAAGAAAACATTTTTTTTTAAATAAATGGGTAATTTATTAACTGACAGCTATATCAAAATAATTTTTAGGTACAGTGACAGATCGTTACCGTAGTAAATACTAAAAGTGTTTGCTTACCACGAAAGTTTAGTTAACATTGGTTGTTATAGTTCGGCAATTGTAACAATCAGTGAATGTTAACTAAACTTTCGTGGGGTTACATATAAACAAAAACGTTTAGTATTTACTACGGTAACGAGCTGTTAGTGTAGTTACTACTACACTGTATTAGAAAAAAAAAAACAAGGATTTGGTTCTATTTTGTACTAAACTCTTCAATTAATAAAATTATTATCGGCAAAAATGAATGATTTGAGTCAATAAAATTTTAATTAGTGGTAACACATGATATGGAATGCCTAGCCTTCATATAAAATTACAAATTACCCTTCATATAAAATAACAAATAATGATACGTCAAACTTCCAAATTATCATCAATAAAGGTCGGGGTGAAGTAGTCGAACACGTCAGCCGCTAGTGGAAAATGAAAAAGACCAAACGTTCCAGTATTACGTAACACAAATTTTGACAATTTGGACGCCCCCCCTGTAACGCTATTTTCCTATACCATTAACATGGGCGTAACACTACAAAATGCCCCCCCTCCTCCCTAGGAGCGTTACGTAATACTTGAACGTTGCCTAATCGCGCGTGACACCAAACCTAGTTCATATTTATTTAAACGCCAGGTTTTGAAAGCGTTCCTTTTTCGATACAAGAAAATAATTTCACAAGTGACAGTTGAGTGGGTAAAATAAATAATTATCCACTCAATAAAGCCACGCGGGGGTTATTATTGAGTTTATCTATTTAAAATAAAGCTGGTAATTGTCTTATTATCTGTATGTATTGGATAAACGTTTTTTATTACCATGACATGTTTTACTGTGTATTGTTCAGATGTTAAAATTTTGAATAAAATTGTTTTATACTACGGTGAAAAAAGTCTGTTTAGAAATCCCATAAAAAATAATAGTTATTATTACATGTTTTGTTCATTAACTAAGTACCCTTCTAACAGTCATAAAAGAGGTTATATTTTTCAGACATTAATGTGGCAATAACCTCATGAGGTTAAAATTAATATAGCCGCATTATGCGCTCGTTTAAACCAGTAAAATGGACAATGCAGTGGCACATATGTGGTATTTTGCATAAAATGTTATAGCTTTGTCAGTAAGTTAAAAGGTTTATTAAATTCTGCATATTTTTTAGTTAACTATCGATATCGATTACCAACATTTTAATAAAATTAAATACCCTGTAGGTATATGAATGAATTTTTTTTTTTAGATTTCATATTAAAGGGGTGAAGCTTTAAAAAGTTTCAGTAAAACTTAATAAAGGCCAAAAAAAGTCAGCATTTTAAGACAAACAAAGGACAACTTGAACTTTGTTTCTTAAGGCCACTGACATTTTTCTAGACATTTTCGGTAAAATCAACGAAATTTTATTGCATCTTTTGTTTCAACTTCTTCAAGAATTCTTGCGGTAGCGTTTTAAAATGCCAACGCACATAAGTCAGATTTATAAAAAAATTGGTCCACTATAGTATTATAAAATAAAGAACAATTTTGGAAATTGTTATTTTTTGTTTTAATTTAATTTTTCTTTAAATTTCAGGTACGTTCAAACATGGTAAAACTAAAATCTTCAACAAATTGTAAGTTTAGAATAATCACTTTCTGTAGTAGTATTGTATTTAAAAGTTTCCAATCCAATCAAGTTTTATTATAGAACAGGTCACAAATCAATAACTAATTTAATAAAAAAAATAAATATATAAAATTTTAATGTTTATTCTGTAATAATGGCTGTATTATTGGATAAAAGTTTTACTACAAATATTTGTTTTATTTTTTATTTTTATTGTAGGTATTATCAAATATCGATCAGTGAAAAAACTCTATTAAATTAAATTGATAGATCAAACAATTCTAAAACTAAAACTTTTAAATTAATTGAACTTTGTATAATATGTATACAGAGCGGTCCAAAAGTCACCCCCCCCCCTCTTAACTTTTGAACCAGTTGAGATATCGACTTCAAATTTGGACTTTTAAATAAGACAACTTAAACTATCTTTTAGCATATATTTAATACTTTCAGCTCTTAAAATGTGGGAATGGGGCATGGGGGCACATTTTTTTAAATGGAAAGGGGGTCGTGTAATACATCATTTTAAAGCTTATAAAATTCTCCATTCAGCTCCATATTTTTAAATTGGGTTTAGAAGGGTTAAAAATGGGTATTAATGTCAAAATTCCGCTAAAAAAAAAACAAATAATTTTTTAAAAATGCCTAATTTCATCATAAAAAAATGTTAATTATACTTTTAAACTAATTTTAGTTGACATAAATAAAAATTTATAAAAAAAAACTTAAAAAATCGAATGTTTTAGCACAAAGAATTGAAAAATCAAAACCATAAAAAACATTTTTAAAAAATTTTAAAATGTTAGTTTAGATAGAGAATTTTATAAGCTTTAAAATAATGTTTCACACGACCCCCCTTTCCATTTAAAAAAATGTCCCCCCATGCTCCCCTGACCACATTTTAAGAGCTAAAAATATCAAATATATGCTAAAAGATAGTTTAAGTTGTCTTTTTTAAGAGTTCTAAATTTGAAGTCGATATCTCAACTCGTTCAAAAGTTAAAGGGGGGGGGGTAACTTTTGGACCGCACTGTATTGTTATGTGTAACATGTATATTAAAATAATCGAATTACTCTAATTTTTTATTTCATAGTCGACTGGTCTCTTATTAAAGCATATACTCTTCTACCTGATTACGAAAAATCTCACTCAGATATCTGTCATTTTCCATAAATTTTAAAACGTGATTGGTTAAAATTGACAGTTAACTGAGGCAACTCTTAATACAAAAGAACGTACTTTAAATTAGAATGGAATGGAATAAATGTATTAACTGCTATTATAAAAATAGATGTGACAAGTCAAATTACATTTGCAGGAAAAATTAAGGAAAAAAGTTCTATTTTTTAATTTCAACTTGAAATTTTCAAGCTACATTATTTTGCATTATTTAGTACATAGATGGACCCTTATGAATACCACCAATAACAAAAATATTTTAATTAATTTCAATTATTTTTAAGTAAATATTTTTTCCCATTTCCTCGGGATATTGTTAAACTCTAAATCATTAAAAAGGGGAAATTAAAGGTTTATGCAAATCCAAATAAATTTATAAAATGAACATAATTTTATCGATTTTCATTCACATGCCTACCCTTGTCATACTGGAAGCGGATTTTCTCATATTTCCAATGATAAAATGGAATCTCTAAATTTAATTTATTAAATTTAAAATATTTATACATAAGAAGGTTTCTGTAGCCATGCAGAAGTCCAAATTTAAAAAGATAACATTTCTCTTCATCTTTTAAATGTCCTGTTCATTTTCAAGTTGTCAAACCGTCCAGAGTTGCTGTTTTGAGAGAACAAAAAAATAAACCGGGAATGTTAGCTCTTTTTAAAGGAGAAGTGCTGTTCATGCCTCAAAACTTTAAAAACCCCTTTTTTAATTCTAAACAGATTTAAAACTTATTTTTATCATTATTTTATTCAAGAAATCTTTTAGAACCCCTGTATAGAAACAGAAATAAAATACAGTAATTTCCTGTTGACTTGCAACATATATCCTTAAAGAAGTAAATTCGATATAAACATATATGTAAGA
Organism: Brachypterus glaber; assembly: GCA_958510825.1. Classification (NCBI taxonomy): domain Eukaryota; kingdom Metazoa; phylum Arthropoda; class Insecta; order Coleoptera; family Kateretidae; genus Brachypterus; species Brachypterus glaber. The sequence goes on from OY294053.1 coordinate 30,925,755, forward strand.
ATTCGTTCTCACAAATATATAGCATTCTATTAACTTTAACGTCACTCTTTAGGGTTTCCTCTACACCCCAGTAATTGTTATGGACACTCTTTCAAGCGGCGGTTTCATCGTTAGTTTACGAGATTTTAGAAACGGAACTTCTCGCCTCGATTGTCGAAAATATCGATTTTCGATACAAGGAATAGGTTCGACTATTAACTTTTAGCAAGTAACGACGATTAACTTTATTTTAAAGACTCCTGCCTCTTGACTTCTGACATTCTAAAGGGTTGGTTGGCTTTAGTATCATGCGTAGAAATATACCCACTGTGCACAGTAGGCCAGACAAGTTTTTATTAAGGCCAATGATAGTTTATTTCTACAACTTTTGTGTTGATAAGTTCAAACATTTATATGGTAGATGTATGAAAAGTAAAAAAAGTCGAAAAGTTTCGATTCTTGATCAAGAGTTCCGCTTTGTCTTGATTTTTTAAACTGCGTGTTTTTTCTTGTTTTTTTTTTTGAAATCGAGACAAGACGAAACATCTTGATTTATTGATTTTCGTGAAACCCTAAAGCCATTTTTAATGCATACAAATTAAGAAAAAGCAAGATATATTTTTTTTAATACGGAAAAACATTTTTAATTACAAACTAATGAAGAAACATAAAGCTTGGGTTTGGACTTTTTCAAAATACATAGAAATACAACGGTATCCGAAAAGGTTCTTTACCTTTTTTGTGTAGCTTTATAATTGAAAGGGCTAACTAAAACCGCTGTTAGATAGAGTGAACCCAAGTAATTGTGACTCATAAATCTCGCAAGGTTTCTGCGGTTCGCCGCCTCCGATGCGAAGAATGCGCTGCCGTCAACTGTCGACAAGTGAACATCGACACTATCCATCATTTCTCTCCAACAACGTCAAAACCAGATGTGTATATGTTTTCCCTAGTTGAGAAGATTTAACGGGTATTATTAGTAATCTTTTGTGAGAAAGATGAGTTTTGCTAGAGAAAAAGCCATCAGCTTCAAACGTGTTCGTAGTTTTTTCAGTCTACAGTTTGTCCCAGAACATGCATGTCAACTCATGTAAAATAATCTTTAGATGTGTCCCAAGTCATGTGTCAAATGAACCAACGCAACCAGCCATACACGAGTGAAGTTGGCCTCTATCTCTCTCTCTCTAATGTATGTAAACTATCGCAAAAAAAAACAATTATTGTGTTTGTGAGTAAAATCTACTGGTATATTCAACTTCAATATGCAGTAGCAGTAAATAAAAGAATCGCGCACGCGGCAGTTGGCGCGTGGTTTCACTGGTTAAAACACTCGAATGTTGCGAGAGTAGGGATGTAGAAAAATAAACAGGTCAGTACATGAGCACTTACGATGAAGCGTGCAATGCATTGCAATGGACCGTTATATAGAAATATTTTGTTTTGAGTCCTACCCTGTCACTAAATCCGTCGTTGTCACGTGCGTTTGTTTACACTTACTGCATCTTGAAGTTGAATATACTATACTTATAAATAATAGTACATGCTAATTAAAAAAATCTTGATAACCTAAATATATTTTCTTTTAGTTACACATTCTTTGAAATTTTCGATATTTTAAAACATGTTTACGAAGGGTTTTCGTGTAAATTTAGCATAGAATGTTAAATTGCAATTAAGCTGCTAACTGATAAGCAAAATCATTTTGTGGCCTATAATTTTATACCATTTTATAAAATGGGTTAATAGAGGCACACGCAGAAAAATAAAATTAAAAAAAAATCAATAATTTGTTTCCAATTCAATTAGTTCTTATTTCCAGGAAATTAGCATTAGTACTTTTTTTATGATAGTATTTTAAATACTTAGTATAAATATCTACTAGATCAAGTTGTTTTTTACATTAAACTTTCTTTTTGAAAGACCATTAAAAATATTTGATAGGTTACAAAAATGAATTTTTTTTAAGTACAGTCTCTAAATATAGTTAATTTTAACAGTGTATATAAAAAGCTCATTAAAATAGATGGCGCTATTAATCCAATATCTATTATGGTTCATAATGTCATTAACTTAACCTACTTAATATGAATTTATACCTGTAGCCGATTTCATTAAACATAAATTTCCACGTATAATCCTAATAGATTTTCTAGAAACACGTTACAACACAGTAGGCGACATTCTAGTTATTAAATGTAATGTCCACATATTCATTTAGGTACCCTTAAACGAATTTTTATAAAATTTGGTACGTGAGAGTTTTTGTGGTCGATGAAACTGAATCTGATGTTAAATTTAAATTAACATTATATGGTTAAGTGAAGCATACGATATTTTTCAATAGAATTAAATGTTCGATTGACCATACCATATGATTAAATTAACCATATTAAAAAAAAGTATTGTTGGTTCAAACATACTTTTTTTTGTATGTGCGCAACCTAAAATACAATGTACTGTGGATTGCCTACATTAACTACTATATGTATAAAATCTTGATAGAAAATCTTACATCCTGATATCAGATATTCCCATTGAATAATGGACGTAACATTTGTATTCGCGGTGCATATGTGTGACGTCGCGGTGCTTAGAAATAAAGCGCCGGGACGGCCTGGGTATTAAAGTTTTAAAGTGAAAATCATTTGTCAAATCGCCCGACGACATACATACAAAGTTTACAAGAGTCATTTGTAACCTAGACAACTTCAATCTACAAGTTTCTTAATGCAGTACGGGATAATAAAAACGGTGCCAGGAATGGAGAAAACTAAGCGAGATGAGAGTTTTCACAACTTTTTTTTTTAGTTTTTCTTATTTGAATGAAAATAGGAAGTTGAGTGTTTTGGAGCGACTTAACAGTTTTGGTTTATTAATAAACTGTTTTTATTTCCTATTTATACAAGTATTTACTTAAAGTTAGGTTTTTTATGATTGTTTGGTACACTGTAAAAAGAATGTAGCAAAGTTTAAGTAAATTTTATCTGTTTGACATAATTAACATGACTGCGTAATACCTACTAGGTACGTACTATTAAGCTCCATAAAAATACAGGACACTCAAAATTTGTATCGTTTAAACTCATTTCTCTCTTAAGTTATTTTAACAGTGTATTTACCTAATTAAGTACGGTCAAGTGGGGTGACGGACGGTGTGGGTGACTTTGGACACTTTTTCGCAAAACCATCTGAATTAAAGTACGTGTGTACAAGTTGTGGAGCTGTTGTGCACAAGTTGTGGTGCTGTGTGCACAAGTTGTGGAACTGCCTGTTAACTTTTTGATGAAGACTTCTATCTCGTTCTAATTTAACTGGAAAAGTTCCCATTAAACCCTATAAATTAAAATAAATATTTAACCGGTCATGTTTTAAACGTAATTTAAAGTAAATGTTATATTAAATTCGTATTTATAGTTAAAACAAACATTAATTTGTAAAACAATGGTTAATGATCAATCAACAATGTACTAATTAAAACCAACTATTTTATTGCAGATGATTTTTTAATAATTAATTCATTACCTAATAATTAAAATTAATTAATGAAATAAAGCCATAATAAAAACAAACTAGGCATTTAAAAATTAAAAACCCGACTATGCCAATAAAATTACAACAAAAAAAAACGAATGCAAAACATTCAATCGACTTTAAACCTATTAAAATGAAAAACAAATTAGAAAGTTATGGGGGGGTAACCAAAGCCTATTAAAATATTAGATCATATATACATAGATGCGCCTTTAGTCCACGTCAAACCGAAATGTTTTCATTGCTATATCCAGTTGGATTTTACCTTCCCGCTCCTGGTCACCACCCACCGCTATAGTGGTTTGTTTACAATTGGCTTTGTATATGTTCTACATAAAACAAATCAACATTAATGCCATATCTATGTATATATGATCTAATATTAAAATTAAAAACAAATAAGAAAGTTATGAAGGGGGGGGGGGGGAATTAAAAAAAAATTGAAAATACTGGAAGAAAATCTCTGATCAACTTATTTTTTCAGGAAAATTTATTTTTATTAAAATCATCAATCGTACCAAATTTAAAAATGCCCTAAAAATAAAGAGTTAAAAAAAAAAAACGAAAAAAATATAATCTTCTGTTCGCGCTGTAGTCAGATTATAAAAATAGTAAAAAAGAATAATATTAAAAAAATAATAGTTAAAATAATACGTCTTTTTGTATGTAGTATGTAGTAGTAGTTTTTGTATAATAATAAAATATAATTTAATTTTATTTATTTTAAAGCAGTATTTTTTTTCCTAAAATAATAATTTGAATAAAAATACTTCGTTAAATTTTTAATTAACTTTCCCTGTTGTATTAAATTACTAAAATTCAGTTAATTTTTTATTTTATGAAGTAATAACAAAAAAATTAAAACCAGGTTCGCAGTTATATTGCCGTCATAAGCTAAAAAAATGTAATAACACTCAGACTAGCACAACAAAGTTTAGAAATTTTATTTATTATTTATTTATTTAGATATTTATCAAATAGAACAACCCGCGTGTCCAGGGCGGGCCGAAGACAAAAATGTTGACCGGGCGACCTGATTTGACAACTAAAAAAAAAAGGTCATCACCTCTAAAATAAACAACCACCAATCCGTTTGGCGCCCCCCTCCGAAAATTGAGTCATAAAATAAACCTCATCACTCCCAAACTGACCCAAGTGCCAATTTGGCGCCCCTTCTTTACATTTTGAAAATTTTCAATATTTTGGAAAAGCCTTCTATTAAATAAAATTTTTAAATTTAAATCTGGATAAAAATCAGTTGTTTTTCCTACAAAAGGTAGGAAAAACATTCTGAATAAAATGTTTTGCAACGATACTAAAATCCCTATTATATAAATAATAAATAAATAAATAATTCTTTATTTCGCTAAGTAGCTATTTACATATTTACAATAAATTTAAGTATTTAAAATGTACATTTAGAGCTGTAATATGTTTTCATAAAGTTTAGTTTTAAATTTACGATATTCACTACAATATTTAACATTATTTGGTATTTCATTAAACCTAGCTAGGCCTTTATAAAAAATAGTTTTATGCACAAAACCTTTTTTAGTTTTGTCAACATAAAAATCGTTTTTATTTCTGGTATCATGTGAATGAACTTCGTTAATAAATTGAATTTTATCTTTTAAATATCCAGGTGTTAAATTGTTTTTTATTTTGTATATAAAATCTAATGTTTTAAAATTAATTCTTTGTTTTACCGTCATTAAATTAAGCGCTTGGTGCATGTCCTTGATAGAAGTATATTTATTACATTTTAGTATAATTCTTAAAGCTTTATTTTGTAACTTTTGTAAAATTTCAATTTCATTTTAATTTAAATTAAATAACAATGATGCACAGTAATCTAAATGTGGACTTATCAGAGACTTAAAAAGTAATAATCTTGTATTTAAATTTAAATTGTACCCTATTCTTCTAAAAAAATGGATTTTTTTTTACATCTTATTCATAATCATATTACAGTGACTTTTAAAATTAAGATTTTCATCAATATTAACACCTAGGTATTTAATTTCTTGAACTTTATCAATATTAATATTATTAATTTTTACAAAGCAGTTTGAAGTATTGACTTGTGATAGTTTATATTTTGTTCCTATAAGCATATACTGTAATGTAATTGGGTATTTACCATACTTTTAATTAAATTTGTTCGGTTCATATAGACCATTGTTTACCTTATGCACCAGAAGAGTGACCTTGGATTTACCATGTTCGCAACCTAAATAATTAGTTACCTTTTAGGGACTTAATATTTTAATTAGGGAATTTCTGATTGATTAGTTTGACATCTGTCAACCACTTCCATTTTTACTTTCACCTTTCGATAAGAAGCTTAGTTTTAAAATCTTTATTTATTTCTATCATCCTTTGGGATAATTTAGTTATTTAATGAATAAATAACATCCTGGTGTTAGGTAAGTCTTTTAACACCATTATTTTTATCTCAAGCTAATGCTTTAACTTATTTTTTAGATTTTTATATTGGTTTGATAAACCAGGTCACTCTTCCGATACTTCGATTACATTGAATAAACTTGCTAAATTTGGTATAACTCTGTTTTACTCACGACCCCTGTACCATTTCGGCGCCCAATACAATTTTGGTACTACAATACTTTGTTTTAGATAAATTAACACTAAGACTTTTCCAAACACTAAGACTGTTATCAGATAACCATTCAAAAATTTCAGCTAGCTCACTATTAATAATGTCAAATAATTCTTGTATATTAAATCCTGAAATATATATCATTGTATCGTCCGCAAATATAGAAATTTTACACTTTTTTAATTTTTTGACAATAGTCCCTTGAGGTATTCCAAACTCATTTTCAATATTATCTGACAATATGTCTTTAAATTTTACTTTTTGTTTTCTACCTTTTAAGTAATTTCTAAACCATTTAAGAACCTTTTTACTTAATCCTATTTCGTAAAAATGTGAGTTGGGGGAGTGAAGTTTCTAACGGCTGTATAGTAGGCACATGATAGGAGGTTAATCTAATTTAATTAAATTTTATTTCCAAAAAAGATTTTTCATCACCGAGATTAAAAAATATTAGAACATATTAATTTAATTTTATTTAATGCTTTCATGTCATTTTTATTACATTTTTATTTATAAATAAATTAAATTTAATTAAAAAATAAATCAGTTATTACTTTAATATGCATATTAAGGAAAATTATTCTAGAATGTAACTTTAAACATAAAAGTAAAAATAAAATAGATATTTTCTTTAAAACGGTTTCTTACACTTTAATTTTGATGTCTTGTTAGCCAAAATAATTAAATATAAAAATTCAGAAACAGAATAATAATAATAACCAACTTATAATTAAAGTTTTATACAGTGCAATATTAAAATAATAATCCTTAATAATGAGTAATTATTATATTAATTACTAGAAATTTAACATTTCGTTTATGGCATTACCATTTTTGGCGTTTATGATCTCATTTTTTTCTACGACTGCTTTAGAATGTACAGATACACACACTTTTCAAACACAGAATGAATCCATTCTAGCTCCAGATACGGTATAAATATTCCGTATTAAGTGTTAGAATGAGCAAATGTAGTGCCATCTCTTGTTTATAAAAGTAAAGAAAACTGTAGCAAAATTAGCAAAAATATGTATATTTTACCATGAAATATTGAATAATTTAATGCAATTTAAAGTTTTGCGTTAAAATTACATAAAGTTTATTAGTTTTTTATCAATTTAGTTCAAAAAATTAAAACAGCTCCATCTATTGTTAAATATTTAAACCTGATATCTGTCACAACAATCTGACATAACCTTCATATTTTGCATTATAATTTGTAAATATGTGCTAAATGTAAATAAAAATCTTTTTTAAGTACTGATTTGATAAAATTATTGAATAACATTAATTGCTTTATTTAAAAATATGTGTTTTGTTGCATTTACAATGTAAAGTCACAAAAAACATTGTTTTTAACCTTGTCCGCAGTTTAAAGCCATACAGTGTTTCATATTTGCAGTCGAAGAAAAAGTATAGTCTACAACACGTATGGAATAGTCTTCCGCGCTCGTGGGATCGTCATACTCGTCCAAACTTTTCGCTCGCGCTGAACATTGTCTATTCCATACTAGTTATAGCATATATTATTCTCGCATCAAAAACATCAAATCTGCGAAAAACCCAATGTAAACCAACGATTAGTAACTCTATATTGTAAACCTAACCGATTTTTAAAGTTCGATTCGGACATAATTATTACTAACTAAACTAAGCCATTCTGGCCTTTTGATTGGCCAGAAAGAAAGATGGCTTCTCACCTGGCCAATCAAAATGCCAGAATGGCTTAGTTTAGTTAGATAATTATGCCTGAATCGACCTTAAATAGATGTGAAGCTGACGAATAAGTTGGATTTTTCCTTCCATGGTATACTATAGTATAGCATTTTAAGTAAAACACTTTCTTTATTCAATAAAAAACTTTACGAAACGTATCCGTAAATTTTTATTCTTTCCGTAATCGTGTCATCGGAAGTAAAAAGTTTTCTTACCATTTCGCCGTTGAATTACCTCAATCTAAAAGGATATACCCAACGCCCCTTCTACACCGAGAAAAAGAAAATACAAACAGACAAAACCATCTATGAAGTAGTGAAAAACAATTTTCTTTTTTCAACATTTTTATGAATAATTTCCTTGTTTTTTTTTTTGTTATCCATTTTGGTTCTTTCGTTTAGTGTTTTATTATTTTTTGAAACGTTGCGCCCTCTATAAATTTTAATTTTTGATAAGGATTTTTTTCTTATCCCTTATCCTGCCCGCTAAGACAAGTTGTCCTATCTGCAAAAATTCACTTTTTGAGATAAGCACACCATTGTATTGCCTACTCAAAAGAAATGTCCTATCTAAAACCCAAATCCTGAAAATTTTCCTAAGATATTTGTCCTATGTAGAAAATTTTGAATGTTTTCTAAATAAAATTGTCCTATCTAGTCTTTACTAGACGAATAAGTTAGTACTAGGACTAACTTTACAGGTCCTAGTAATTTGATTGGACCTTTTAGATCATTTTGTCCTAACTTTGTCAGATAGAACAAATGCATTTAGTATGACAATTTATTTTTGTGGCGTATTTTTGATTTAAAATAAAGCAGAACCCAACGCCATATTTATTTAAACATGTTTTCAAAAAGTGCAAACGAAAACAATAAAACTGGCCATATCTCAAAACATCTAATTTGCAGATAGGACTTGTCTTAGCAGGGCAGTATCCCCCCTATAAATAAGTAACGCTATCAGCCAAGACCCCCTAAAAAAATTGCGTGAAAAACAAACCGTTATTTATTTGAAAATAATAGAGAGCGTTACGTAACGCAGCAACATCCGTACCCCTCCCCCTCGTAATGCTAGGTAAGCATTACCCCCTCTCCCGTAAGTGCATTACGTAATTTAAGTATGGCCCCTAACTTGAAACGATTGATTTCTATGATAAATTATTTATTATTAATAATATTTTCATGTCAAATTTTTTTTTCGAAATTAAATTTATTAGAACTAGGAACTTTTGTTTGTTTGAAAGTTCGACAATAAATTAAAATGTGTAAAATTTTGTTCAATTTTTCGTTATCTCTTATGGAGCATGAATATTAAAAAGTTTTATTATTTTCCGCTAAAATAAGTCAAAAAAGGTAAACTTTTTCAGTCAAACTTTTCCAATATCTTACAGGTAATCTTGTGTATAGCTAACTGTTATTCAACAATATCATTTTTGGTTTGCTTTAAAGTTTATAGGTTATAAATGGATATTTTATGAAATATTAGCTTGGGTCGCAAATGACTTTTTTCATTTTATTTATTACTCTACTAAAGCAACGCAAAAGTAGAGTTGTGTTTTTAACTTTTGTTTGTGTTTCTCCCCCTTAAGCCTAAAATACTAAGTATCAAGTAGAGAGGGAGAAGGGGATATTGGGAGCAGAGGAGAGAGAACTTTTAAACATGGCCGCCGTTGTTGTAAGTTGTTTATTAAAATTATAAGAAGAATCATTAAAAAAAACAGCCACTGCGTTTATTTCTACAGGCCTTAAAAACTGCACTATTTTTATAGACAATTCCTTGTATGACATTTTAAATCGTTGATTATTAATAATCAATAATTAAATCACAAAAAAATAATTAATAATTATAAAATTAAAAATTTCTGTCCTTACTAATTCTACGTCTAACCACGCGTTAGTGTTACTATGTGCTTGAGACACACAAGTCACACAATGCGTATAATAATAACTATTTGTACTTTTCATAGTATAATTTTACTGAGAAAATTTGATTTAAATTCAAAAGGAGTTTTGGCAAGTGCATGAGTAAAGACCATATTTTGAATAATGGTTTTGCCACAGCTATAAATCAGACCGCCACAAACTGGTCATATATTTTATTATAGAAACTTCTGGAATAATAAATTAAACATACAAATACCTTAATGCTAAATTGTGAGCTACGCTATTGGCAAAATTAAAAATCAAACATTTTGGCCAAAAAAATATACCTTTTATACCGGGTGTTGTTTGTAACCTGAAATTTTCAAATATCCCGAATTTTATAAAAAAAATGTCGGACAAAAGTCGTTTATTTTAATGGTTGAAACAAAACGGCTTATTTACTTTTTACGGATATTTACGTTTTCAAGGTTATTTAAAGGTATCCGTAAAAAATAAATAGTCCATTTTGTTTCTCCCATTAAAATATTTTTGAGCCTTTTGATAAGATTTTTTAAAAATCTTAAAAGTTTTGTTACAAATTACAGATATTTTCGAGATTCACATTTGAAAGGAAGTTAGAATGTGCCCCGGTGTTCGATTTACCCCGTTTCGCCCTAATATAATTTCAATAAAGATTAGATTTCCATTTCAAATATTTCCTTCGAGAGAAAATAGTGAAAAACAAAACAGAAATTCCTCTCATTGTTTTACTATTGAAAAATGGTATAAAATAGTATTCGGTATGTAATACACGTAATAAATTTGCAATTTTAGACACTTTAGCGAATCTTATTTCACACTTATTGATTTTAATAATGTCGGACGACCGTATTTTTCGAATTTGCCTAATTTATTACAATGCAGATAGTAGAAATCTGTAACAGAGTAGTTTGATATTTAATAGAATATTGGTACAACTTCGAATATTAAAAAATTGTTTAGGTTACACAGTAAAAATATATTTTTTTAATTGTGTTCCATGTGAATTACTATGCAACAACAGCATCGACATAAAATTTCAGTTAGTATATTACGCACCGAGTACGAAAGCCTAGTTTTCAGAGAGTACTTATTTTTTTACAAGGCGAGCCGAGTAAAAAAAGCATTTGAAGTGTACTGAAATAGGTTTGCGTCGAGGTGCGTATACCATTTTTCCTACGGTCTAACACCTAAACATCCAAAAAACGCAAACATTCCCTTAAAATTAATTTTATTGACGTTCTGTGTTTGACATTCACTTGTTTTCTGACAGCAGATATGTAAAATCAGCTGACTGTCACTTTCCGAACGCTGTCATGGCAACGGGTGGAAAATAAGCACTAACTACTAACTAGGCCGGGGAAAAATATAGTTTAATGTGCGTATTTACTTTAAATATTTGTCTGCATATACAAATAAATCAAGAACCTCGACGTTGCGCGTAGAGCCCAGCAAACCTGTAAAAACTTGAATGAATACCGTTTAACCGCTCTGTAGCCGATTTATCGTATCTATTGGTCATTCAATTATTAAAAAGGTTCCGCACATTACAAATCTTGAGCTTTCAATGGGACGTACTTTAATTTATTTTCCGTTATGGCTTTCAAAGTATACCGTCCATTAAATCTATGTGTGGCTTTATGAGCATAATTCTTTCCAGCGAAAAGATTTATAATCGTTTTTCCAGAAACCAGGAAAATCGCTCATTTTTATCTTCATTGATGAAAAATAAAATGCTTTTTATGTTTATATCTGTTGTGATTTTTTTCTGCAATATTTCTAAGCCAAAAGTGTGTGATAATAATGTCACGCGATAGATTTTCCCTCATATTTTATTTATTCCTGAGGTCATTTAATTCAAAAAATAAAGTTTACTGCAAACAATAAAAAATTTAAGTCGCCAAGGGAACGTTCAAGTATTACGTAACGCAAAATGTACCAAAATTTCATACTTCGGTTCTAGCGTTATTCAAGGCTGTAGAGATTTCATATTTTGGCTACCCCCCCCCCTAAAAGGGGGTGTGTTAGGGGGGGGGGTAGCCAAAATATGAAATCTCTATAATCTATAATAACGCGAGAACCGGGGTATGAAGTGTATGAATTTTGGTACAATTTGCGTTACGTAATACTTAAACGTTCCCAAAGATATATATGAGTGAAGTGAATAGAAGGGTTTTAAAAAATAACAGTGGTTATTTATCTCGTTAAATATAAATCCCAGAGATTTGGGACCAAAACATGCGGATCAGAAAAAGTCTAGGGTACCCCCCCGTATGTATGTATGTATGTATGTATGTATGTATGTATGTATGTATGTATGTATGTATGTATGTTTAGGAATAAATACTTGAAACCTTTTTTGTTGTTATTTTTCTAAATTATATTTTGTATAATTTTTTATTATAGCACCCCCCTTAAAAAACAATAATAAACAAAATCCGACCCTGATATTCGGTAATTATCGCTAAAACTGTTCTCTGCGTGTACGGTAACATTTTATTCATGATGCAGGGCATTGTATGAAAAATTTCCATTTGGAATGTGGAACTTACTTCGATTTGGTAAATAGAAATTTTCTCCACATAGCGGAAACTCTCTCTTTAAATTCAAATATATACCGTATTTTCACATTTCCCTATAAAAATTACGTTAGTACATATAAACGAATATTTACAAAAATATACAATTTCTTGCTGATAAAATCAAGATAAAAAAAATACTGCTGCCACTTTCCCCTATGTGCATAGGTTTATTAAAACAAAAAAATTGAAAAAAAAAATTAAAAAGATCCAATTTCTTTTTTTTTTTCAAAAAAAGTTTATATAAGGTATAAGGTTGAACTTTAAAACCTTAATAAAAATGGGGTAAATTCAACATTAAACCACACACATCCCTAATTAAATTTTGTTGTATTAGGTTTTTGCAGAAAGCTTATGACTATTTAAACAAAATTATCTGACCTAAAATGAATTTTATTATGAGTTTTGCAAACAGTTAAACTGCTTTAATTAAAACACTAAAAATATTGCGAAATGGAAGCATTTATAATCCATTTAAAGTGGTTTAAAACTACATAATGCCCACTTTATGCATTCGTAATTTGGCCTTTTATATCATAACGAAGCCAAAAGAGAAATTTTCTATTGTTTGGTCAGGTATTCCATAAAAAAGTTGTTTTTGTACTTTTCACCACAGCGCACAAGCGCTAGAAGAGTGGTACACTGTTTGTATAGTCTGACAGACGGTAAAAAACCTACGACGAAAGGGGGAACACAGAACATCAACAAAAAAATGCCCCGATTAAAGCGAATTCAATGTATGCGTAGTTAGATTTTATATTTAAGTATATTTTTTTGGCGAATTCTTTCGGTGGCTTTAGAACCGTGTGTCAAACAATAATTTCCAGTTTTCCAAAATCGCCAAAAAACGTCCTAGACAAAAATTTGTTGGATACAAATGTGTTTCGTAGAAAAATAAGTTACACTTAAAGCCTTTCTGTCTGTCCGTCCGATGTCACGTTTTTTTTTTGTAAAACCGATGACTTAAAAACGAATTATCCGATCGGATCGAAAGATTAATCAAATTAATCTTGCTGAAAATTTAAAAAAATTAATTTATAAACAAAAAGTTATAGGGAGCGTCACTTTTTAATACAGTTTAAAAGAGATCCAAAAACAGTATATTGTTTCATTAAGAGGAAAAGTGAAGCTTTTTTTTACTATTCTGTAGAATTTATGGACAACGCGAAGCGGAGTCCGGAAACTACATACGAGTAAAAAAAGCACTTTTCCTCTGAGTGAAACATACTATTTCTTCTTCAAGCATCCTATATATTTTTTTAAATATTAATTTTTGAATTTATTCATAAATAAAGTATGTTTTTTTTATTAAAATAGGCCAATAAAACCCTTTCGAAATAAACTTAAACCTTCCTTAGCTCATTTTATTTTTTTTTCGTAGGCTAAATCGTACACTTTTCGCGATTTCGATGGTAACTTGTCTAATGTAGCATTTGCAATTTCGGAGAGATTTGTAGTTGTATAAACCACATATTCTTCTTCAATCATTTTTAATCAATTTCACACAAGGTTTTTGCACAGAATCTCGAGTCAACCATCTGTTTACATAATAAACAAACAAGTTTGAAGTATGGCTGTCATCAAAGTCAAGGAGTGCTGCCGCCAGTGGTGGTTTTGCTAACTAACCTTTTTTTAGTGTTCAGTTATAAAATATGAACATTTTAGTACGCTTGAAGAAAAATTTAATTTTGGAAAGTATTTTGAGAGAAAATGCAATAAATTATCCACTAGACTTTTAGATAGTTTAATATCCTGTGAAATTGATTAATATTGTATTTCTTTATTATTAACACTAGCGGTGTAGACCAGTCTGCCAAGTCGAAAATACGAAAGAATCAGCACTATAAAAAAATATAAAGTATTTGATTGGCCAGAAAGAAAGATGGCTTCTCACCTGACCAAAAAAAGTTTAGTTAGTGATAATTATGCCTGAATCGACCTATAATGTTTTATAAAAAATTTAATTAGCATAGGTTTGGACTGATTGTTTTTAGTGGGCGTAACATAAACCATGTTATTAGTAAAAACCTCGGCAAAAACTATTTTATTTTCAAACCTAAAATTAATGTATTTGTGTAAAAACAATTATATTTTTTTAGATTTATGTAAAGCATTTGATACTGTCGACTAACGTTATCTTAAATTAATTCTGGCAGATATCTAGTGACTTGAAATACTTGCTGTTTTGTTTCTTTTGTCTTTGCTGCATACAATTAAGCCTTTTATAAAATTTTATAATCTTTCTTCAGTGATAAATTGTTGGTTGTGGTGTTAAATTTTGATAACGTTTATTTTATTTTCTAATACACGAACTAAAATTTAATGTTATAAATTAATTTTAGCCAGACTAACAGTTTTTCAAGCCTGTTTAACGTACCTTCTATTTTTTATAATAAACGCTTTACCCTTAGACAAAAGAAGGTAAGATAGACTAGTTAGGCATATACTGCCCTGCCAAAACAAGTTGTCCTATCTGCAAAAATTCACTTTTTGAGATAAGCACACCATTGTATTGCATTACACTAGCCTCATGTGCCTAGTAAAGAGAAAAGTCCTATCTAAAACCCAAGTCCGGAAAGTTAGCCTAAGATGTTTGTCCTATGTGGAAAAAGTAAAATTGTCCTAACTAGTCCTTACTAGACGAATAACTCCTAACTGTACAGATCTTAGTAATTTAATTGGACTTTTTAAATCATTTTGTTCTAACTACTTCAGATAGAAAAAAATCTGTCTATGCAACCAACTTATTTTAAATTCTGATATTTATACAGTGCGTGCATTAAGTCTGGAATCACCCGAATAACTTTTTAGTTACAAGTTTAATACAAAAATCCTCAGACATGTCGATTTATATTTTTAATTCTGCAAATTTTGGTCTAAAAAAAGTTATCAAAATTGGCACCCCCTTGCACCCTCACCCCCCAACTTTTTTTTTCAAATAGCAACCTACCCCTTGTGATACATCATTGGAAAGGTAATTTAATAAGCTTTCCAACAGTGTATGATAAAGCCTAATTTGTTAAAGGGTCTATGAAAAAACGCATGTTTTAATTAAACATTGTTTGTGTGAAATATTACGCATAATATGGTAATTGTTGCCCTATTTCCTACTTGGCACCTTCCTGAGAATCTAAATAAGGTTGTTTTAAACTTATTGTAATATTTTATACCCTGTTGAAAAATGCAATTTTTTTTCTTTTTATTGACCAATTTTATGTTTACTATTTAATCGATTTTAATCCCGTTTTTTTACTGTCCACTGTCAAAGAGCTGAAGGACATCAATTTGAACATTTATAGTGAACTATAAGTATAACTTACTTTACATGTCTTTATAATAAACTAAATTGTGCATTTTATCATTAGCCCTTTACCAAATTTGGCTTTATTATACACCGTTGGAAAGCTTATTAAATTACCTTTCCAACGAAGTGTCACAAGGGGTAGGTTGCTATTTGAAAAAAAAAGTTGGGGGGTGAGGGTGCAAGGGGGTGCAAATTTTAATAACTTTTATTACACCATAATTTGCAAAATTAAAAATTAAAATCGACCTATCCGAGGGTTTTTGTGTTTTACTTGTAACTAAAAAGTTAATCGGGTGATTCCAGACTTAATGCACGCACTGTATATGCTCCATAAAACTTCTTTCATACTCAAAATGTAAGCTTGATTTTTCAAAAAATTAGAATTATTTTGTTTGTTTTTTACATTTAACTGTGACATAAAAATTTGATTACCGCTTTAAGGATCAATTTAAAATTTAAAATACAATTTTAAAATACAATGCAAATTTCAAGTACAGGATCGAATAAAAACTGTTAAATTACAGTCCAGAAGAGGGTGAGTCGGAAAAGTACTTTATTGGGGCCCTTAAAGAGAAAAAAAGAATATTTGTAAAAAAAGCTTATTTTTGTTTAATTGAGCTACTCATCGTTATCATCATCATCATCATCGTCATCACTGAGTTATTAGTTCTGAGAATTCTTGTATTTCCCAAAAAAAGGTACACCCTACATATCCTACACGGAAAAAAAAAATTATAGCTAGGAGCGCTATAACACACATACCAAGCAAATTATAATCGCTTATTATATAAATACAAGGCTTTCTCTTACAATTATGGCAGTCAGTGTAAAAATTTATATGAAATACTTTAATTGTTTAGTGAATAATAAAATATAACAAATAGTATGGCATTTATAGCTTAAATAGATTTAATTATTGTCCGTGCTAATAATTTTTATAAGATAATAAAATTTCTGTAAATTTATAATAGTGCCTGTAATAAATATAATCGTGTCTGTAATATATATAATCGTTTCCAATTTATTTTTAACATTATTAGTTATTGTGTCCCTTATAATCTATAGCCTAAATCACTATAATTTGCCACTGTTACCAAATATCTTATAATGTATAGCGCAGAGCCCACTAATTTCTTTCCGTGTATAGCAGCAAAATTTAAAGAACTATCTGCCATTTCTCTAGTCCAAGTATCGCACCGTTCTTCAAGTTTTCAAGCAAGTAAGAAAATCACTACTTTTTCTACGACCACATAGAAGGCATTTTAATAATACAAGGTTATATGCTTTTTTAATAAACTTTGACTTTAAAGGCTTCAATTATACTTTAAAAATGGTTGAGTCGGAAAAAGACTTAAATATTCACACTGAAAAGAAGGATTTATTACAATACGGATATACGTTTTTATTAAATGTTTTATTCGACTTAATTTTGGATTTAGCACACTCCGTTTTATTGTTATTTATTATTTGGGGAAAATACTTGTTTCAAAATTAAATTTCGCGAAAAATAGTATATTTTTCAATATCATTTTAATATTTCATTTTTAAATTTATTTAAAAAATGTACTGTAAATTTTTGTTTCAAATATAAAACATAAAATATTACGAAAATAATTAAATTTAAACATTTTTTTAGTTTTTTTTTTACTATCAATGACAATCGCAGCGGTATGAAGTAAAATCTAAAGGCAAAGGTTAGAAAAGAGCTATTTTCTGCACTTGGTTATAAAAAAAATAAGTAAAGTTAACTTTACCCACTTGTTAAAAATAAATCAGAAAGATATATGTACTTTAGACCTTTTATAATGCAAAAAATAGTGTATTCTATATCTAGTATGGAATAGACAATATTCCGCGCGGGCAAGTATGACGGTCCCGCCAGCGCGGAATGACTACTCCATACGTGTTGTAGACTATACTTTTTCTTCGACTGCAAATATAAAACACTGTATCGCTTTAAACTGCGGAAAAATTGTAAATGCAACGAAACACATATTTTTAAATAAAGCAATTAATGTTATTTAATAATTTTATCAAATCAGTAGTTAAAAAAGATTTTTATTTAATTTTAGCACATATTTACAAATTATAATGCAAAAATTGAAGGTTATGTCAGATTTTTATGGCATATATCAGGTTTAAATATTTAACAACAGATGGAGCAGTTTTAATTTTTTGAACTAAATTAATAAAAAACTGGTCAAATATTAAGAAAAACTAATAAACTTTATGTAATTTTAACGCAAAACTTTAAATTGCATTAAATTATTCAATATTTCATGGTAAAATATATATATTTTTGCTAATTTTGCTACAGTTTTTTTTTTACTTTTATAAACAAGAGATGGCACTACATGTGCTCATTCTAACACTTGATACGGAATATTCATACCATATCTAGAGCTAGAATGGATTCATTCTGTGTTTAAAGAGTGTGTGTATTTGCTTACATTCTAAAGCAGTCGTAGAAAAAGGATATTTTACTGTATGATTGTAAATAAAATAAATTTTGTTGGATTTTTATGTGTGTAAATATATTTTTTTTGATCCATGAATGAACTGCGATACCTTTTGTGTGAAATTAATAAACTTTTGTCAAATGTCACTCTGCGAACTATTTATTGGCATTCCCAAAAGGTGGAGGGGTTGGGGGGGTCAAGCGCCAGTTGAGTTGACATTGTGGCTATTGAGCCGGAAAATTTCACCCGCCATTTTCCACATATCGCTTTATTTTCGTTACTCGAAAGTCGGGAAAACAATGGCTTTTCATAGTCTGTTGCCGAGGAAACAAAAGAACGGCTGGATGGAAGGTGATTGTCCGATGCTTTTCCAAGAATATGGTATAATATTATTGAGAGGTTTGGTAATAAAGAAAAATGCTTGTATTTTCATAAATTTTGTTGTTTTTCACAACACAGGATGATTCCTAAATAGCTACGCTCCTTTAAAGGGGCGATTCTACATCAAAAAATACGAAAAAAGTTCCTATAAACATTAGGGTGGACCTTATTTTTTTATTGTTTTAAAGTTTTCACTCTGGTGTAACTATGAAATGCTGAAAATATGAAGGTGATCAAACTTCTCTGTCCCAGTTGGACCCCTAAAAACATGACTGTACTTTTTGTATCAGTGGAAAATTTAAAAGCCTTAATTTGTGCCTTTTGGGTGTAGGTACTAAATTATGTGCCAAAATGATCAAAATTTGCCTTACGTAATACTTGAACGTTCCCTTATTTATAATTGTTCATAAAAATCAAACTGTAGTTTTAAAAAATTAAAGTGAAAAAATCTGAATAAACTTTAACCAAATTCACATTAATTCCAATCAACCGACCACGATAATTTCGCATAACGTGCAATTACCATAACGTGCAATTACCATAACGTGCAATTACCATAATATTGTCCCGCAGAAAAGTTGTCGCATTTAATTTAATCAAGGGGCATTAGGTATTAATAGGGGCATTACATATATCGTTCCAAAAAATTACCATAAAAAATAGTTGGGGAACCGGTGATATTAAATTGTCTACAATAATACTGTAAACTCTTTAAAAACCTTAAGTTAACTTTCCTTAATACTGCTTTTTTATCCAAAAATAAATACAATACAATAAAAATAATACAATACAATCCCCCCCGAGAACTTTCAGTAAGGAACATATGTTCCAGATTTGAAATCTTTACCGTAGTCACAATTTTCTGGCAGACATTTTTTTAAACTCATACTTTAATTTTGTATGAGCTAACATTCTGGTCCTAAACATACATTAAGTATTATTGAATTGGCAAAGCAAACTAAGAGTTTATCCTGTTAGTAGGAGGTCTACTACATTGTAAAATCATCAGTAGTAAACTTTGAGCTGATCGGTTTTGAAAGATAATGGACTTTTTTCCTCAGAAATGAACAAAGTCGACTTAATAGTTCCTTATTGTTTTGGTATAGGAAAATAGCGTTACATGGGGGGTGGGTGTCCAAAATGATCAAATTTTGCGTTACGTAATACTTGAACGTTGCCTTTAAGCCTATTCTATATGAATTTGGGTTAGAGAATTTAAATCCATTCACAGATATAGTGCATCAATTTTCAATTAAAAAAAAGTCCATTATATTCCGAAACCGAATAGCTCAGATTTTACTGTTGATGATTTTATAATGTGAAGAGTTCCTACCAACAAGATTAACTTTCGGTTTGCCTTGCAAAGTCACCATAACTTTAAGTATTTTAAGGATCATCGTGCTCATCGTTGGTTAATAACATTTAATAAAAAATAGCCATTTTTTCCACAAACTTGCTTAAGTTGTTTTGCAATGGAGGGTAGCATTTTACTTTAGGTGATAAAAATAACACGATACCATCTATGGGATATTTTATGGGGCACAATATACCATATACTTAATGAAATTTTATTTTTTAAAGGATACGACAGTATAATGTTTTTTTATGATTTTTGTATCGATTTTTTTATGATTCATATTTATAAGTTGTGTGAAAATTTGAAAGTATAGTAATAAAATGTTGAAAGTTTTAACAAAAGACCATGCATATTGTACATTTTTTATAACCCTATCGCGCTACTCTAACATGAAAGGTTCACTTGGTCATTATTATACTATTCACAGCGCGTAAGCGCTAGAATAGTATTATACGGTAGTTTCGAATTTGCCAAAATCGCCGAATGTCCTTGGATACAAATCGTCCACTAAAGGCTCTAGTTGTCTAACTCCAAATTTTTCAAAAATGAGATTTTTATCATATTTGCTTCATTATCTGATTACCAACATACTTCAAAAAAAAAAGTTGCATTAAACCAATATCAGCCTCAAAAAATGCAAAAATGTAAATATTTTAAGTCGCTAAGTGTCTAACTCCATCATATGATTGTGAGAAAACAATTAAATGAGAACTGTCACTAATGTGAAACTATTTCTCGACAACAGGGGATCCCGTTTCAAATATTTGTTAATTTAATGTTTGATGATAATTATAATTATTGCCATTAATAATGTATATATATTATGCCTACCTAGTAGTAATATTATATATTAAATATAAAAATATAAATTTTTTGTAATAATATTACGCGATATAATACGATAGGTATCCTCTTTTATCTTCCCTTGGAGTTAGACCATTAGTGAATTTAGATTCTGTGGTTAAAATTTAATTTTTAATAATTTATATAAAATAGATAACAATGAAAAGTTTTAAATACATTAACACATTTCAAACATTTTTACCTGTGAACAAGCTAGTTTTAAAGTTCTAAATTGCTATAATTAAGTTTTAAATCGTTTTTTACGTCTCCTGAAAAATATGACGTTTTGGAGTTAGACCGTTAGAGCCTTTAGATGACGAAATGTGTTTTATGAAAAAATAGGAAACAAAAAATTGTTTTGTTTTGAAATTAGTTTTTTTTCGTTTCTCGAGAAAATAGTTATTTATGGTACTAGTGGGTAAAGTAAGATATTGCCCATGAGAAAATTAACCTGCGAGGCGTCAGCCAAGCAGGTTAATTTTCGAGAAGGCAATATCGGTTTACCCATGAGTGCCATACAAGGTTTTATCCAATAAATAGCTTAGGATTTCATATTTTTATTAAAAATTTTAATGACATTTACAAGGAAATAATTTGACAAGTGACAGTTGAGTGGGTAAAATAAATAATTATCCACTCAATAAAGTAAAAGCCACGCGGGGGTTATTATTGAGTTTATCTATTTAAAATAAAGCTGGTAATTGTCTTATTATCTGTGTGTATTGAATAAAAAACTTTACCTATTTCTTTTTATTTATGTTTTTCGTTTTTCGAGAAAACAATTTTTTTGTCCTTCGAATTTTTTTTTTACTTGTCTTTTTGTTTTAGGATAAAATCGAAAGTATGAACTAATATTGCTTATAAAACGTGGGCTGGATGACGTTTAAAATATGGCAAATCAACACCACCTACCTAATACTTTCTTTTATAGCGAAATTTAGTATTTCCAAATTCGTGCGTGCAAAAATTATTTATCAATTTGTTCTTGTACTGGTCAAATGGTTTAAATAATAATAATTTTATACATAATGAATATAGTGTTTAAATATTGTGTTACCATTTTATTAATAACTATTGTTAATAAAAGTGAGTGTATAAGTAAAGAAAATAATGTAAATGACACGGCCGAATTATTATGGTAAGTAAACAATATACAATACAATATTCCTTGAAACAACAACCCGCGTATTTCGATATGTTCAAAGCTATATTATCTTGTTTCAAGGCTAGCATTTCTTTGAACCAAAATCAACGGCGTCGAATGAAATGCGCTGATCTTCATTCAAAAGCTTGTGCTCTACATTCAAGGACATTATCTTTGCTTCAGAGAAATGCTAGCTTTAAACTAAGAGAATATGGTTTTGAACATATCGAAAGACAGGTGTCCTTGGTTTAAGGAAACCTTTTTTTCTGTGTGTATATACTCATATAGGGACAAATCTCCTTAAATGTATTTTTTATCCAATACATACAGATAATAAGACAATTACCAGCTTTATTTTAAATAGATAAACTCAATAATAACCCCCGCGTGGCTTTTACTTTATTGAGTGGATAATTATTTATTTTACCCACTCAACTGTCACTTGTCAAATTATTTTCTTGTAAATGTCATTAAAATTTTTAATAAAAATATGAATTCCTAAGCTATTTATTGGATAAAACCTTGTATGGCACTCATGGGTAAACCGATATTGCCCATGAGAAAATTAACCTGCGAGGCGTCAGCTTTACCCACTAGTACCATAAATAACTATTAATTAAGGCTTTTATTTTTAAATTTAAGGGAGCTATCCAATCTAGCTGTTCAAAGTAGACAAAACAATTTTGGACCATCATATGGTATAAAATTTCCAGGAAAATATCCTGAATATTATCAGGAAACTGATGACAATCAAGGTCAATATGGGTTACCTCCATATGCAGGATCAAAATATCAGTATATAAAAAAATACAGACCATATCCTGAGTATAATATAAATGAAAATGAGGTCATTCCACCGGATGGACCTTATCCTAGACCCCCTTATTTTGGCAGTGGATATCCTAGACCACCTGGTCAAGAATATTTGGAAAACCCTCATTTTGGACCAGAATACCCTCAAACTCCTTACCCAGGAAGGCCTAATCCTCAAAAACCTCATTATTCTCAAGTCCCTAATTATCCTGGACCTCAATATCCAGGATCTCAATATCGCCCAAAGCCTCCTTTTTATAGACCTCAAACTCTTCAAAATTTAATACCAACAAGAGAAAAAATAATGGATGCTCTGGATTCTGTGGCAAGGAATGACGATTTGCAATGTGTTCCCAAGTTATTGTGTGAAGTTACTTCAGGAACTGTTTTTGGAGCTAGGCAACAAAGTTTTGGGTTACCATTCAATGTCAATATGGAATCTTTAATAGGGTGAGTCATTAAGTTAGTTTTTTCGAAATGGATATCTATATTTTTTGATAATGTCTATTTATTTAGTTGTAAATGAAGGAAGGATGAAAAATTCCTTAAAACATCAAAATATTTAGAATACCTTATTTATATTACAAATTTTTTATTGTCCTAAAAATGCGAAAAATATTTTTTCCAAAATCAAATTTTAAAAAGCCGTCTGGACACAATACAAAGAAAATAATTTTATATTATTTTGACTTTCACCTTATTACGTAGGTGATTTATTAGATAATTGTATTTGTTCAAATATTGACATCAATTATTTTGTATTTGTTATACATGGCAGTTTCAATATTTTATTTTTTCAGAATAAAAATACAAAGAAAAAGTTAATAACAAGCAAAATTTGCTTAATTTAATCTTCTTTCTGTAAGAAAAATTGCACCTGATATTTTTCTGCTAATTTCTCTCTTATAACACAGGTACACAAAAAAAGGTCTATTTCTGGGGTCAAGACAAACATTTCTATACGTTTTGGCGTCGCTGAATCCGAATCTGGGATTGGTTTGACTCGGTCAGGTCGCATTTCGTTGTTAACCTCAAAAAAGAGATGAAATGTTTCAACTTTCATAACTTTTTTGAGGTTAGCAACGAAATGCAACCTGACGGAGTCAAATCAATTCCAGATTTGGATTCAGCGACCCGTATAGAAATATTTTTCGTTTGCACTCCAGAATCTGATCTTTTTTTTGCGTGCCTGTGTAATTTGGAAAAATACAAATATAACTAATGCTAATATTTTTTGTTTTAAGGTTATTGTCAGTGTTGCCAAGCCAAACCAACCCACTAATTCATTTCGGGAAAGCAGCTCTATTGGGATATTCTGGAAAGGGAAGCTCTACACCTTGCAACTACGCTTACCCAAACTGCCCAAACGATCCAGATCGCTTGATAAAATATTTAAACAACCACAATGGCGGATTCTTCAGATATTTTAACGGAATTATGCAACAAGGTGTCTTACCGGCTAGTTACCAACCCCATGGTTACCCGCCACATCCATATCCTTCACCAGGATATCGTCCAAATGGATACGGATATTTAGCACCTGGTTATTCCCAAACTCCACCAGGTTATCCTCAAATCACACCAGGCTATCCTCAAATTCCACCGGGTTATCCCCAAAATTATGGAAATCAGTATCCATATAACTCCAAAACAATCGAACAACGGATTCAAAACAAGCCAGGAGAATACATAACCTCAAATAATTTGAATAGTGTTGATAACTTACAGTTTTCTTCAAATGATGGACAAACTAGTAAACTAAAGTTCCCAAATAATCAGGATTTTAACAGGGTCGAAAATACTAATTTCTACAGGGGTGAAAATAGTAACTTTCAGACAAATAATTTACATTTTCCCAACGGTAATAATCAAAATTTTAATATAAATTCGTATACTAGAGATCAAAAAGCATTAAAATTTCCTTTAGATACAACAAACTGGAATTCAATAGATCCACCATTTCGAAAACCAGAAGAACTACCTTATGGAATTGATTATTATTATAACCCAAATCAAAATTATGATAATTTGGATTTAGATTTTCAAAAACCTTTGCCTAATCACGTGGCTTCTCCTGTTATTTTTCCTTTGAGGACCGGGACAGGAGAGTTAAAATTAGATGAAGATGAAATTAATAAATATAGACCTCAAAATAATATTAATTTTAATTCGGGACAAGATTTTTATTCAAATTACAATTTCGGGACAAATCAGCTAATTCAATCTAACAGGGGAGGTAAATCTTTCTTTCCCACCAACTAATTATTGTAGATTTTAATTTATTATTGTTATTTATTTTTATTTTAATAAATTTTTAAATTTATTATCTGTTTTATTGTATATAGTAACTAATAATTATTGTACACATAGTTTAGCATTTTTGTATATCTATAGATATATACATAATATGTATATTATTTAAGCATAACTTTTTTATTCGTTGGTTTACGTTGTTTTTTCACATACGAAACTTGGTTCTGGTGTTTTTGATCCTAGGATACTTTAAAGATTTTTTAATTTATATTTTTTGTGAATTGTGAACATAAAATAGTTGTTTTTTTTTATTTTATAGGTCTAGTAATTTTTGGTCGTTTTAATACCAATAATGGATATAATGGTATCATTGTGTTACTATTAAGAAAATTGCATAAACAACATTAACAAAACAAGCTCTATAATTACTGTTGATTTAGTAATATCAAACATGATACTTGATAATTAACCTAGCTGAAGCTGAATAAACAGCTGCACAAGTGCACATATTATAAAAACATAGACACAAAATAATCTCATTTCTCCTTTTTCATAAAAACTTAAAAGATAAATATCCGCTTGTTAAAAATTTTACCGAAAACTCATAATGTTTCCATTATTTACACAAAAACTTTTTATCGCTATTACGCACAGAAAAAATATTACTAGCAGCAAGTACGTAATACTTAGATCAAGTGGCTTAAAGTTTGTATATCCACAAGCATGTTAAGTACTTAAATCAGGTTAAAAGTTGAATCACGTAAAAGTTATTGGTTTAATAATAAAATTTCTTGTATTGAGTTTTAAAGTAACTTAAATGGAAGATTTATCATGTTTACAGTCAGAAACATGGCCAGAGTTAGTTTATTTTAAGTTTAGAAGTGAAAAAAAAAAACTGACTCATCGAGCATGAATACTTCGGCAACTTTTTAGGTGCCGAAGAAATGCATATAGGTGTAGAAAATTTATTTGTCTCTAATGGGCGCATTTAATATGGCTCGAATTTCAAATGTAAAATTGGAATTCCCATTAAATTTTAATGTAACAGAAAATGAAGTCATTTTAGTAGAAGGTGGGACAAAAAGTAATAAACTGATGTCACGATTTCTGTAGACACGATAATTTTTTTAAGAAAAATCAGGTTCTATGAGGGAAAGATCCCTATTGGTCCTTGGAAGTAATATAATTCCCTTTAAAAAAAATCGAAAAAAGCTAAAAGAAAATTCCGATTAACGTAACTTTTTGAGGAAAAATAACTTTTGTTATAAGGATCAATTCTACCAATTTTAAAACTAGTCCCCCCAAAAACAAAAAAGTTATGGGCGGTTAAACTTTTTATTTTTTTAATTTTTTTGTTTTTAAATTTTTTTCTTTTCAAAACAAGATCTTATTTAAAAAGTTGTTTTTTTTTTTTATTTTCTTTTTTATTTCAAATTTTTTTGGGAAAATCCAATAAACCATTTACTGTGAATAAAGATTATATAATGGAATGCGTAGCATTACATATCTTCACGGCTTATTTTACCATAAAATAATTTTCTTCTTTCCAGATGTCACTCGAAACTAAAAATTGGGGTAAGACAGGAACGTTTTTTTTTTTAAAAGTAATTTTTGACCTTAAGTTCTTGCCGTTGGAAGAAATTTAATTTTATACAAGTTTCTCTAGAAACGTTTTTTCGCTTTTTTTTATTTTACTAATTTTTATATTTTGTTACAGGTATGTAAACTTGACCGATAAAAATTCAAACAAAAAGTAGTAAGTACATAAAAGTTAAAAACTAAGAATATTACATGTATTAAAATTTACATGTTCGAAGTAAAATTTTATATAATGAAAAGTTCTTTTCATTTCTTTTTTAAAAATTAAACCCAAGTACTTTTTACCTGCTTTTACATACTCCATAATAAAGGTATAGGAAAGTAATTTTATATTTTTTAAATTTAAAATGAAAATGTGTACAATATATTATCATGAAGCTTTTAAAAAAAGATGGATAAAATTATCCACTTTATGAGTAAGAAAGTGCCATATTTCATACGCGTCTAATCTAAGAAAACAAACGAAATAGACCAAGGTAAACTTGAATTGACATATTAAGGTAAACGTAAAATTTGGTAAATAAATGGCTACTTGATATATCGATGGCCTAGCGTACTAATGTGCTAAGTACTGAATGGCCTAGCGTAAAAATGTGCCAAGTACCGTAACCGTTACCGGTATTTAGTATATTGTCAAGATCTAGATAATTCTCCAAAAATAATAAATTAAATTATTATTTTTTAAATTATGCTTACAATAATAATCTACTTATTTGTCCTAAATTAATTAATGCAAGTTATAAATTTAAGTAGATTATTAAACAGAATTATCTATAATAGTCTCACGAAAAGTCCTTAGATTGTTTATAAGCATCACTTGAATTATTATTTATAAAAACAATCTTGTTTGAAACAATTGTAGTAACTGTAGTACACATGTAAATCGATTATAAAACATTTGTTTATAATAACAATCGTGTTTATAATCGATTTACATGTGTACTACAGTTACTACAATTGTTTCAAACAAGATTGTTTTTATAAATAATAATTCAAGTGATGCTTATAAACAATCTAAGGACTTTTCGTGAGACTATCATAAATAATTCTGTTTAATAATCTACTTAAATTTATAACTTGCATTAATTAATTTAGGACAAATAAGTAGATTATTATTGTAAGCATAATTTAAAAAATAATAATTTAATTTATTATTTTTGGAGAATTATCTAGATCTTGACAATATTTTTACGCTAGGCCATCCGGTACTTATCACATTTGTACGCTAGGCCATTGATATGCTCGGGGATATTTTTGACCAGAATATCGAGAACTATAACATTCCAAAATTCAATACAAATGCTTTTCTTTTATGAAAACACGGCTTTTATTTTATATTGTTTTATTTCAATTCAACGCCTGCTTTCTATATTTATAGATTTTTTTTATTATCTTTAAATGGATTAATTTATTTTAAATTGTCTTCAAAAGCAAAATCGAAATGAGATTAAAATTAAATAACTTTTTAACTAGTTTCCAAAAGTTTTAAGCCGCCGTAATTAAACCGAAGTCAATTTATGTTTTCTTAATTCTCACATTTAACTTTTAGTTTTTGTTTGTCTTAATTTCCACTTAAATCAAATAAATTTTCTTTTAAATTGAAAAAAAATATGGTTTGTTTTTGAAGAATTTTAAAGTAAAGGCATTGTTACGGCCGGATTCACCCGTTTTTTAGACAAACTGAAAAATGTCGGTCTGTCTGTCTGTCTGTCTGTCTGTCTGTCTGGTTTTATCCCATAGGTTTTTATTAATAAAACATTTAAAAACTAGATGAAACGTTGCAAGCACCCTGTCAAAACATTGGCACTATTGTACACTAGAGCCATCTAGTTTGCAAATTTCAAACTAGGTGTTTTGTTTAATTATAAATTCTGTATCTTTAAAACATTATATTCTAGCAAAAAACTGTATATAACATTTTTTATAGGGCTTAAAAAGAGCTTTTATTTAAAATATATTTTTTTTTGAAATCGGGTTATAAATATGTGAGATATGCTAAAAAAACCTTTTACTGCTTTAAACGCCAATATCTCGAAAACAATTCGTTTTAGGAAAACGTTGTTTATAACATTTTATGACCAATTTAAAATTATCTTTTATATAAGTGCTAAATTAACCAAATACAATAATAGTTGCCTTAATTATAAACAAAAAACGCTAAAGATAGGAGTTTTACCCTATTTTTACCCCTTTACCCCCAGTCGTTTACCCCCAAAATCTAATCAGCTCTTCGGAATTCGATAAGAAACAATATGCAAAAAACCGTAAGTCGATATCTCATGTAGAAATGGAATTAGAGAGTTTACACCCAGACAGACAGACAGACAGATGGACGCAAATTTGTTTTTATCGATTTCGACTCAGAATGGTCTGAAACGTCGAGAAATGTGAAAAAAACGTGGTCAAAGATTTTGACTTTTCGGCGAAGATTTCAATACATCGGCGCTCTTAGTAGCACTAAGTGCCGATATAAAAAATAAGAACATGACCTATAAAAAATTATAAAACATGTTTAAAAATATTAGATTAAACAGGAGAAAATAAATATTAACTAAATTGAAATAGAAAATTTCTTTTATAAAATTAACAAGTTCTTATTTTTAAATATTTTATTTGTATATGTCGCTAAATTTAAAATATTCAGAATTAATTTCTTTTTAAACGTTGGGATTCTTTCCTTTTTTTGCCTAAGCGCCTTATTATCTGAATATACAATATCAAAAGAATGTACAAAAAGGGATTTCATGGGGATAGAGCTGACTTGATACCTTGAAAAAAAAAAGAAAAAGATATTTTTTGACGAAGGTAAAAGAATTTTGTTATATAAACGAAATACCAAAGACAACGGAACATAAGAAAATATTAAAATTATTTTAGATATATACATAGTATGTAATATAATATTTTTTGTGTGTCTTTTTATCAAGTTTTGTCCTTCCAGATATTTTACATTTTTAACAACGGGCTTAGTTTCATTCGATATAGAAATTGTATTTAATATTTATATAATACAGAGTGAACTGGAAAAAAGGTACAAAATTAAGAATAAAAAAGTTTAAACCTAAAGTTCCAATAATGATTTTTAAGGAATCTAAAATAATTAAATTAAATAGCAAAGAAATTGGATATCTTAACCAAGACACAAACATGCGTTTTCTCGTTCATTTATATTATGTAATTATATAATAATCAGAGTTGATACTTTCATTACAATAACAGGGTCGGACAATAGGAATTTTATATCATTTCTAATTTTTGGTGAGTTTCTTTAATACATACCTATGCCGAATAAGATTATATGTATGTATACAGATTAATTTAAAATTCCTGTATACAGAGATATAATCTTATTCGGCAAAGGTATGTATTAAAGAAACTCATCAAAATGATCAAAATTTGCGTTACGTAATACTTGAACGTTCCCTAATGAACCAAAGCAATTAAAACAAAATTAAAATAAACTGATAAAAATATAAAAAACCATGTATAACAAAAATTTATATATTTTTACAAATCGATTAATAAATATCGTCGAACTAATGAATAAATATAAATTTTTTTATTCATTTATTTCAGCTATAATATATTATAGCTTTTTTCCAAATAAATGAAGCTATAAGCTAAAGCTATAGCTTTAGTGATGTCCTAAAAACACTAGTGTACAATGTTTTTGCTTTTGAAGAACAAACTGGGAGAAAAATAGACACGCATAAAATGGAATACTGCTTATAAATAACAAAGGATGCAGGGATGAAAGAATTGGCTAGAAATTAGGTGGAATGAAGAGCTGTCTCAAACCAGTCTTACGAGTGATAAAGATATATCCGCACAGAAAAAAAGGTTCCTTGAACCAAGGTCTTTCGATATATTCAAAGCCATATTTTCTTGTTTAAGGAAACGTTCAAGTATTACGTAACGCTACTAGGAGGGGGGTGTGGGTCATTTTGGAAAATTTGCGTTACGTAATACTTGAACGTTCCTTAAGGGCTAGCATTTCTTTGAACCAAAGTCTATGTTCTTGCATGAAGAGCGCGGAGCTTCATTCAAAAACCCGCCCCCTTCATTCAAGTAATGACTGGTTCAAAGAAAGAAGAGAATATGGCTTTGAACATATCGAAAAACACGTGTCCTGGTTCAAGAAATCCTTTTTCACACAATTTAAAATAATAAAAGGTAAATCTAACTAAATTGGCCATGTTTTCTCCAAGCTGTTAGCTGTATTTATATAGCACCAGCCGTTCGTAATAAAAAAGTAAATGTAGAGTTTAAAACAGTTGACAGCATATCAACAGGGCGCACTCTAGCAGATATAATTTCTAAGTAGATATAGCACTTTGCATAATTTTCAGACGAGCATTTAGTAAACCCTTATACCCTGAAAGCAGGGACGGACTTCCCAAAAATATAACAAAAAAAGGAAAAAAAAATACCAACAGTTTTATGTTTATTTATGCCGGGAGTGAAAAATAATGCGTTCATCCAATACATACAGATAATAAGACAAATACCAGCTTTATTTTAAATAGATAAACTCAATAATAACCCCCTCGTGGCTTTTACTTTATTGAGTGGATAATTATTTATTTTACCCACTCAACTGTCACTTGTCAAATTATTTTCTTGTAAATGTCATTAAAATTTTTAATAATAATATGAATTCCTAAGCTATTTATTGGATAAAACCTTGTATGGCACTCATGGGTAAACCGATACTCTCGAAAATTAATCTACTTGGCTGACGCCTCGCAGGTTAATTTTCTCATGGGCAATATCTTACTTTACCCACTAGTACCATAAATAACTTTTGTTACTAATTCCGCGAGTCACCGAACCTAGTCCATATTTATTTAAAAGCTGAATCTACACAGTAAAAAATAAACATGTCAATGTGATTTAATACAAATACATGTAAAACTAGTTTTCCTGAAAAAAGATTTTTTTCAAGTACAGCCCTGTAGCTTGCATTCGAGCAAACAGTATAAAATACGTACCTTGGCAGAATAATTGTTTTTCCCTTGTTCAAAAAGCAAAACAGCCGTGAAAAGGCACACCCTTCGCCGTTAATACAGACAAAATGTGCAAAAATATGTTAAAGTAGGGGTCGGTAAAACACACATTGTAGAGGGCCACAAAAAAAGTCAATTAGACTATGTTTTTCTTACGTATTTTTGTACTTTGGACCAAAGATTTTCAACGTGGCAAAAATGTTTTGGTCAAAATTTCAAGTCTCTATGCCAAAGCGTTCTTAAAATATCGTAGTGTAAAGTTGTTTTGCAAGCGACCTGTACCATTAATACTACGTTATTCTGGTTTTCTGACCGCTAAAATCGCTGTCTATTGCTATTAATAGTAACTTTTAAGTCAATTTCACTTATGAAAGTTTTATATTAGACAACATCAATAACTGTTTACAGATATTACTATCCTATCCCTTCCTTTGTCTGAGAATAAATTCGAGTGTCTCGTGCATGAGACACCGGTCTATTTAAAAAAATTTCATGGCTCATATATGAGCCGCTTGTTAGCGGACGTGTTAGTAGTAAGTTTCACGTAAATTTCACTTATGAAAATTTTATATTGGACAACAGCAATAGTAAACTCTGTTTACAGATATTACTAGCCTATCCCTTCCTTTGTCTGAGAATAAATTCGAGTGTCTCGTGCATGAGACACCGGTCTATTTAAAAAAATTTCATGGCTCATATATGAGCCGCTTGTTAGCGGACGTGTTAATAGTAAGCTTCACGTAAATTTCACTTATGAAAATTTTATATTGGACAACAGCAACAGACTCTGTTTAGAGATATTACTAGCCTATCCCTTTTTTTATCCGACAATAAATTCGAGTATTACCGACCCCTAGAACCCTATTTAAAGTTTCGTTTGATGATTACTACACACTTAGTCTGAAAGCTTCGTGTAAGTTGCTTTTTAATACAGAACTTTTCAAGAATTAGAACTAATTGGCGTAGATTCTTTTGTAATAAAAAAAAACAAGCCGTAAAGATATGGTATACTTCGTATTCTGTACAGTATACTGCAGCATTTTTGTAAAAATCTATGCAAACTGGCTTAAAATTAAGAAAGAACTAGATGAAACGTTGCAAGCACCCTGTCAAAACATCGGCACTATTGTACACTAGAGCCATCTAGTTATTTCAAACTAGGTGTTTTGTTTGATTTTAAATTCCGTATCTTTAAAACATTATATTCTAGCAAAAAACTGTATAACATTTTTTATAGGGCTTAAAAATAGCTTATATTTAAAATATAATTTTTTGAAATCGGGTTATAAATATGTGAGATATGCTAAAAAAAACTTTTACTGCTTTAAACGCCAATATCTCAAAAACAATGCGTTTTAGGAAAATGTTTATAACATTTTTTGACCAATTTAAAATTATGTTTTATATAAGTGCTAAATTAACCAAATACAATAATAATTGCCTTAATTATAACCAAAAAAACGCTAAAAATAGGAGTTTTACCCCACTTTTACCCTTTTACCCCCAATCGTCAACCCCCAAAATCTAATTAGCTCTTCGGAATACGATACGAAACAATATGCAAAAAACCGCAAGTCGATATCTCATGTAGAAATAGAGTTAGAGAGTTTACACCCAGAGAGACAGACAGACAGACGGACGCAAAATTTTTTTTACTGATTTCGACTCAGAATGGCCTAAAACGTCGAGAAATGTGAAAAAAACGTGGTCAAAGATTTTGACTTTTCGGCGAAGATTTCAATACATTCGCACTCCTAGTAGCACTAAGTGCCGATGTAATTATTTCCATAACTGACTCATTAAATTAAAATTAATTAATTAAACAGGCCCACAAAAAAAGTTGTCTGTGCTGGAGTTGAGACCTACCTATTCTATTCTTATGTATTTTGAGATGATGAACACGAAGCTGTCATAAAAAAGGCACTTCATGGGCTCATTTTTTTGCTTCACTAAAAAAAATTGTCTTAAATGGTAAACATATCATTGTTCCAGTGTAGCAAGAAAGCCCATGAAATGCCTTTTTTATGACAGATTCGTGTTTAGCATCACAAAATACATAAGAATAGGTGGGTCTAAACCCCAGTACAGACAACTTTTGTTTTATGGGCCTGTGTTATTTTAACCCTATATTTTGTTCCCATAACATAACTTCTAAGTGACATCTATAAAGTAATAGAAGTACTACTACAGGAGGCGATAAAGGGTTAAGAAACATTCGTTAAAGCCAAAAGCATCATAAATAAACTTAAATCAAGTGAGAAAATTCATTCGTTTGCATACTAAATAATATAAAACATTCACACATCCCTTTTGACCTACTCGAAATAACATCCTTTTAATTATCCTTAGATACCTTAATGAATATCCAGTGGAAAGTTGGATTTCAAAACGACCGGTCGCGTTATGAATAATTTAACTAAACCTTTAATTTGATAATTTCAAAATTTAAACAAAATTTTCACTGTTAAAAAAAATTACATACACATTAAATTACCTTCTTTTCGCGTAAAAAGTGTCATATTTTTTTTATAACGCAGGGTGCAATAAAAGTCAGATACTAAACGATCTAGCAGAGTTTTTTTGGCAAATTAAAATAATAACTGTCCATAATTTTATATTGAAAATTTAATTTTAAGTATCACCAGCTCAGCTAATTCAAAAAACTTACATTTATTTTAATTTTAAACAAACTCTCACTTTTTAAGGACATTTTCTTATAATTATTTGTAAAACGTAGAAATGCAATCAATTTAACCTTAATGTCAAAAATTATCAAAACCAAAATGGGTAATAAAAATATCATTAAAGTTATTTTTAAGCTATCATAGCTGCCTTCATTTTATTCTGAGCCGAGTTTAAAAACTTGCACTTAATAAGGTTCCAGAAAAAACATATTCGTTTTATTCAAACTATCCATTTTTAAACTTAAAATTCCTATAAAGTTAAAATATACGTTTTACTACAATTTGACAACAATAAAATATTAATATGCTAATATATTCTTCGAACGATATCATTAAACCCGAAATATGTAACATAATTTTAATAAAATTGCAATAAACAGGTCATAAAGTCCTTGATTTTATTGTACGATTCTAGAGGACGCTGTTTTATTATCTTTCGCTCTATTACGTTGGTCACTTGAAAATACAACCCTACCCTTATAAAATAGGGCGAACTGTCCTTTTTGTGTATCACATTTTGCCTGATACAATAGTATAAGGGTTAAAACCTCTATTTCAGCAGTTTTAATTTTTTCTTGTTTACAAGTTGCAATTGTTTCATAACAAGTTACCAACTTAATTGCAAGTGATTAAAACACGTGGGATGTTTGCTTCACGACGAGTCTGTCGAGATACAGCATGATCTTTTAGAGTTATGAATCTGATTTTTTGTGAAACTTTGTTTCCGATAAGCAAACTAAAATTGTGCTTGTATAAAAGTTTTTTTTAGGGGCTGTTCAATAGTTATATCACCGACTTGGGGGGAGGGGGTTTGTGACAGCCCATATTAAACTTTCCAATTATATGTATGCAAGTGGTGACAATTGCAAAAATTCGGTGACATCATTGTTAAACAGCCCCTTAGGTAAGAAATAGTTATTTATGGTACTAGTGGGTAAAGTAAGATATTGCCCATGAGAAAATTAACCTGCGAGGCGTCAGCCAAGCAGGTTAATTTTCGAGGGCAATATCGGTTTACCCATGAGTGCCATACAAGGTTTTATCCAATAAATAGCTTAGGAATTCATATTTTTATTAAAAATTTTAATGACATTTACAAGAAAATAATTTGACAAGTGACAGTTGAGTGGGTAAAATAAATAATTATACACTCAATAAAGTAAAAGCTACGCGGGGGTTATTATTGAGTTTAACTATTTAAAATAAAGCTGGTAATTGTCTCATTATCTGTATGTATTGGATAAACAATGTTATTATTGTGTTGGGTAAGATCAATATAATTCATTATAAAAAAAATGATAATAAACTTAAAAAGTTAGGCTTAACCTTAATAATCTTTATCAATCATTTGATAAAACCATCGATCACTGTTAAAGTTTAAAAGGTTTTTAAAGTTTTCAGTAAAAAAAATCTCCAGTGCATTGCAGTGTTTAATAATTTTTCTAATTCATCTCTATTCCAAGGAAATTGGCATAAAAAATATTGACAAAGCTGAGTTAAAAACAAAAGATTAAATTAAAAAGAAATACAGCTAAATTGTAAAGAGTTTTCCAACGAAAAGTTTATCTTACAGTTTTCACTTAATGTTTATTGACAACAATACAAAAGTCGAAAATTTTAAATTAAACCATAATATATTTATATATACACGTGACTTGTTGATTTTTGTTTTGCACTTTGGCAGTATAGAAATTATTTTGGAATGATGGTACAATAGTTTTCTGTTTTTATTACCATTAAATTCGTACAAATTGGGTAGAAGGATACTCTCATTTCACTGGTCCGAATATTTTCTGCATTTGTTCCTCGTAATCTGCTATGTTTCGTTTCATAATATTCATACAAGGTCCCAATAGTCTTTCAAAAGCGTCTACTTCCAGAAAGGCTAGTTTTACATTTCCCTCACACCTTACCGTTGCTGCTCTGGGTCTGTGCGTCACTAGCGCCAGTTCTCCAAAATACCCACCTTTTCCCATTCGATTTATTTCTATATCGTTACCGCTGTCATCCAAAATCGTTACGACAACGATTCCATCCTCAATAAAATACATACCATCAGCAGCGTCGTTTTGTTTGATCACCGTTTCACCGTCTTTAAGAGTTTTTGGTATCAGAGCATCAGCTAGATTCATTCTTTCATACGGCTGTAGTGTTTTTAGCATCGGAACGCTTTCTATCAAAGCCTCGTACATTTTTCTTTTCTTAAATGCGGATTTCAGGACGATACGTCTGAAAGTTTGTCGGTCCATAGCCCATAAAGAACCTTCTGTGGTGGCTTGAATAGTAGCAGCTCTTGGCATGTTATATAGTAAAGCTAATTCACCAAAACTTCCAGCGTTTTCGTAGGTGAACACATGTTTTGGTTCACCATTCGGTTCAGTAGATACAAATACGTTATACAAACCGCTTTCTATTACATAGAAATTGTCACCATCGTCACCCTGTTGAATAACATACTCGTCTTTAACAACTTTTCGTTCGAACATTGCGTCTATAACGTTGTTCATTTGATCACTATCAAGCGATTTAAAGAGCAAAATATGCTTCACAGCTTCTCCGAGGCGTTCTCGTTGAGCTTCTGTTTTTGGATACACAGTTTGATCTGCATCATCTTCGTCGTTGTCTTCCTCTGGATTATAGGCTTCTGCATACACAGGCTTACGTCTCGTGGAGACACGTCCTGTGGAAACGTCGTCATCGACGGAAGGTACAGATTCAACGTAGGATCCTTGCGATCCTTCGGTCGCGTAAACAATAGTAGTGGTGCGATCCTCTCTGAGCCTCTGGAAGTAGTCTGCAGCATACGATATCATATCTCCAGGCTGCTCCAGGAGATAGCTGATGGTGAACTCGAGCAAAACTTCTCGTAGATCATCTGGAACTTGCATGCGTTGACCAGATTGCCGGCTCATGTCCCTTTTTGTTGCGATTTAACCGATAATAATTTGTAGATAGAACTAGATTTTTAGGATAAATTTAACATCTTAATAAAATTTGTCAAACTAAATTGTACCATTTGAATTTGACAAGAGTTTTAAATGTCTTGTCAAATATTTAAAAACTTGGTTCTTCTTCTTCTTTTTTATTATGATTAGTTTTACCAATTTTACTTAGTATAGGGTGGCAACGTTTACTTAGTATAGGGTTGCAACGTATTTATTTTTGAAGATAGATCTAAAGTTTAAATTTAGAAACTAGTACTTTGACCGAATGGTAAAAAAACGGAGAAACGTTACGCATTTGGTACAGACTAAGAATTTTTAACCAAAATAACCATATTAAAATGCATTAAATGAGGATAAAATAACAATTTATCGATAACTATAAAATTTGCTAGTAATTTTTCTAGAATTTTTAGTATTTCACACCGGAAAAATCCTTGATTTACATTATGTCCAGCGGAATTTTAAGCTATTTTTACTGAAATATCTCTTCATGTAACTATTTAATATCAAATAGACATTTCGTTCGTACAAAATATATAATACATAAAATTTATTTCATTCAAGTTGAAATATATTCCCTAATTTAAAAATTCTTGTGTGTAATATTCCTTTATAAGAGAAAATTTTATTATATCGAATAAAATATAATTGATACGAAATGGAATAGAAAATTATTGGATTAGGCATGCAGTCAAGATAAAATTGAATTTGAATTCGTAATTTAAAAATAATTTATAAAAATGTAAGAAGATTTTAAAAATGTGACTTAATAAGAACGAATTGTAATTTTTATTTAATTTTTTAACCATAACCATCTACATAATAATAATAATAATAAGAATAATATGGTATTTTTACAATTTTGGCGAAGGCGCGTTGAAAAGGTACTTGATATGAACATATTTTACCAATTTAAAAAAAAAATAAGAATTTGTTTTAAGATTAATTGGATACCGCTTATATAAAAGGAACCAAGTGAAATTTTTAAAGAAAATTTGTTAGGCATTTCGTTAAAAATGGCGCTTAGTTCCTTTTATATAAGCGGTATCCAATTAGTACTTGTTTCTAGTGCTATTTGTTATTATTTTGAGCTTTTTAAATTCTTAGTATAAATATCTACTTGTCATCTTTCATTTAAGTTTTTCAATAAAAAAAAATATTACAGCTATATCTGTATATTTGTACCCCCATAATACTGCACAGTTACTGTACTTACTGTAAGTGTAGCTCTAGAATAACCCCATTTTTATGTCTAAAATAATTCATGAACCAATTCATTTAAAAAATCAGGGTCCAATATGCTAATTATATGGAATTCTAGATACCCAACAAGCCGTAAAAACATGTAATTCTTCGCATTGTATAGTGAACTCTCCACATATATTGCGTTTTTCCTCGATATGCAGAAAAAAAAGGATTCCTTGAAACAATGAAACGTCTTTTTCGATTTGTGTAAACCCATATTCTCTTGTTCCAATGCTAGCATTTCTTTGAACCAAAGTAAATGTTCTTGATTTAAGCGCACGGGTTTTTAAATGAAGATTCGCGCTCTTCATTCAATGACATTGACTTTGGTTCAAAGCAATGCTAGCCTTGAAACAAGAGAATAAGTCTTTGACGCCCCTATAACTTTTTGTTTGTATTTTTTTGTTTAAATAGATGTGAATAATTTTGTTAATTAAAATGTTTTCTAAAAATTTTAAGTAAGTAGGACTTCTCCTTCTATTTTTAATAATTTTTGAGTATTTCTATCAATTAATGTATTCTAAAATTTTTGAGTTTATAGTACTTCTATTTATAATTCTTGGGAAAATTTCTACCATTACAACTTTTTTGTTTTTGAAGGGGGGTCCAAAAAAAACAATAGGGTTCTTCCTAAAAAAAAACGTGGTATCAGATGGATAGACGAACGGACGAACACACAATCATTTTCAAAGTAACCTAATATTTCATGAAACTGTATTCAAGATTTTTTGTCTAGGACGTTTTTTGGCGATTTCGGGAAATTCGAAACTAGCGTATTACACTCTTCTAGCGCTTACGCGCGGTGAAGAGTGCAGTAAACAGAATAATTTAAATATGTATGTAGTCTATGTCAAGTTTGGCCATTTTGTATGATTTATTAGAATTAGTATATTTAACGTTTCAAAATTAATGTTATGTTAAATTCAAGGATTCGGGTTCGAAAATCCATCATTTTAATGACTTATCTTTGCTAACCCAATTCTGAAATATTCAAATA
This sequence comes from Brachypterus glaber, assembly GCA_958510825.1. Classification (NCBI taxonomy): domain Eukaryota; kingdom Metazoa; phylum Arthropoda; class Insecta; order Coleoptera; family Kateretidae; genus Brachypterus; species Brachypterus glaber. Next base: position 30,965,111 of record OY294053.1, read on the forward strand.
AGCTAAAGAAGTAGTAAAAAATTAACTGTATTAATATTGTGCTTTTTTAATTAATCTATGTAATATTTTTTTAATATATACAGTGCGTGCATTAAGTCTGGAATCACCCGATTAACTTTTTAGTTACAAGTAAAACACAAAAACCCTCGGATAGGTCGATTTTTATTTTTTATTTTGCAAATTATGGTGTAATAAAAGTTATTAAAATTTGCACCCCCTTGCACCCTCACCCCCCAACTTTTTTTTTTTCAAATAGCAACCTACTCCTTGTGACACTTCGTTGGAAAGGTAATTTAATAAGCTTTCCAACGGTGTATAATAAAGCCTAATTTGGTAAAGGGCTAATGATAAAATGCACAATTTAGTTTATTATAAAGACATGTAAAGTATAACTTTAGTTCACTATAAAGTTTTACTTTTCTTGTTCTAAAAAATTATATGTAGATATATTTTCTTGCTTTTTAGAACACTTAATAAAAATTAGTTTTATTCCAACGTTTCGGCGTTTATTGTTGGAATAAAACTATTTTTTATTAAGTGTTCTAAAAAGCAAGAAAATATATCTACGTTCACTATAAATGTTCAAATTGATGTCCTTCAGCTCTTTGACAGTGGACAGTAAAAAAACGGGATTAAAAAATCGATTAAATAGTAAACATAAAATTGGTCAATAAAAAGAAAAAAAAATGCATTTTTCAACAGGGTATAAAATATTACAAAAAGTTTAAAACAACCTTATTTAGATTCTCAGGAAGGTGCCAAGTAGGAAATAGGGCAACAATTACCATATTATGCGTAATATTTCACACAAACAATGTTTAAATAAAACATGCCTTTTTTCATAGACCCTTTAACAAATTAGGCTTTATCATACACTGTTGTAAAGCTTAGTAAATTACCTTTCCAATGATGTATCACAAGGGGTAGGTTGCTATTTGAAAAAAAAAGTTGGGGGGTGAGGGTGCAAGGGGGTGCCAATTTTGATAACTTTTTTTAGACCAAAATTTGCAGAATTAAAAATATAAATCGACCTGTCTGAGGATTTTTGTATTTTACTTGTAACTAAAAAGTTATTCGGGCGATTCCAGACTTAATGCACGCACTGTATAAAAATAATTATAATTATTTTTATTAAACAATAAAAACAGTTTTCATCCGCGTATTTTTTATTTTTGATAAGATTCCTAATTAAAATAACAAATTAATCTTTAATTTCTGTACAAAACCCGATAGTTTTAAATTAATTAATTATGAAATTCATAAACAAAACAGTTTTGTATTAATTTAAGTCGCTTTTATACGTTCTGTTTGATTTATATGAAAACAAACAAATTTCAGCAATTTGTTTTAATTAAAATTAACTCTAAATATTGCCTAATTAATGTTTATTTTACAGATTAATATTTTCTTATACCAAAAGTTAATTAATTTATTGTTGACGCCCTAAAAGTCATTATTTACTTATTGTATACCGAAAAAAGAATTTGATAAGGCCTGCCTCCTATCGGGTAGATATAAACTTTAAAATGAGTTTGGACTTTTAGTTAGTTATTTATGGTACTAGTGGGCAATATCGGTTTACCCATGAGTGCCATACAAGGTTTTATCCAATAAATAGCTTAGGAATTCATATTTTAATTAAAAATTTTAATGACATTTACAAGAAAATAATTTGACAAGTGACAGTTGAGTGGGTAAAATAAATAATTATCCACTCAATAAAGTAAAAGTCACGCGGTGGTTATTATTGATTTTATCTTTTTAAAATAAAGCTGGTAATTGTCTTATTATCTGTATGTATTGGATAAAAATATTTTTTACACAATCCTATGCTTGTGTGAATTTAGACAACTGTTTTTTCATTATAAACCCTTTCCAAAGATTTATTGCAAATTAAGTTCGAAAAAAAAATCCAATTGTGTTAATAAAATCGGTTTAATCTAAAATACTCTAAAAAGCGTATAAATGTATTTCTTTACAATCAAAAATTGGTTATAAATATAATTTCGGTTCGACATTTTGTAAAACCTCGTTAAAAATAAATTTCCAATTTAAAATTGAGCCTTCATTATATTTGTAATTTACATTTAATGAAATTATTAAATGAGAAAATGGAATTTTATATTGTATTCCAGAGATGTACATAAATTATGATTTATCCAATACATACAGATAATAAGACAGTTACCAGCTTTATTTTAAATAGATAAACTCAATAATAACCCCCGAGTGGCTTTTACTTTATTGAGTGGATAATTATTTATTTTACCCACTCAACTGTCACTTGTCAAATTATTTTCTTGTAAATGTCATTAAAATTTTTAATAAAAATATGAATTCCTAAGCTATTTATTGGATAAAACCTTGTATGGCACTCATGGGTAAACCGATATTGCCCTCTCGAAAATTAACCTGCTTGGCTGACGCCTCGCAGGTTAATTTTTTCATGGGCAATATCTTACTTTACCCACTAGTACCATAAATAACTATTATTCGATTGAACCTACAAGCGTCACTTTTTGTATAATATATCTGTACAAAAAGTTTGATTTTTCACAACAATGCAAAAAGTAAAATGGCATTTATACTCTAACCTCAAATTTCTTGTCAAAAATACAAAGTTATTAAATCAAATTTTAAATAAAATTGATGAGGCCCTCTCTGCTAATATTATTATTAAAACTTTGTATACATAATAATATTATGTACATTATACATAATATCGTCGGCTTACAAGTAAAAGGCACTTTTTTGCAAAAATTGGATTTTTAGGGTACTGTAATTAATTTTTGATGATCTATGTACAGGTAAACCGAACTAACTTCTAGGTGGACTGCCAAGAGAGTTCCCACTATACAAAACGCACCAGTTTGATTTTGAATAAAATTTTATCTGGCAATAGGCACTAAGTCACTTAGTGCACTTAGTGCGTTTTACTTGTAGATTATTTCAAATGTTTCTGCACTAAGCGACTGAGTGTTTGTTTGGCGAAACGTGCATTTTTGTAACAATTATTGAAAAAATTAAAAAACAACACTGAAAGTTAAATTTGTCAATATCTCAAAACCATGTTTTTGGACTTAGTGCTCTTTACTTGTAAGCCGACGATATGTTCATTATTATTTGACCTAAAAATTATTAAATCATAATATAATATTATATTGTATTACGAGTTTTACAATACAGCTTTAAAATTTAACAACGTTTAACACTCACGCGAAGCCATTACCATAAATAATTTAAATTTTAATAATTCTAAATAAAATTTTATTGCGTTCAATCATACATGTAAACGAGGGTCTTTGTTATTTTAAATGCAATTATTGTATTGCCATGTATTGTACTTTATTGTGTTGTACACAAAACAAAAAATGTTTTACAAATTTTGTATAAAATTGCGTATAAAAATGCGTTACGTTTCTATTTTGCATTTATAATTTTTTTTTAGATTTAAAACATTAAATTTTCAATACCTAGACATTTTAAGATACAAATTATTTTTAATAAAATAGTAATTAACAAATAAATGAAGGGACATGTGCCCTGTGTTGGTCAATGAAATTTGTATCGCCCTGTACACTGTACAAACTGTTTCATTTTTCATAATTCAAAAACTCTTAATAAAAGTTACAAACTCTTTTTAAACAAGTATATACAAGGGTCCTAGAATTAAAATCTCTTATTTGAAGAAGAAAAACGTGATTTTCATATTACAAGCATACAACTTTACAAAATAAAATACTTTTTTAATTACATATTAATATTTCGTCAAAGTTCTCCCTTTTATTACAAGTTTTTTGTTTAAAACTTTCGTTGAGCTACTGAATATACCATTAAAACTTCTTTTTTATTCTTTCCAACTTTTTTTGTGTGTATAAATATTTAAGTACTTACGCAAAAACGGACCTTATTTGTTATACAGGGTGAATCCGAATTAGGAAACTAAATTTTATCTAAAAAGGCATCAGAAACCAAAATAAACTCTCAAATAACATTGAAAAAATTTAAGGAAAGCTCAAAAAATAACACAAAAAAATGATTTGGACATGGGTAAAATATTGTTTTACAAGATTTTCATTAAAGATATTAATTTAAAAGATATAAAGGTCGAATAAAAAGTGCCCAAATAAACACCAGTTGGCTGACGTCATAAGCCGCGGGTGTCCGTCAACGTGTTAAATGAGGGTTCATTTGACATATGGTCTTATTAAAGATGGCGCCCCTTGACGGAAAAAGGTTATTACGTCACTCCTGTGAGAAAAATCAAAAGGAATTTTATAAATAATATTATTTACGGAGTTATTCAATTTATTCATTTTAAAAATCCGCACTGTATATATTTTGTTCCTTGTATATTTCCTAAAACAAACACGGCCCTTTTCTTACAATCGTACACTTTTTTAATTTAAAAGGTGTTTAAAAGAAGGGTGGATATATTCCAAAATTAGATTTACCTTGTTTAAATATTTTATTCGAGAATGTTTTTTTACGTTGAGCGTATTATTTTCACGAGTATTTTCATCTGTACATAAAAGGCTTTTCATTGCGTAACCACAACTATAAAGGAAAAGTTTCTTTTACATCTGGACAGGTTCTTTGAAGCATTCACCTATTTGAAAAAGCTCTGAACTTAAGTGTTTATAAAAAACTGCAGTAAAAAGAACAATAAAAAGTTTAACACCCAATTTAATACAGGGTGTTCAGAAAAAAAACCTAATATTTTCTAAATATTTAATGTTAAATGTTTTCTTATGGCCTACAAAAGGTATATTGACTTATTTTTTAGAAAAAGAAAACAATTTCCCGAAAATAAAGCAAAAGACATATCCCTCCCGCAAGAACACTTTCGGTTTAACGATGGTAGACAACTTCGTGTACAATAAATACTTAGTTTTATTTTTATTCTCAATTTTAACGTATTATTTTTATCGCTGACACCTAGAAAGCATTCTGTTGGCCATGTTTGAAACTACTTATTTGCTGTACGTTTCTTTTTTGTTCCAATGCCATTGACTGAGAGGAAATGATAAGGCTTTAATTCTGCGCGAGTGACTAACATAGTCGGCATCCATTTTGAATCCTATTTTTGCGCGAAATTTAAATTGCTAGATTGGGATTAGATATATTACCTACTATAACAAAAGTCCCTAGAAATTATAAATTTAAATGGTTTTACGACTTAAAAATAGCGTTAAAAATGGCGCATGTGAGAGAGACAGCATTATGAGTGTAAGTAAGAAATAGATAATGGCTGCCATCGGAGTAAAATCAAAAATGTTTATGTGCAGAAGGCCAATGCGCTATCCTATCTCTAAATAGTTGGTCAATGCCAGTTTCTATAGTCTTTGAGGTTATGTATGTTATTAAATGTCAAGTTATTGACATCAAACAAAATATGTAAATAAAGTGGCCTACCACCGATCAACCGAAAGTGTTTTGTTTTGGAACGGATGAGTCCTTTATTTTACCTTGGAACATGCGCATGAAATCGGTTCCTTTCGCTAAAAAAAATAGTAACGAAAATGACGTAAAACTAACTATTTTATGCAGTAATTTTCACGACGCGTCGAAAGTTAAATTCAATTAATTTTAAAATTATTGCGTATGTGGAAAATTCTGTCATAGTGGGTCATATAATATCCGGCCACACTGTTTTATGATAGAGAATCTATAGATATGTTACAACACAAATCACATAACCTCAAAGCTGTCAACAAGCGAACATCGAACCGGCCAAAAAATAAATCCGAATCACGCGCTTCGTGGCCTACTAAATTCAATTGCCCGCTAAAACACCCAGTAAAACAATTTGTGCACTCGATTGCGTTTCACATTTCACATTTTCCCATTTCGCCCGTTTCAAATTGGCCCATCCCTGGTCAGTGACTTTCGTTGCTCATCCTTTTATAAGGAGTTTAACAATGAATTAGAGTGAGGGAACATGATTCCAATTAAAGTAAGCAGTGTCACTGTGGTGACAGCCATTTTTACCCGCCATGGTTCAAATTTTTCACACTAGGTGGTAATCTAATAGGCCTATATGGACGTTTATATTAGGAGTGCACAGTGGACTCAGAGAAAAATAAGTGAGGAACGTCTGTTTTTTTGTATAGGACCATTTTTTGCACCGCTGATTACGAAAAAAATAGTGACAAATCTGAAAAAATTGTATTAAGTCAAAAAATTTCAAAACTATCCGATTTAGCTGAAATTTGATATAAAGGCTTCTTTTGGCAATCTTAATGCGGACCAATACCCAAAAACTCAAAATTCAAAATGGCGGAATAAGAATGATCGATTTACTATTTTAATTTTGCCAAAATTACACATTCCGCCATTTCAAATTTTGAGTTTTTGGGTATTGGTCCGCATTAAGATAACAAACAGAAGCCTTTATAACATATTTCAGCTAAACTGATGCAAAAAAGTTTTTTGTAAATATCTGTTTTTGTACCAAGGGTCTAAAGGGTCAATTTTTGGCCTGCTATATGCCACAAAAATGTGAGAACAATAAAACCGAACGCTTTATAGTTTTGATATTCAGGATTCCCGAAGCAGGACTATCACAACAAATATATCATCAAACCATTGTAGAATTTAGGTCAGTCAAACAATTACCTCCCGCTAGCCTCCAAAAACAAATGAAAAACGATTTCGTATTATTTTTGACATTTGTCCTGTTCATTTAGCGATATTTATGACGGCAATTTGCCGTATATGAGTGATGCTAAAAACTCAAATTAAAACAAATTAATTGGCTCTGCGGCTTTGAATTTAACTACCCCCATTCTCCCACTCAGTTACCCTACATTACTCTGCATTTAGGTTCTAAACGTAGTCGCTTTATTGCCCCTAGCGTCATGTTTAATGGTTGATGCATGAGCTTTTTTATGTACAGGGTGTTGACCATTATATACAGGGCGATGAGGGTTTTATGTCTCTTTCTGTCCAAAATAAGTGGTACATTATGGTAGTTTATGGGTACAAGGACGAAAAATTATGTTTTTAGAGCGATTACGGAGATAAGTAAAACAACTGATTTAAGAACTTAACATCCTGAGTATTTATAATAATAAAAATAATGAAAAATAGTACTGATACTAGTTTTTTGAAATCAAGTTCTAAATGAACTTGAAACATATTGATTTTTTGAAATTAGTCAAATATTTTAATGTCAAATATACGGTTAAATATTTTATCCAATACATACAGATAATAAGACAATTACCAGCTTTATTTTAAATAGATAAACTCAATAATAACCCCCGCGCGGCTTTTACTTTATTGAGTGGGTAATTATTTATCTAACCCACTAAAAACTGTCACTTGTCAAATTATTTTCTTGTAAATGTCATTAAAATTTTTAATAAAAATATGAATTCCTAACCTATTTATAGGATAAAACCTTGTATGGCACTCATGGGTAAACCGATATTGCCCATGAGAAAATTAACCTGCGAGGCGTCAGCCAAGCAGGTTAATTTTCTCACTAGTACCATAAATAACTTTTTAGGATTTAACTAGTAGGTCAAATTACCCAAAAAAAAAAGAATACGAGAAAAAATTGTCTGTAAACTAGTGTCATATATTTTATCTGTTTGTAATGTTAAATTAGTGGCTAGCCTCGCATTTCAATTTAAGTGGTTAGAGCCGCGTATGCAAAACTTGAATTAACATAAATTTTCTCCCACAACATACATTTTGGGGTTATGTTATGGATAAAATTTCCACATCACCGCTAATCATTATCATTTCTATATAACACTAATGTATATAGGATTATATTTATTTAGGTATTCTCTTTGTGCATATATACTATTCTAAAAAAGTATTTCATGCATAAATTCATATATTCCGAAAATATTATTCACCACATTAAAATTAAATTCTTGTTAGTTTTAAATTATACTTTAAATCGAGCTTTAAATGTTTCTAATGGTCTCAAATTTTCTTCATTTTCAGCGTTTTAGTTTATACACACATAAAAATAGTATCTTTGTCGGATATAAATGATTTATTTGGACATATCTAGTTTCATTAAAAAAATATATGAAATACTTAATTTGGTTTTACTACTAGTTAGTAGTTAGTGCCTATTTCCCACCCGTTGCCTATGACAACGGTTGGAAAGTGACAATCAGCTGATTTTACATATCTGCTGTCAGAAAATTAGTAAACGTCAAACACATAACCTCAAATTCACAAACTAATTGTAAGATAATTTTTGCATTTTTTGGATGTTTAGTGGTTAGGTCGAAGGAAAAATAGTATACGCACCTTGACGCAAACCATTTCAGTGCACTAAAAACTAGGTTCTCGTGGTGCGCAAAATACTATTTCTAAACTTTTTTGTTCCATTTGAAAGTGACTGTCTGAATTGCATCGGCAATTTTATCGTATTTACCAAACAGTCAGGTGACCTTTGGCCTCTAAGGGTTCTATTTTTCCGTTTGATAGCATTTCTGTTTTGTTGTGTTGACGCTCCACTAAATTTATTTTATACCAATACCTACAAGCTATATTTTTCTCGATATTTTTTGCTGATATGCTGCAAAACACGATATTTATTACGTTCAAATATATTTATTTTAAAAATAAATATTTGAAGTAAATAAACGAAGGTTTTTCCTAGAAACCCTGAAGGATTTTTATTTGCCATGTCAAGAGCATCGAGAAAAATCAGAAAAATACATTATGTATCAATTACCTGTAATTAAGTTTTCATTTATAGTTCAACACCTAAATATTTGTAAAAAATATAAACATTTTTCCAACTAAGCATAAATAGTTATTTTAATTGAACTTAGGCGCCGCGTCGACTCTGGCGTTGACGCGAAGTTTTAAACATTTACATTTTTATTTTTTTTTATCTTGATTTTTTTTAATGATTCCCTTCAAACGAGTAAGGTGGGAAAAACAGTTATCGATAAATAAAAATTAAAAGATAAAAATCGAATATCGTTTTTTTCTTTGAAAATGTATACATATCTAGTTAATATGTATAGTCAATATTGTTGTTTGAAACAAATTAATCGTCAAATGTGTCGATTTAGTGACCCTTATAAAAATTTCCCTTATAATTCGGAAAAATTATTCCGTAAGCCTATGTTTCTGTGTTTATTTTCAACATGATGAGTCGTAACTGAGTTTTCGCCGACTACTAATAATAACGCGTAGCGTATACGCCATTTTTTTCTTTTGTTGAGATTTTGAAAGTTTTCGGTTTGGACTTTTTAATAAACCAAAACTAAAACCATCAAAATTAAAAAAAAATGGCGTATTCGCCCTTTGTTATTAAGCCCTCGATATACAATAGCCCCAAATATATGACTATGAAATAAACATTTAATAAATATTAATAAATTGTATACTTATGGTAAATAGATTAAACCTTATTTATTATAATAAACAAATAATTGGTTTATTCGACTCAGGGGCGGATTTATTTTATTTTAGGGGAGGGGGCCATCCATAAGGAAAAAAATTGCGCTTTCGCCAAAAATATAATTTTGAAGGTATTTCTATGCTAATATATCTCGTTGGGCCATGGCCCCTCCCCTAAATCCGCCCATGATTCGACTTTAATACATTTTAGAATTCTAGAATTTAATACGAATTGCAGTTTTATAATTTTTTCAGAAATACATATTGCCATTTTTTAAGCCGCAAAAATAACTATGTTATTTATATACAAATTTTAATGAGACCTAAGTCGTCATAAAAATTAAACTTTTAAATTAATCTTTTATTTAAATTGCTTGTCACGAATATCAAAAATACTCGTATAATGCGTTAAAATAAAAAAAAAAAAAACATTCTGTTTGTTTTTCAATTTACAAAATTAAAAAAAAAAATCGATTCCCAGGGATTTAAATAGTCTACTTAAAATAGGCCATGAATTTTTGTAAATAAAGAGTAATTAACACGTTCGCTGCGTTTCGGGGCATATATGTCCCGAACCGTCTTTTCACACTCATTTTTTTATGAAACTACAATTTTTATTTGCGTCGATTTAGGGGGCCTATATTATTAATGGAGACCATAGACCATAAGTGTTAATTTAATTAGTTTAAATCAAGTTAAACTTACCCTTGGTTCCTGGAGGTAAGACAAACGTTTACTGTCTTGGCGATGGTGCAGCGGAAAACTAGCCAAATTACATTACATTTTGTTTAACCTCGTACTATTCTACTTAATTAAGCATCCTCTAAGTCCAGGACATGTGTGGGCTAGTAGTAGAGGGAACCACCGGCTTTAATTGACTTTCGAACCAATTTATCAAATAACAGTAACATAGAGGTAACAGGGTAACAGCTTAACCTGAAAGAAAACAAAATTATTTTAAATCCTGTTTGTTATATTTTATTTATTAATGATAAAAAATAGGCCTCTAAAGGCCTTTAAACACGATACTGTTTAAATAAAGTAAATACTTTTATGTTAAAACTAGGTAGCCTGTCGATTAATATTTATATCAAATAAAAGCGAACAAGCTTTAAGCTCCTATGTACGAAATTTGCTTTTATTAATACGTTATCCGCCTTGTAATAAACTAAGTACATCACTCACTAATTTGCCAGTACAATATATAATATATGAAGGAGATTAGTTTTGCATTTTAGGAAAAGGTTTTAAATAATTAAAGGAGACTACCGAGATTGGCCTGTAAAAGGGAGACAGTGCACGAATGACATAACACAGTGAATGCCTGAGGGAGGGAAGAGACAAGAGGGAACATAGCCTAGTCAGTTAGTGACGGCGGAAAATTTACAGCGTAAACAACCTCAAGCCGAGGCAGTACTTTGGCGGGTGACCCATCGATCCTTCGGAGGGAATGGGTTATTGGCCTACGTTGACAATGGGTTTGTTTTGTTTTCCGAAAGTAGCAGTTCTGAATTGGTTTGGAACGTGCACAGTTGAGACTGAGCACTGCCCAGCTGCAACTGCACCGATTCCAAACCAGTTCAGAAATGAGATTTTCGAGAAACAAAACAAACCTATTACTAATTGCTAAACTAACTCCCGCCGCGTTCTACGGAACAAGTAAGGGGCATGGGCATGGTCTATTAGGGCAGTAGAATAGGCGCCTAGGCGTTAAACACTGCGTTGAAGATAAGTTACAATGTCAAAACCACTGATGGTTTTAGATGGATCATCATGTGAGCTTTCAAGGGACATAAAGAAATAAAGATCTCGGTAGTCTCCTTTATAAAAATTAATTTACACAAGTTTACCTGTGACATTATGTTACAATAAATTCAGTTTATTTACACACATTTACAGATTCATAAATCAAACATAGGCAAGCAAACTAAGATATTTTTAAATTATTTTACAGTAATTTTTTACCGTGTATAAAGATTATGTTTAACCAACTAGGTATCAAAGTTTAGTAACCAAAAATCGTTTAATAATAAATATATAAATTTAATATGAAACAAAACCAAAACAAAATTTAAATTTTCACGTATATAGACATTTTGCTTTTAGTATGTAATCCATAATCGTCTATCAAATATTGTGCTTATCTCAATAAATTATATTTACAATGAGTTTAAAATTGCTTTTTATCCCGAATAAGATTATCTTTTGCGCATTATGTAAAACTTTTTACAAAATTAATTGATTTTACTTTAGTGCCGACGTATTGTTGCTGTTTATAAAATGGCCAGCTAACAGAATGGCGACTGGCGTCTGGCGAGACCGAGAAAAACAGGTAGGGTCGTAACGACCTGGTCGCGGCTACCCGGTCGCAGTCGGCAGCGACTGCGACTTTTGGAGGAAACCGTAGCTTAAGCTTAAATAGTCGGTGGGATGTTTTACCTACGAATCCAAAAACGCAAAATGAACAGTACGCAATTTTTATTATATTGCATGTAATTATTGAAAACTAATTAGGGAAAAGTTGAATTGTCGACTGGTACTCTGAAAACTAATTTTCAACATTACATCTTAGTTTCTCGTGAAACTTTACAGCCTTTTCAAATTGTGATGCGAACTTTTGAGGTAACGGCCTCTCTCTTATTTAAAATCTCTTCAAATTTTACAGGAAAAAGTATTATTTTGAATGTTTAACCTACTGCGCCAAAAATTTTTTTCCACTTGCTTCATATTGGTTGTATGACAAAAATGTGGGTTCCAAAAAAAAAGCTTAATTAATGACCAATAAAAAAGCTTATATATATTTTTTTCGTATGACCAATAGTTTCGGAGATATATAGCACATATATTTAAAGTAAAACCAAATTAATTAATTTTAAAACGTTTTTGTTGTTGTCTTTTTAACTTTGCAGTGTACCTAACGGTTTTTATATAGTTGAGAGTATACTTAAAAACACAAAGTAACTACATAACTCTTTAAATTTTAGATACAATATCCATTTTCACTAAAAGTTTACAGAAAGGGATAATAGAGGGCGAAATTAAATTATGATAGCGAATTCGATAGCAATACTTTGACTCGTTTTTAAGGGACTGTCCAAAAATTACGTAACACAAACAGAGCCCCTAGATGGGTTATCAAAACTTCAGTAATTTTTTTAAAGAATTTTTTGATGACTGAGTTGGCATTTTTTAGATTTTAAGTGGTTTTTTTGAGATTTTGAGTCATTATTTATTGTTTCTGGTAAAAATCGGCGTAGGCTAAGGAGCTTTAAAGGGCGGCATTTTTTTTATTGCAGAAAATATTTTTTTTAGTGCATGGTTCAAATATTTTATACATGAACAGTATTTTATATTTTATTTTCTAGGAGGCCGGGGCGTAGCTCCCCGGGCCCATGTTTGCCCTCAACGGCCTTGGCAGCCATTTAAGATTTTTTTAATATTAATTAAAATGTCAAGAATTTTGTATTAATATTAGTTTTTTTTTCAGGTTTTCTGTCGATAAATGTGGAGGTGCTCAACAAAGAAGTGTTGGTGATGCCGGGGCAAAATGCCACATTCATGTGTAGAATTCCCAACCAACTACAGTACTGTAGAGTGGAACTGTCGGGCTCTACTAAAGCTGAGAATCTGGTACCAGGAAGAAAAGATAAAGGCGTAAGTACCAAAAAAAGCTGGAAAATTTAGAAAAAAATTAACCCTAAAAAAAATTACCTAGAGGCCAAAAAATAACCCCAGACCAAGGAAAAATTGGGTTTTAAAAAAATGTTAGTCTGTCTGTTTGTCTGTAAGCCTTATAATTTTAGTAGTTAGTTTATAACTTTAATAAATATAATATTTTTAGTAAATAATTAACTTTATAAACTGTACTATGTATTGAATTCTATAGTTGACCTAGCGTTATCAAATATACGGATAAGCGCTCTATCTCGAGAACGGTTAATTGTATAAAATATTGCCTTATACCAATTTGTAGAGAATTTTATGCTCTACAACTTTTCTAATAACTCAAAATGTCATTTGAATCAAAGAAAACAAGATAATCACAAAAAAACGGTTTTTGCAAACTTTGACCTTGAATTTCTTGCGACGCGGACTTTTTCTTCTATATTCTATGAGACTAACTTATAGAATGTCAAAACAAAGATTTATACAAGTTTATAGCTTTTATTCCGAGGTTGAATCCCTATTTGACTGGACTAAAAAGAAAATGGTCCAACAATACAGGAAAAGTGAAGTCAATAAGATATCAACTTCCTCATTTTTCCACCCGTCTAGAAAAGGGACCCGTTTCACATTTCTTTTTCTTTTATTTCAGATTACCTACGTGGGTGACGGACTCCAGTCAGGTCAATGCGGTTTTAACATACACCGAGTGGAGGAAAGATACAATGGACGACTAAAATGTACTCTAGGTAGTCTAGACGATGCTGAAGAATATGTTGGTACAATGGAACTGATTGTGGCAAGTAAGTTTTTTGTTTGTTTTTTATGTTTTTTATTTAGAATTCTATGGGTGTATTCTTGTAATGGATTTTTCACACTTAGGATTATTATTTATTTATTATTTATTTGTTTTACCATCATACATAGTCATGGAGAGTCCCAAATAAGCTTCTGGCTTATGCTAGGGGCTCTCTATTAATTTTGAGAAAAAATAGTCCAAATATTTACAAAGTTGACCATTAATAAAAAGCTGGAAAGCTAAATTTTGGCATAATTACGTATTTTTGATAAAATTAACCCTTAACCCTTCCCACAGGGGTAAAGACATCCCCTGTATCATTAATTTATTTTATGAAAATTGTTTTTGGCATAGCTAAAATCGAGGGACACTAATTTTTAAATTTTTAAAATATTTTCATGAAAAAAAATTGGTGTATAGGGGTTTTTGGGTTCGCTAAAACCGGATATGAAAATACTGTAAAACATTTCTGGAAAAAAATGGAGTGGGGAGGAAATGCCGCAACAACAAATAATATATTTAATAATTTAAATTTAAATAAGTTAAGAATTGACAGTCTATAAAAATATATACTGCACGTTTGTCGGTTAATAACCGAAAAATATATATAAGAAAGTTATCTATCTGTCGTTAAAATCAATAGATGGAACCATGCTTTTATATCTATCTAACGTTTTATGTGAATATTAGCAACATACAGGATACACAGTGCTGATGATTCCCAAAAAGGATGAAATGGTACTATTCACTGTTTCCTGTCCATTTGATTTTAACGACAGATAGATAACTTTCTTATATATATTTTTCGGTTATTAACCGACAAACGTGCAGTATATATTTTTATAGACTGTCAATTCTTAACTTATTTAACTCTTCTTAACCGGCTAAAGGTTCATATAATGGTTTAGGTCCGTGGCATTTTGAATGCACGTTACTGTACACCCTAAATTGTGGCGATTTGCCTTTTGGGAACAAGTGAACAGATAACAGTGACCACATCAATAGATGGAACCATGCTTTTATATCTATCTAACGTTTTATGTGAATATTAGCAACATACAGGATACACAGTGCTGATGATTCCCAAAAAGGATGAAATGGTACTATTCACTGTTTCCTGTCCATTTGATTTTAACGACAGATAGATAACTTTCTTAATTTAAATTTAATTTAATTTATTTTCTTAGAACAACCTAGAGCTCCTGAGTTGCATATAACCCCTAACCCTGACAATCCCCTGGAGTACAGAATTAACGACGAACTAAGGGCCTCTTGCGTGGTCAGAGATGGAAGGCCTGTTGCAAATATTACATGGTATTTGGGTAAGTATTATTTTTATTTTTTATATTTCTGAAATTTTGTTTTTTTCTGATTTTTTTTGTATTGTTTTTTGTAAAATTTACCTATAAGGAAAACTGCTGTTTTATTGGCAGCAGTATTTTTTAATTTAGAGTCGAATTTTTAATAAATTTTACATTAAAATCGTAAATTTTGAGTATTGTTGTAGTTGTAGTAAATGACAACGTGCACCGGCGTAATTTTGATTTTCGTTTTTAGGAGACGAGCAACTTTATGAAGGCTTAAGCATGCCTCTCATTCAGGACTTGGCTAAGGAAAATTGGCAATCGAAAATGCAAAATCTTTCCCGAGTTTTACAAGCATCAGATAACGGAAAAGCATTAAAATGTGTCGCCTACCATCCTGCCTATCCCAACGGATTCAGCGAAACCCAATTACTATTGAACATCAAATGTAAGTTACAAAAAAAATCCCGTAACTTCCCAACCACTGATCCCCCTAATTACACCATTAATTCCTGAATGTTGGATGTGTTACAACTATTTCCACTAATTCTCTACCTAATTCCCTACTACCCAATTAATTTCCCAATTTTGAATGTAAGTTACACTACAATAATTTCCCTTATTACTTAATTTCACAATTTTGGATGTAACTTAGATTAATTTCCCTAATTTCTCAACTATTTCCCCAATAATTTTCCTAATTATCCAATTATATTCCCAATTTTGTAGGTAAGTTATACTAATTTCCCCAGTTTTCAAACATTTCCCCCATATTTCCCACCTAATTTCCTAATTTGGATGTAAGTTACAATAATTCCTAATTTCTTAACTAATACCCCAATAATTCCTCATCTAACTCCCTAACTTCTTAACTATTTCCTCAATAATTCCCCTAATTGCCCAAATAATTCTACAATTTTGGATTTGTGTTATATGAATTCCCCAAATTCCTTTAATAAATCTCCCACTTATCCAATTAATTTTTCAATTTTAAATGTAAGTTGCACCAATTCCCTAATTTTCTTAAAATGTCAATATAAATACATAGAACTGAAAAAATTAGAAATATCTGGAAAAATCAGGAAAATATTAGGGAAATCGAAAAGATAAAATATGGTTTGTAATAAAATAAAAATTCCTGTTTTAGACCCACCTTTACCACTAGCAAGCTCGACAGATCTGTACGGCTATAAAATTGGACAATTCGGACCAATTTCGGTCGAAATCGAAGCCAATCCTAAACCTAGAGTCGAATGGACAATTGACGGACAAAAAATCACCGAAGGCAAAGAGGATGATACTGGAAGAATAAGGGCTGAAAATATTAGAGATTTGGTGAGTCCTTATAATAATACATGTTTACATTACACGTTTGTTTAACCTCGTACTATTCTACTTAATTAAGCATCCCCTAAGTCCAGGACTTGTGTGGGCTAGTAGTAGAGGGAACCACAGGCTTATATTGACTTCCAAACCAGTTTTTATAGGGATCTTCTGCTTCACTTATCGCCTTTGCCAAATTTCAATTATTAATTAACTGAAAAAGGTAAATCGGCGCCAGTGAGAATCGAACTCACGAAACCTTTTTAAAACAACTTTAGCTGTTGGCAAAAATACATAACAAACTTGTATCACACTGCTACTAACCCAACTTTCGTAACTTATGGGCTTCCTCCTTGTGCGTCTATATCAAACTCGTTAGCTTGTTAGGTAATATTCTTTATACAATACATACAGATAATGAGACAATTACCAGCTTTATTTTAAATAGATAATCTCAATAATAACTCCCGCGTGGCTTTTACTTTATTGAGTGGATAATTATTTATTTTACCCTCTCAACTGTCACTTGTCAAATTATTTTCTTGTAAATGTCATTATAATTTTTAATAAAAATATGAATTCCTAAGCTATTTATAGGATAAAACCTTGTATGGCAGGTAAACCGATATTACCCTCTCGAAAATTAACCTGCTTGGCTGACGCCTCGCAGGTTAATTTTCTCATGGGCAATATCTTACTTTACCCACTAGTACCATAAATAACTATTTCTTTTCTTATGTAGGGTAATGGAAAGTACCAAGTTAACTTAAATATAGCCCGTATCAACAAGGTGGACACCGAAAAGGACTATATTTTGACAGCGTACAATGATAAAGGCACAGAACATTACACGATCAAAATTTTTACTAGCCCTGAACCCGAAGGTAAGTTTTTTTTACTAACTTTCATAATTTAGTATTTTTGTAAGTAAAAATTTTTGCCCCAACACAAAGACTAGACTGAAAAAAATGTGAAAAAATGTGATTTAGCAATGAATGCTAAAATACATAGCGGGCTAAAGTCACTTCCCCCTCCCCTCTTGACTTAAACGTATTGAGATGTCAAGTTCAAATTTGGTATATGTAACTATTTTTTGGCATTTATTTAATATTTATGCGAAATTTTATTATTTAAGTCTGTAGAATTTTTTTCTACGACTGCTTTAGAATGTAAGCAAATACACACACTTTTCAAACACAGAATGAATCCATTCTAGCTCTAGATATGAATAGTCCGTATCAAGTGTTAGAATGAGCACATGTAGTGCCATCTCTTGTTTATAAAAGTAAAGAAAACTGTAGCAAAATTAGCAAAAATTTATATATTTTACCATGAAATATTGAATAATTTAATGCAATTTAAAGTTTTGCGTTAAAACTACATAAAGTTTATTAGTTTTTCTTAATAGTTGACCAGTTTTTTATCAATTTAGTTCAAAAAATTAAAACTGCTCTATCGTTAAATATTTAAACCTGATATATGTCACAACAATCTGACATAACCTTCAATTTTTGCATTATAATTTGTAAATATGTGCTAAAATTAAATAAAAATCTTTTTTAAGTACTGATTGGATAAAATTATTAAATATCATTAATTGCTTTATTTAAAACTATGTGTTTTGTTGCATTTACAATGTCGAATCACAAAAAACATTGTTTTTAACCTTGTCCGCACTTTAAAGCCATACAGTTTTTCATATTTGCAGTCGAAGAAAAAGTATAGTCTACAACACGTATGGAAGAGTCATTCCGCACTCGCGGGACCGTCATACTCGCCTACCGGCTCGTATGACAAACTTTCCGCTTGCGCGGAATATTGTCTATTCCATACTAGTTATAGAATATACTATTCTTATATGAATCAATTTTTATTTTATATTTATTTTTTAATAAAAATTCTTGAAATTTTATTTCGCCGTCGCATATAATCGAATTACAAGTCCAAACTAAATTGAACACTTGATTTTTTCTTTTCTTTTATCTCTTTTCCTATTTATTATCTAATATGTGTCGCTGAAAAATCTTGAAAAATCCTGAAAAATACAATTTCTGGTTTGTTACAAGGAAAGACACAAATAAAATTATATGTTTTTTACTTACCCTACACCAAATGTAACTTTTGGAATTGAAGGGCAAGTAACACAGCCACACAAAAAACAAGATCAAGAACTTTTTAGGAGACTATTGTATTCCTATGTATTTTGAGACGCTGAACCCGAATTTGAGGTCAAAATAGCATCTCATCCGGTAAATTTTGGACATAACCTCAAAAAACGTTTATTAAGGTTATCTCCAAAAAAAGAATATGAGGAAAAACTAAATACAGTATAGTCTCGATAGAATGAACTAATTAATAATCGGCTTTGTCACTCCACCGAGGTTGTTCACTATTTAGAGTGTAGTTAAAAATACACATCAGTGATACAGTGTATTTATTAAATTAATAACTTAATTAATAACATTTCAAGCTATAAAAGTACATGCATGTGTCCATAACAATAGGGGAAAGTCTCTATTTACGGCACTGTTAATATTTTAATATTCTTGTGTTTATTGCAGTGGAACTAAGTTCACTATATGGTATGTTCCCTATATCGAGACTCTATTGTAATTACCAATAATAATAATAACAACAAAAACACAAATGTTTTATATTTTGTTTATGTTAAAATTACTATATTTACATTATTCTTATAATAATAACACAGTAACTATCCTGAATGCAATTTTGTCAAATTACGTGATTGCTACCAACAATCCTCTCCCTTGTTATATAAAAAAAACGAAAAATATTTGCTTTCATGCTCTCCGTCAAGTAGGAATTCAAAAATTCTTTCGGCAGAAAATATATGGTAAGAAATTTTCTGTCTGTAGCAGTCAAAAGTACTAGAGGCATCTGGGTCACTCTGTTTCTCTCACGTTCTCTCGCTTTGCAGCGGTTGTTTTCACCGGCACCCATGTAAGACATAGCACGTGACGCAGATGGCTATAGTATTTATGAGAACAATACCACTAGTACTAGATTTTTGATTAGATTATTTCTTGTTTAGGCGTTTTGTTTCATTTTTTTTCTTCATTTTTATAAATTGAATTTTTTTGATAAATAGTATTGAAAATATAAATCACCAGAAGTGATGAATAAGCTAGAATTGGATTTTCGTTTCTGGTTATTCTCATTTTGATACAATTTTTTAAGCATCTTGATAGGGTAGAACGGGGGAATACCAGACATTGGGTAATACCGGACAGTGGGTAATACCGTGCATGTCAGTTTACTGAGATTTTATAACGTTCTTAGAAAACAGATATTATTTTTAGGTTTAGCTGTTTTTAGCTTACATCTAGAGATCTTTTATGTTTGACTTAAACTAAAAGCAAGCATCTGGGATCGTTTATTAGTAGAAGAGTCACACCATCTAGCGGTGGTCAATGCCAGTCCCTGAGAACCACCGCTTAATGGAGTGACTAATATGTAGGTATCAAGTAAAATACTATACCTTTTCACTTGGTATGCATACAAATTTTATTTCATATTTTCCAAATGATAAAATAAAAAACTTTGGCATATTATATTATTTTCTATTTCCTGTTTCCTTGTTATTCTAACTTAAAGACCTTAATTTAACCTAAATTCAACTGTTTTTTCGTAAAGACTGTTACCTAGAATAAAATATATTTATATATTTTTAACCAATTCGAACCCCATAAGGCATCACGCTACCATATGGATACAACTTAATGATAAAACTCGACTTAGGACATCATAATTAGTCACATACCCTAATTTGATAATTTTGTTCCTTAAAAAAGTATTACTGATTCAGTAGCACTGAACCTCACTGAACCGCATAACATGTATAACAATGAAGTAATCTGCTTTGGTATAAAAAACGCGAATCTTTATCATAATTTAGTCAATACACTTAAGTGTAGATGGTACACATCGCCAAGTATTATTAAGTGTTGTGATAAAATTAGTAACCAAGGCTTTACTACCCCTATACCTACCACCACTACCACCACTACCACCACTAGAAATAATAACCAAGGCTTTACTACCCCTAAACCTACCACCACTACCACCGGTAAACCAGAACCACAAACATGGGGTAAGTGTATTTTGGCTTATGACTACTTACAAACTATATACCTAGTTAAATATTACAACAAAAAAACAATGAAACTTTAATTTTTTGTAACGTATCAGGCATCAAAAGGTACTTTTGTTAGGGGTAACTTTTTTGATATTTATGTAAGAAGAAAATTTTGTAGCTAGTTTTTTTCGTAAAGGCAGCTTGTTACCTAGAATAAATTATATTTATACATTGTTCTAGAAATAATAACCAAGTGTTTACTACCCCTATACCTACCACGACTAGCACTACCACTACCACGGCTAAACCAGAACCACAAACAGGGGGTAAGTGTATTTTGGCTTATGACTATTTACAAAACAAAATATACCTAATTAAATTTTACAAAAACAAAAATACATTGAAACTTTAATTATTTTTTTTGTAACAAATGACCAGGGCCCGGGACCCAGAGGTGTACTCGAGCTCTTTCAAATGACGTATCAAAAGATGGGGGTTCTCTATTTAGATTTTAATGTTGGGGTAGTTGTAGGTTAGGGGGTGAGAGTTAGAACCCCAAAAACTATATATCTCGCTTCCCCCTCGAAAAATCAAATTGAGCTATTTTTTAGATTTCAAACTGTGCTTAGTTTGCGAGATATTTAGGGTGGCTCGTTTCAAATGATTACCCTGTATATATTTACGGCTTTTTAAATTTATATCTTTTACCTCAAATGACTGTACTTACAACCGCCGATGAAAAACAAATTTGATAAAATTTAGTATACCACCAGTTGTTTGTTAAAATTAAGCTAATAAATTTAATAATAGTAAGTGTATAATGTTAAACGACATGCTCCTAGTACCAAGAAGCCCCCTAAAGTTAAAAAGTCCCGTACTGTTACAAAAAAGACCACATTTAAGAAGGCTCCTAAAGTTGAAAAGTCCCGTACTGTTACAAAAAAGACTGCTGTTAAAATGAACTACTACTACTACTATCACGCCAAGCCAAGTAGCCCCCGTGTTGGAATTTTATCACTAAAAAACAGTTTAGATAATAAGACTGACCGGGGTAAGTGTAATCCAAGGGAGTAAGTGACATTTCACATAAACTCTGGAATGTTTTTGTAGATTACTAAAAGTTGTATCACCCTGTACATTCTAGGTACGGAACAAATAATAGTTAATTACGGTATAAGTGAGTCAAGGGAGATATTACTCACAAAAAAATAACCACCGAGGCCCGGGCCGGCCCGTCAGTACCGAGTTAATTATCTGCGGAAATAAACGGAAAAAATAATATACCAAAGTTTTTGATAAGGTGCACGCTTGGCACTGTTTATCTAATATAAAATTGTATTTCTTTTCAAAATTAATAGTAAGCTATACCAAAAGTTTATGCATAGGACTTTTTTTTATGTATTACTACCCTCAATACAAATAACGAATATGAATATATTTTTGTTTTTCGTTATAGGTTTGGAAATGGGTTTGGGCCCAATCATAGGAATTGTATTAGCACTGGCAATTGTTTTCTTGATCTCAGCACTCTTGATATTCGCCAAAGTTACCGGTAGATGGTGTTTTTCTGGTAAGTCTTTTTAATAATTTACTTTCTGAGGGTCCTAACTAAAACTCACGTCTTTGCACGTTTAACATTTGACAAATTAACTTGAGTTATTTTACAACAGATATAAAAGTATTTAAATTTTGTGAGCGGTTTAAATTACCCCTAATTCACACTTGCCCCAAGTTGCTCTAAGATGTATTCTAAAATAAAACTGTTAGTAAACTTAACGTTTTAAGTTTTTCATATTTTTAATTGTTATTTTTCCTTATATTTTTTAAGTTTTAACTGTACAAGCTTAACTAAAATAGTAGTTTAACTGTTATTTTGTTTAGTTATATCTGTTAGTAAAATTACTACTGTTAGTTAGGGTCATCAACCCAAGTATTAGGGGCCAACAGAGATTTAAAGGGCTTTCTATAAGTGACGTCACTCTGTTAGGAAACGTCTAGCGCCCTGCGTGACGACATATAAAAGCTTAATTTGCGTGACGTGAACGGAAATGATCAAATTTAACGTGACGTCATTTATGGATGGCTACTTATCCAATTTTCTGTACTTTATTTTGACCCCGTTTGACGGTATTTATTATGAATAATGCATATTTTTGCCTATTTATGTTTCAAGCTCCCGAAATTAAGTATGGTATGTGGTGTATTGCATTTGGTAGTTAATGTGGTTCTTAAGTTATTTTTGAGAGGCCCATACTAAGCAAATACGAGAAATTTTCTTTAAAACGGTGTTACACACTTTAAATTTAAAACCCTGTGAACTGATTAAATGGAACATTATTAATTAATTAAACTTACACACTTAATTACTTTTTTTTTGAAAAATGCTTCCTTACGCCAGAATCTTAATAAAAGCAAACACTCGTTTAAGAAAAACAAAAGAAAAACGATTTTCTCAAAATTCTCCCACACGATTATTTTTTTTAGTTAGTTTTACTCAAAATTGATCACTAAATGTAAATTTATACGATATTATCAATCGATAAAAGAGAATCGTGGTTGCCAGATGATCCAAAAAAATGACCCTAAAAATCCATTGTGTACATACATGTCATGGGCCCATGGGCTAGACAAAGATAACACCTTCCCTTTTTAATTCTGATTTTAATATCAATATTTCCGCTCATAGGGAATCAAATTTAGAGAGTGAGACGCCGTTTAAGAGGAAATATCACGTATTTTTTACTACGGGCTTTATGAAAGTGACTTATGGACTTTTAATTTTATTTAAAATTTTGGAACTTTTTTAAGCAAATTTAAAGGACTCTAATTTTGGAACGGTTTTATGCAAAACTATTTTTTTTTAGAATAATAATAAACACAAGTTTTTGGTGTTTTCATTAAAATTGCTTAAAGAAAAATCCCTTAAACTTAATTTTTATTTCATTTTTTATGGTATAGTTTTTGTTGTCTTTATGTTTAGTGTTTGTTTAGATCATAGTCCGGGAGCCCACACCCAGTAGATTTTTTTTATTACCTCACCGTTGAGACTTTGTATATGTGTTCTTTATGTCCAGTCAAACGACTTCTTACATAAGAAAATTCTCGGTATCGGGGCGTTTTTTTTTGGGACCAACCCTTAACTTTAGGGCGTCTGAAAACGGTATTGTCGGACAAGGTTACCACTTGATTTTAAATATTTTTATTAAACGATCCTGAAAAAATCAGCTGGGAGGTGCTAAATGTTATGGCGTCATAACTAACCTAACCTGGTAAACAAACAATAATACAAAGTCTCAACGGTGAGGCGATAAAAAAATTCTACTGGGCGTGGGCTCCTCAAATATTAGTTGTAGATTCTATAAAAATTAAGCTATTTTTATAAATTAATCAAATTTCAACAAATAAAAGCTAATATTTTGGTTTACAAACATTTAAAAATTATTTAGGATACATATTTTGTCTTATTATAAAGTATAATAATACGTACAAATTGCTTTGAAATGTGTTTATTTGTATAACTGGGTGTTGCGGATTTTTTTTTTTCAGATTTTTAAAAATAAATTAAGATTTTGCGCCTACACTTTTGTTTTGAAAAATAATATTATTTAATGTGTAACATATTACAAGGCATTTTGAAAAAAAAATGTGTTTTTTTGCTACAAAATAGATATTTTTATTGCAATTAATTGCATTTTTTAGCTTTTATTAATATATTTAATTATTTTTTGGACACCCTGTACTTTTATTCAAAAAAGTAAATATAATTCCTGAATTCGCACATATTTTATTAACCACATGTGTCAATTTTTAGCATTTTCACCCCATAAAAAATCCGTTTTTATATCCTTAATAAATAAAAACTATTTTATATTCAAAAAAGCGCCGGGCGCGACCTCTTAATGGTTTTTAAAAAATCAAAAAAAAATCAGGGTTGTTTTTTCACCTAAATGATTAATTCTAAGGGGTGAGACCCAAACAATTCCGAAGGAGCTGGGCACCCTAATGAGCATGATGAAGAATTGACTAATGTGAACGGAATTTTTTTTGTGTTGCATGCGAATGAAAAATACAGTTTTTTATCATACTTTTTTTAAGAGTATGGTGGTTTAACTGCTTAATTAAAATATAGACGGTAAAATTGCATGAAATTCAGATTGTTAGCCCTCTCAAGGATAAATCTAGTCTATGCATAGACAAATAACTCAAAATCTAGCGCTAGATTTTGAGTAATTTGCACATGTGCACAACAAAAACATTATAATGGATTACATTTTCCCTGGTCCTTGTCCTTTGTCTGGATCAAAATATATTTTATCCAATACATACAGATAATAAGACAATTACCAGCTTTATTTTAAATAGATAAACTCAATAATAACCCCCGCGTGGCTTTTACTTTATTCAGTGGATTATTATTTATTTTACCCACTCAACTGTCACTTGTCAAATTATTTTCTTGTAAATGTCATTAAAATGTTTAATAAAAATATGAATTACTAAGCTATTTATTGGATAAAACCTTGTATGGCACTCATGGGTAAACCCATATTGCCCTCTCGAAAATTAACCTGCTTGGCTGACGCCTCGCAGGTTAATTTTCTCATGGGCAATATCTTACTTTACCCACTAGTACCATAAATAGAAGTTAAAAAAAGCCATAAAAATACAAAAAAATATATACCTAATTGCGCCATAAGGGCATATCTACAGGCTCGTATAACAACATAGTACATAAGAATGCGATGTTGTGATTGGCTTGATGTGCCACCATGTATCTTGTAAGCCAATCACGGCATCGCATTCTTATGTTTTATGTTCTTGTGCAAGCTTCTGGATAGGTCTTTAACCGCAGACGCATGTGGTAATGCATAATAATATTTAGTATAAGCAAAAAATATTCAAATGCATAAAGATATTGTCGGTAGTAACTAGAACTAATTCTTTTCCAGAAAATTTATTATTTTTTATAGACATACCTAGTTAATTGATAGTATATTGCTACTATAGTAGCAAGTATTTATAAATAGGCTATAACCGATACGGTTGAATGCCGGGGTGTATATACCAAAGGGTAGGTACAACCTTTTTTTATAAAAAAAAAAAAATTAAAAAAATTACTAGAGTAGCAAGTATTTATCATAAAACTTAAAACTTAGATCTTATACAACGTATTTATTGATTTTTATAAGTTTGCACCCTAGATCTGGGGAAAAGTAACTAAAAATGCACGGTTGCTAGAAAAATATTTTTTTTAACCTTACTTTTTCATTGGTTATGTTAACTAGTGACCGTATCCTTCCATTGCATTTCTAGTGATTTTTTACTACATCTAGGGTACAATCCTACAAAAAAAAGTCCAAACTGCATTAATATAGTAGAATTATATCTCCTTATCCTAGATTTGAACTTAACTTTTAAGCGCTGTTACCACAATATACAAATATATGTTTTGGATACAATTAGCAGCAACATCGCAAATTGGTAAAACTACAGTGCCTCAATGTAATAGTCCGGGAGTCCACGCCCAGTAGAATTTTTGTTATTACCTCACCGTTGAGACTTTGTATATGTGTTCTTTATGTCCAGTCAAACTTCTTACATAAGAAAATTCTCGGTAGCGGTGCGTTTTTTTTGGGACCAACCTTTAACTTTAGGGTGTCCGACAACGGTATGGCCATAAAATTTTTGTCGGACAAGGTTACCACTTGATTTCAAATATTTTTATTAAACGATCCTGAAAAAATGAGCCGTGAGGTGCTAAATGTTATGACGTCATAACTAACCTAACATGGTTACCCAGGTAGCAAAATAACATGACATTCACGTGAAAGTCACGTTAATATGTGACATGTGATGTTAAGATTGTAGTCTCATTTAACAAGAATGTAGCATGGTGGGGATGTCCTAAGTCCGCCCCTAATAACATCACACAATGACATCCCGAAAATAACGTGTTTGTGACATCATAAATCCACATTCCTGTTATATCTAATATCTTATGGATGCCGTTACTGGTACTTTAATATTTAAATAATATTTTAGGACATTAGCTTTTTCTAAATTAAAACCATTAAAAACGCTATAACCCTATAAAAAAAATCGGATTTAAAATCAATCAGTAATTGAAACAATCACAGATTGAAACAGATAGATTCTAAATACAAAATTGCAGATTAAGCGGAGAATATAATCCGTGTCCATGGTCTTGAGAAGCCCGGCAGAGCCCCTATCCATTGGAAATCGTATAATGTGTATACAATTTCCTTATAATAATTTACTCTATCAACATCATCTTATATCGATTTTTTTGCTTCGAACGTCGGTGAGAAGCAAAATAACATGACATTCACGTGAAAGCCACGTTATTATGTGACATGCTATATATTCACAGCGTTGCTAAATATTTGTTATTAAATAACATGGTTGTCACGTCACACGTGTAACGTTGCAAATGTGATGTTAAATACATGTTATTTTTCAATATTATTTGATGTTATGATTTAGTTTAAAAATACACCCAAAAGTGATGTTAATTTCTTGTAATATAACATCCCTTGCTACCTGGGTATAACTAGACTAGACTTATTATTAGACTTATTAGACTTTAGTGTAATAATAATAAATATTGATCAAAGAAATAATATTAGCTTTTATTTGTTGTAGGGGGCGCAACAGTAATTGACTACACTAATGGAGAATCAGGCGGCCATGCCCCCAGTGACGTCATGGGAGGAGGGGACGGCGTCGATAATCCCCACCAAGTGTCCCAGGAATACATTAACGGTAACGATTTACCGATTAAAAAAGACGAAAAAACAGATACGGCTGTTTAAGAATTAGTCTCGAAATAGATAGTTTTTCTATATTTTTTGTCTGTTATATTTGACAATTGATGTGATTTATTTATAACTGATCTGTGTTTTGCAATATCATGTTAACAGACATTGTGAAATTGCTGTAGGTTGTTGAACATTTTACCTGAATGATTTGAATCAAATATTACAAATTTTGTACACATTATCACACATACAAGTGAAGCAAACGCTTAATTTTAGTGTTTAAGCCAAAACATTTAAAAGTTCAATAATTTTTTGTTATCTTATAATATGAGTTAACACATTATTGCATAACACTATTCACTGAAGATTATATTTTTGACAAAATTTTTTGTTAAAATGTTAAGACGTCTTATTAAGACGTCTACACGCGTAAAAAATATTTCTAATTTAATATTAACTATTAATATAAATTATATAAAATTATAGGTTTTAACTTTAAAGGCAGTACAACCTATACTTATAACTTATACTTAAGTTCAGAATTATTACTATAGCTCATAAGTTAACCGACCCTTGTATGATAATGACTTTTTGTTATTTTTTTGAAGCCCTTGTGAAAAATACGAGAAATTTCCTTTAAAACGGTGTCCACACTTTAAATTTGACGCCCAATGATTCAAAATATTTGAATTTAAAAATTCATACATACAATTGGGCATTTTTTTTACTTACATGCGTTACATGACTTTTCTAATTCTGAAATCATGATTTTATGCATGATGTTTTAAATTCGAATATCTTGGCTCACAAAGCATTAAATTTAAAGTGTGGGACACCGTTTCAAGGAAATTTCACGTATTTTTGTACTAAAAATTCAAAATAATACTTAAGGTCTGGACGTTTGGACTTTTTAATATAATATAATAATTTTTTGAAAAAAAAAAAACGTTTATTTTACGTCAAAACTATCTCTCTACTGTTGCAATTCTGTATATTTCTCGTTATATAGTTACTCCGTTGGAACAAAGTCATTTACCATTTATATTTAAACCCTAATGGAGAGTTAAAATAACGAAAAAATAGAGAATGGCAAAACGAATTATTTTTTTAATTACAAAATACAACTTTATGTATTTTGAAAATTTACAATTTAGGATATTATTGGAAAAAACACATAATATAGCTCAAAAAATGCAAAAAAAACGAACAGAGAACTATAAATTAGGTGACAGAGATTTTAGAAATAATCTTGAGAACCATTTAAGGTAAGAACTTTTAATTTAAAGACAGATTTTTTACCTAGTAAAACATATATGCTTAACATTTAAAGCTTTTAGCTCAAATAGTTCTTGATTAATCGTACTGACAAGATTATTTTCATTCTGAATGTTTTAAGTTGTATTATTGTTAGAAAAGTGTAATAACTAAATACTCATGACCCGATATATCATAATATGTCATAATATGTCACAATATGTCATAAAATGTGACATTATGTCATAATATGTCATACCATGTAATAATATCTCATGTCATTTCATAATTTGTAATATGTCATATATTGTGTGTTAAATACTTATGTACTGCCATGGCAACTATTTATTTTTCATTTCATCAAACTAATTAATTCCTCATCAAAAATTATATTAATAGTTTTAAAAATCAAATTTTATTTTTTGTTTTAAATCATTTTTAATTAGGAACGTACACTAAAAAAAATAGATGAGACTTATTTAATTACGAATTTAAAAATGCTTTTTATCTCCTTTATTGTTATTTTTTTAATGGGCACATAATAATTTCATTGTAGTTGTAATAGTTAACTGTCAAAATAATATCAAAATTAATATTAAATAATAAAAAACTCCTTAATAAAGTCCTACTACTGTTTTTTAAGGCCCAAGTTTTGCGCCACCTTGTGTAATAAGATATTATAATATAAACTAGATAAAAATAGATTAAAAACAAAATATGATTTTTAAAATTGAAAAAATATTTACTAGAAATTATTTGACTGCTAAGATAGCCTATAGGTAGCTAACCAACAAAATCGTTGTCATTTTAGAAAATATGTATATAACATAATGTTAAAAAAAAATAAATCTCTATATTATAACTATAATATGTATATGTGTGTTTTGCTATAGACAACCAATATTTGTTTTAAAAGAAAACATTTTGAATTTATCAAAAAAATTGGTTGTGAAATATTAAAATTTTTATATTTATTATACGACTAATGGGGTATTTGTGTGGGGCCCATAGTAAGAAATTTCTTTTAAAACAGAGTCTCACACTTTAATTTTAATGCTATGTGAACCACGATTTAAAAATTTAACAATTCAGCTAAATTTGGAATTTAAATATTTTGGCTCACAGTGCATTAAATTTAAAGTGTGATACATCGTTTAAAATATTACGTTCTTTTGCTTTCACATTTTGAAAATTTTCAAAAATGTTTACTATGCAACCACAAAAAATACTTTGCCATGTATGATACACGTATATATTTATTTTACCCTTTATTTGTGTCCAAAAAAGTTAAATATAAAGTTTTTTATATTTGTTGTGTCTCTCTAATTAGCTAAAAAAGTCTCTATCGTTTTTTAGTTTTAATAAATTAAAATATATATTTATGAAATGAGGAGCATTGTTTCAAAAGTTAACAAATCCAATATACGTGTTAAGGATTTGTTAACTTTTGAAATAATGCTCCTCAAATATATTTTATAATTATACAATGTATATTATAAATTTTTGATAAATTCAAAAGAATTAATTGGAGGGTTTATTGCCAAACTGGAGTAACTCCATATTTTGATTTTTTTTTAGTTAATGCCAACTTAAAACGATTTTTTGTTACCAATTATTGGTTCTTATGTGTTTACCTTATACATAACGCATCTCAACTTATTTTTAAGTTATATTCTGAGAAAGTTAGCACATACACAGACCGACAGACAAATCATCAGAAGAAGAAAACAGGTCATTGTTTTTATGGATTATTATATCAAAAAATCTAAAATATGAGTATGGACTTGTCCTATTTTTACATCAAACCCTCCATTTCCTAGTGTTACATTAAGCGCTTTAAAATACTATATTCTAAATATTATTTTAATGTTATTAGATTAGTTTTTTTTAATTTTTTTTACTATAATTTTGATATTAATGTACCTATATTAGATATCTATTTTACCTACCTAATAGGTAATACTACTGAGTATATTATATACACACAAGTTTAAAAGTTATTGATAAAGAACAAATACTAGTGGCGTACATACCTAGTAATGTATATGTTCTATAAAACAATAAATAGGTTTAAATTTAAAGTAATTAAGGTTTTAGATAAATTAAAATAGAATTTGGTAAATGATTACCGATAGAAATATGCATAAAAAAAGCTAAATACATAAAATGGGGACGATAACAGTCGTTTTTTCGAATTTTTATGTTCCAAACTAAATTTTTACGTATTGAATACAATAAAATATGTCCGAATAAATAATTGTTGTTGGATTAAGATATTATTTTTATTTTGGACCGATTTAATTGAAATTTGGATGGTCGGAGATTTTTAACTACGAATATCTCGCGTAATAATCGTCTGAATTTAAAAAGAAAAAAATCGCAAGAATAGTAATACCAATTTTTAGGCTTTTAAGTCCCCATTTTTCGAAGTAGCCTTTTCAAATGTAACAAAAGGGATTCAAATTGAATAAAATGTCCAAAATTTTAGTACGCCACAGTACTTTAAAACTAAAAACTGCCATAAAATATTTTTAATGATTTACTTAAATGTTAAAAAAATATCAGACCATTCTATATTGTGTAATATTTTCCAAAAAAAACATTCCAAGAGTTCAAAAAACTATAAATTTATATATTTTATCTCTACATTCTACATTTTCTAAAACTTCATGTATATTTTTTCATATATTTCCGTTTTTGTTTTGTAATATATGACAATAATTTTTATTTTTAGTTTTTACCTTTTCGTTTGTCTAATATATATTATTTACAAAAATATATACCAACATTAAAAGTAGAAAAAAACATGGCTTTAAAAAAAATATATTTTTTAATGCCAGTCTTAAAACTTTATAAAGAGGACATCCTATATAAATACACTGAATTTTTAAAAGGTGAATATTTTTTTAAATAATAAAAATATTAAAAATAAAAACTATTTTCTCTATTTTCTGTTTATTTCGTTTGATGAAACTCATCATTAAAATTAAAAATATTTTAAAATATTTAAGAAGGTAACATTTAAGTTTTTGTATTATTATAATGATATTAAATAAGTTTATGTATTTAAATTTAAATTTTTAAGAATATAGAGGGTGAACCATCTAATTTGTCGCAAGCTGATCCCGGAAAGGGTAAAATTTTGTTCGAGTAATACACAAAACTTTTTCTACAAGACTTAGAACACTATTACTATTAGCAACGCTTTAAAAGAACTATTACAAAAAAGATTATTATATCTCAAAATATACTTATAATTAAAATCCATACTTTAAGAAGTTTTAACTTCTTTGCAAAAAATTAAAAGGTTTTTCATTGGTTAAAAAATTAGATGGGCCACCATATATTATGTAAAAATTTTGTATGTTATATGTACTTAAATATTTAGAAATAAGCTGGACATATACTTATAAATTGTTTTATAAATAAATATAATAAATACAGTATTTACTGTTTAATTTATATTTCCCACCAACACTAAAAAATATAATTATTAAGTATTTAGTATTTTTGATGACATTAAATTAGTTTTTTATTATTATAAAAATATATGTAATAGATGTATGTTTCAGCTCTTTTAACATAGTCATCTTCAGGCTAATAATAAAAAAACTACATCAAAATTTTATTACATTATCCACACCACATACATATACCACCACATACCAAACTTAAGAAATTATTTTTTACTCACTATTTATTATTATTTTTTATTTCTTAGGACATGGAACAGGAAGGCCTTTAGGAGAATCGTAAGTATTTTATTTCTCGATTTTAAATTGTTCAAAAAAATATTTTAATGTCTTAGAACTCGAACTCTGGACTACCTGTTTCAGAAACTAAATTATTGAAGATCTTTTATAGGGAAATTATGCAAGCTTTAAATATGTATTTTTCACAAAGCAAAATTGATTTTTTTTTATTTTAACGTGTATTTTTTCCAGTAGCGATACCGAAAGTACTGACGTCCGTCCCAAGGAAAAAAAGCGCAACCTACCACCCCTCAAACTAACCGCTTTCTTTACGAAAAACAAAGACAAAGTAGGCACTGAAGATGTCCCAGAAACGAAGCAGATCGAAACGGAGGAAGTTAAAGTCGAAATTGAAAAAACTTCCGAACCAAAAGAAGGTTTGGTTTACGCAGAATTGGACCTTTTGGTGCCCAACCGGACGGTAACACCAGTTGTAAAAAAGGAAGAAGAAAAAACGGAGTATGCTGAGATTTTTTATCCAGCTGAAGAAGCATCAAAAACTGATAAAACATCGAAAACGGAAAAAACACCAAAACCAGAAAAAACATCACCGAAAAAATAATTTTAAATTTAAAGGGCTGTTTTTTTCACTTCCGGATAATTATTTGCCCTTTATTTTATCACAAATCAAAAATGAAAACAAGCTAGAGGGGTACCCTTTTTAAAGGGGTGGCAATATTACTTTCCCCGAGAAAAGTCTTGCGTTAATAAGAAAAAAAAATAAAAAATTTATTGCTTTTTTTACGTTTCTCGACGTTTTATATCCAAAAATGATGATTTCCGTAAAACTTTCTGTCGGTCTATCTGTCTGTCCCGTGTCGGACTGGACAGCCCGAGGCTAATGAGATTTGTAACCCGTTATCCCCTCTCCCCAAAAAAAAAGGTCATAACCTTCATTTTTTTTACCCCTCCCACAAATTTTGAAGACTAAAAAAAAGGTCCTCATCCGCAGTTTTTTTACAAAAATTCTGATGAGTAAAAAAAAATCTTCATCCCCTGCCGATTTTTTGACTGACCAGGCTATGACTCACTATCTCACCTGTCCATTCCGCTGTGTCTGTCTGTTTCTAGGTCTGTCTGTTCGGGACGATAACTCGAGAACGCTTTGACCTAAACATTTTAAATTTGGACCTAAAAAAGTCCAAAGTTCTAGCTTGGGATTGTTTTTGGAAAAAATCGGGGTGGGGTCCTGGGGTATTTTTTTTTTGAGTCTAGGCCTACATGGAATAGTATTCTTTTTTTGACAGCAGTTTTTTTTGACAATGTAACTATATATCTTGGAAACTAATAGCCTTATGACCAAAATTACGGTATTTTTGTAGAAAATTAAAAATTCGTTTTAACTTCGATTTAAAATATTTTTCGTTCGATTTCAATATTTGTGATAAAAGGTAAGAAACTATCCCGAACTGATTTAGCTTTTGAATAAAAGAATAAATGAAGCTGAAGTTTGCAACGTAATACACGGTGTATTTGAAATAGGGTCGGAAATTTTAACAGATGATTCTACATCATAAAATATGACAAAAAGTTCCAATAAACATATGTCTAAAAATGCGTCATAAGGGAGCTACGCCCCTTTGAAAGTGGCTAAAAAAATCGGTTTTTATTTAATAACTCAGGAACCCTTTGAGATATATCAACGAAGTTTTGCACGTCAACTAATTCTACCAAGGCCCGTTTTTATGCGTTATTTTCGTGTACTTATTTCAACCAGGGGTGTGCGAAACGGGGGGGCTTATCAGTTTTTCGTCCCAAACTTTTTTCTGTGTAAGTTTTTTGCAATTTTATTTTTGAAATATGATTCCTCAGGTCAAAATACATAAAAAAGGTACTCTTGTTGTAATACTGTAGGATTAACCGTTTTCGAGAAAAATTCATTTGAAGGTAAAATTTCACGATTCGAGGACGAAAAATTAAATACTAAAATGTTGAAAACCAAAATTTTAATGATGCAGTGCGAATGTACATTAAAAACTAAGAAAAAAACCTCATATACAGGTACTTCCAAAAATCAATCCTAATGGAGCTATGGTCTCCTAAATATGCACCATTTTTAAAGGGCCATGGTAGCTTTAAAAGCGTTTTTTCGACCTACATGTATGGAAACTTTTTTTCTTAGTTTTTGATGTAGAATAACATTGCATCATTAAAATTTTGGTTTTCGACATTTTAGTATTTAATTTTTCGTCCTCGAACCGTGAAATTTCACCTTCAAATGATTTTTTCTCGAAAACGGTTAATCCTACAGTATTACAACATGAGTACCTTTTTTATGTATTTTGACCTGAGGAATCATATTTCAAAAATAAAATTGCAAAAAAGTTACACAGAAAAAAGTTTGGGAAAAAAAACTGATAAGGCCCCCCGTTTCGCACACCCCTGGTTTAAATAAGTACGTGAAAATGACATACAAAGATGGGCCTTATTGGGATTAATTCATGTGCAAAACCTCGTTAATATATCTCAAAGGGTTCCTGAGTTATTAAATAAAAACAGATTTTTTTAGCCAATTTCAAAGGGGCGTAGCTCCCTTATGACGCATTTTTAGACATATGTTTATAGGAACTTTTTGTCATATTTTATCATGTAGAATCACCTGTTAAAATTTCCGACCCTATTTCAAATACACCCTGTATACTATAAAGTATATAGTATAGTTTCATAACATACGTTTTTAGCGCACGAGTACAAGTTTAGAAAACAAGCCGCTTGCGGTGAGTTTTAATATACTATTTGAATTTTCGTTGCAAATAAACGTTGCAAACTTCAGCTTCATAAGAATAAAAGTGCCTTGTATAAATACCATGCCGGTGGACCGATTTCGATGAAATTTACTACAGCTAGCTAGCTATCTATAAATTCTCTTAATTGTTGTATATCTTGAAATATATTGGTGTGTCTTTTTTCGAGATAATGACGGATGCATGCAGTAGAATTAAAAAAAAAAGATAGGCACAATGTTTTGGGTTTGAATTTTATGTTTTTAGTGTTGATCTAAGGCACTTAGCTTAAAGGCTAAATTATGTTTTTTTTTGAACATTATTTCAGTATTATTTAAATTCCGAAACTACTTATATGCGCATATAGGCATATAGCATATAAGTATATCGCATATGCTGTAAGATATATATTTTTAATACATAATAATATTATGTATAGGCATATGATTAAAAATCATTTTTGTTATTTTATGTTTAACAATAGTTTTATTGTTGATTTATGCTTAAATTTAACAAGAAAAATTAATTGTTTATCACTGTAGTTGGTATGCTTACTTACTAAGCATGCGCACTGGAGTGATGATAAAATTTTCTGGTTAAATCGGAGCATAAACCAAGTATTAGTTTAAATATTATTTTTATATTCATGTAAATTTATTATTTTTATTATTATTATTATTAGAGCTTTTATTTTTTATATTTTAAATATTCTTTGTCTTATCGAGATGTGTTCTTAGTATTAAAAATAATTTAAGTTAATTTTAAAAATTTTAGTAACACAAAAAATCGTCCATTTTAATTATAAATTAATATAATTAATTATAAATTAATTTAAGCACAAGTGTACTTATTTAAATGTTTTTTTGAATGTCTTAAAATTTTAATAAAAATAAAGAAAAAGGTTTGTTTTATTATTCCGAAAAACTATAAAAAAATAATTAGAAAAAAAAAATCAAAAATATTTTTTCATTGTATTTTTATGAGAAATGATTCTTGATCTGGACCTGTTGAAAAGTGTACTTAAAAAACCATTTGCACCTTGGTGGAAATACACTGTCAACTATAAGGTTACTTCCATGAAATCCATGAATAAAAAAAAAACAAGAATCTCTGGTTTTATACGAATTTAGCTAGTTTTCAGTAAGATGTAACAGGGCTCATTTTTTTTATTAAGAAATTTAATACCATTGTATTTTTTGTTATTGTTTTATTGGGAAAACAATAACATGTCTGTTATAGGAAAATCTGGTCATCTGGTATTTTACTGCATTTATTAATCACTTAGATTATAGGTACCGTAAAACTGCACCAAAAATAGTTTTCCAGATTTTCGTATTACGAAAAAACAAACCAAAATAAAAAATATTAAAAAGCCATTTAAAATCTTTTAATGAAAAAACGAACTAAATTGGATGCAGGGGGTTTTAAGATAGTTTAGTTCTAAATAAACTAGCACCTACCTTCTGGACTTTTAACTAAATATTTCTTCATTTCTAACTACGCGTCCCGACGCCATTGCCAAAGTATCCACAATAATATTATATATATTTCATCAGTTTCTTCAGGATAGGTCTGTGAATCACATCACTTAACTTCTGTGAAGTGATTGCAATCGCTACAATCGATTGTAGCAATTTTTACCAAAGAAAACAAATTTTGTGCGAAAAAACAAAGAGTTTACACAGCTTCGCTTCAGCGCGCGGATTTTGACTGAGATTATGCACTTTCACGGCTGGCCTTGGAGAACGGAGGGGGCAGAACAAAACACCTTGTTTACATTTTTAAATCATATCTGCTGATAACGCGACAAAAAATGATACAAGAAAAATGGTGTCTTTTAAAACATTATTGATGCGTAATTTATCATAAATATTATCACGGTTTGAAATAAATGCCAAATATGTTTTTTACAAGTACCTACAGGATTATTATTATTATTTTATAGGAAAGCTATGCGTTGGTAAAAAAATAAACCTTTTTATGGTTTTACGTCTACACGTTTTGTATAAAAAAAACAGGTTATTTCTTAGAAAAAAGTCTGACTGTGAGTCCGACCGGGTAATTTTTGACCACGATAACTAGAGAACGCTTTGAGCTAAAAATTTCAAACTTGGAAAATTTCATATACAACTGGATATATTTTCAAAAACAATCCCAGACGGGATCTTTAAAGTTCTCGACTGGGATTCGTTTTGGAAGACATCGGGATGGAATAAATTGTCAAGGTGGGTAAAAACTGTTATTTTCTGAAATAGTTCGTTTACTATTATAGTCATACAGCAAAAAAACTTTGTCGTAAAAAGTAAAAATGTTTATTTTTATTTTTATGATTTTTTTCTGCATTTTTTTTATTTCTAGTTTTGTTTTTGTAAAAATAGAACAATGATTATCAATGTACTATTTTTAAAATTTTGCCCCACAAAAAAACAATATTAAGTTTCTTTAGAAAAAATAAACCAAAGTGCACATGGATATAAGCGCATGGTTCAGGGATGGATCCAAAACCATTTCTGGACAAGGTTGTTACACCGGGTGAGTTTTATTTATGGTATATGCACAAGCAAAAAGCTTATTAGGGGCTCTCCATGACTCTGTATCCTAAATAAATAAATAATAAATAAATATGCCATTTAAGTGGCCAATTTGGCCAGTTGGCCAAACTGTATTTTAAGAAATGGGTTGTAAACAGACTTTCATAAAGATTTTCATAAAGCTGAAAAGTGTCAAAAAATAAGTTTGCACCTACCTATACATATATATTTGTTGAAGCATTATTGATTATTTCGTCTTAGTTTTCTTGGGATAACTAATGTCATCAGATGGTATCATAATTGTATCTCGGCTTACAGAGCATCAAATTTAAAGTGTGATACACCGTTTAACAAAATTATTGCATACTTTACAAAAAAAATTCCAGCTATTAATAACACGCTGTTTGAATATTATCATTGTTTATTATTATCACAAAATACAAAATTATTAAAATAAAATTTTTGAGATTAATTTTTATGTTAATTTATGGGCTGCAAATCAACTACCTCTACCTCACTGACAAAGAAATCGCCACCTCTTAGAGTCAGGGCCAATACGTGTATCAGCCTGTTCAGCGTAGTCATGCGTAGGCAATATGCTACGCCCAGGAATTCGTTAAACATCGGATAGCCGATGGTTGACGAATCAAACATAAAATACTCGGAATTTTTCACTTTACCGAAGGAAACGTGCTTTACTACACCCTCTCTCCATGCCGATATAATACCAAATCTTGAGTTATGTTTATCAAAAAAATATCTAAGAAAAGACGAAGATTTTAAGCGCGCATACTTGCCCCGCTTTACTCTAAAAATCTTAGGGTGAAGTGGAGTAAGTATAGACGTTTTTTTTTTCATTACTAGTCATTGATTTTCAATGGTAAACAGAAAAGCAGTGTTCGATCAAAAATAAGAAAAAATCTCAAACGGGCACCCTTTTAAGAGGGGTGGCAAATGTGGACGTTTATACAATAAGATATTAAATTCATTTTAATTCACTAGTGCCAAAGTTTGACATCTAATCAAAAATGTAAAAATATAACAAAATATGTTGAAATGCCTATATAAATGCTCACATATGATTGGTTGAGAATCCAAGGGGTAGAAGTGACAATTAAATCGTTTTGTGAAAACGCAGTTTAAATTTAAACTTAGCTTTAACTTAAGTTAAATTCCTTTGATAAATTCCCTGAAACGTTTAAGTCTGTAAAATGCTTGGTTTGGTTTTTGTATAATGGTATAAGGTGGTTGCAGGTATTATGGCCATGTATTTATTATGGCCAATTTGCCACAAGATTCCTAGGGCAAGAGCTAGATCGCGCCACTATTAATGGTTTTAATTCTGCAACTATTTTAGTGATTTTCTTTTCGTTGGTAAACGATTATAATAAATTTTAATATTTTGAAAATTCATAACATTTGATTATGGTAAGTACTTTAAATTTTATTTATATTTTATTATAGAAAAACGTCCTATTTAACAGTTGGTCTATATAGAATTTCAGTCAGTAAACGTAACTTTAACAAAAAATTAGGAAATCTTCTACATTACAATGTAGAGTAATATGGCCAGTTTGTGTGTATAGTAATATGGCCATGGCAATAAGCATGCTTCCTGCAGGCTCGGTGATAGATGTTACGTTTATTTACATAAATATTGTGTTAGACTAACAGAAAATTACAAAGGACCATTTTTATTCAGATTGTGAATAATTAAAAAAAAAATAGCTAGTATAAAATATTTATCAAGTATGTTTTACTTTACCTAAAGCCATTAATTGTTTTTTTTTATATTTTATGAAGTGTATAGTTTTTATTTAACTTTTCAATTTTTTTTTTATTTTATATAATAAAAGGCAACAAAAAAAGCATATATAAATACTTAACTTGATAATATTTAGCAAAATATGATTTATTTTATATGTGGCCATATTACCAGCACCGTGTTGGTAATATGGCCAATTGATACATTTTTTTTTTTACATAGGCCATTATAAATTTTTATTTTTTTAACTTTTTTCATGTTTTTCTTTAATAACTTAAGCATAAATAAGTAATCTGGGCTCTATAAGTATTATTTTG
The DNA here is from genome assembly GCA_958510825.1 of Brachypterus glaber. NCBI lineage: Eukaryota > Metazoa > Arthropoda > Insecta > Coleoptera > Kateretidae > Brachypterus > Brachypterus glaber. The sequence continues at coordinate 31,004,801 of OY294053.1, forward strand.
TTTTGAAGTTATCTCCTTTAATTTTTATCAGCAATTATACGTTAGCATGGGCATAATACCTGCACTACCTTGTAAGTAAAGACATCGTTTTAAAGCCTAAACATGCCTTTACAAAATAAAATAAAATTCACTTTGCTATCTCTACTAATAAAGCGGGAAATTAATTTTAAACGCGACCGCTGCATTCTATACAATTTTCGTCGGTAGCGAACGTGTTAAAGCGTTCTTAAGTTATCGTGATTTCCCGGACAGTCCGTATCACCCCTTGGATTCCTAACAAAACAGCCTATTTTTTAAGTAGTTGATTTTTACGCCGCTGTATCTCAGCACATGACAGAGATTTATTTCTATCCCCTTGTCACCAACATTTCATATATATTAAATATCCATAACCGCACTTAACTCTATTTTTCCAAAAATGTCACTTGTACCCCTTGGATTCTCACCCCATCATATGTTATTGTAGGAACTTAAACACTGTTTTTATCGACAGACATTTTTTACATTTTCTCGACGTTTCATGACATTCTAAACCCGAAAAAGCAAAAAAAAACTTACCGGAGAGCTTTGTATAAGTTAAACTGGGTCAGACGCACCAGAAACATGGTTCCCTGAATGACTGGGTCGAAATTCACCTTGACTTGGTAGGGAAAAATGGTACAGTCATTCTTCAAATCGTCTATGGTGAAGTCGTAGTTTTCGTCCTTTATGTCCTGACTACTTTCCTGGAAGAAGGGAAATAGGTTAGGATGGGAAAAACATTTTCATTACACCACGTATAGAGCGTGTTGAAAAAAAAAACGGGTTTTTATATTATTTTTGTATATTTTATTATACAGCGCTTTAAAAAACGGGTTTACATATCCTTACCTGGAAGTAATTGTCTCCATTAACAAGGATAGAATTGATTACAGCTGGGTTCCACTCCTCCATGTCATAGATATGGAACATTGCTATGGAGCAAACCTAAAAAATGGTATATTATTTTACTTACAGGCTATTTGTACGTCCGACGTATGAGAAGCTAAATGTACGTCCTGTATTCTTATTGGCTGATTTTCAGGATTTAAAAGCTTTTAAGGTATATTTTTCGTCAGAATTATATTTTCTACGTTTAAATGGGGGGGGGCTACCCGTACGCCCCCCATTAGCATAAAAAAACACCAAACAGGCGAAAAATCTGACCTGAACGAAAGTTACGTCGGACGTCTAAATAATTTTTTTATTTTATTATTATTTATCTCATATCTTCTTCCTGGATCTTCCTGGACGAATAAAAACTTTGTAAGAAGAAGTTTCTCTTATTTTAAAACTTACCAAATTGGCTAAAGTTTGTTTTCCTCTGGTTTCCTCTGGGAAACCTTCAGAGGCTTCGTGGATGTCTCCCATCATCGAAAACAGGTCGTTGGGATAGTCTATGTCCCACAAATGCCACCGATTGTCCTTACTGCCATAATGGTGTTTACCGTCTGCTGTCATTGCTTTAATTCTGGACCACGGAATGGGGTCAGTCTTTAGCCATTCGACGTCTTCGTAGAAAGGTTTTCCTAGAATAAAAGAATCAAACTGCTGTCAAAGAAATAATTTTCTAACTTTAAAAATATTATTGCAAAAACGTTTTTTTTTTTGGAAATACCTACAATTTATTTGAAAATATCACGGTTCGTCGTTATTAAATTTTAGTTCGTATTTGGAAAACGCAAAAAATGGTCACGTAACCTCCGTAACCTTTTAATAAATAGGTTAATTTGAACAAACATTACATTTTCTTGTTCATTAATAGAAAATAAAAAACGGTTTAGCCTAAAAATATAAAAAAATTCAAACAAAAAAAAAACAATTTTTTAATTTTTTGATTTTTTTGTTTGTTTTTTTATAATTTTATACCAAACCATATTTTATTTGTAATTAATAAGTAGGAGAATATTACTTTTGTTCAAATTGACCTATTCGTTCAAAAGTTATGGGGATCACGTGTCAAATTATACAAGAAAACAGTCCAACTAAAAGTGAATAACAGCAAACGGTGTATATGTTATCACTACCGTATTACCTATAGATTCGGACCTAAGTTTTTTATCAACATCATACATCCTCAACTTTTGGCTCAAAATAAGTTCTTTGGGTGCTTTTCTTATCGAAGTTACCTCAAAGTTGTAAAATGCGTAATTCGCGAAATCTTTATTAATGATTTTCTTTAATCGAAGTTTCAACGTTGCCAGATCTTTACATCTGATCCAACCTGCGTTGTTGGCATCACCGCCTTTTGATTTTGGCGGCCCGTACGGGTCGAACAGATGGAAGTAGCCATCTTGTTCGGATTTGTGAACGACGTAGCAGGCGTTTGGGAATTGGATCATGATGTAGTTCATTTTCTTTCCCAGAAGAAAGTTTATTCCATCGCCAAGATGGCGGTTGGCCACCCAACTTTCTATGTTGATTTTTTTAACCACCACGTCAAAGAAAAATCTAAAAAATTAAATATGAGAGACTTTTTAACACCATTAGAAATTTAACGTTAGATAATAGTATATTAAAGTACTAGTTTCATTACACCCGTTTTTAGCGCACGAGTACATATTTAGAAAACGAGCCGCTTGCGGCTATGAAACGAGTACTTTATATTATTTTTTCTATTTTCCTCTAAAATTAAAAAAAACTTATATTTAAATTGATGACCGATTTAGGGATTTTTGTTTTGGGTTGGCATTACAATTTTCGCTATGTTTGAAATTCATAGAACAAACGATATTTTGATATATTTTATAGTCACCTCTTCTCTTTTTCACTGTAAGTAACCAAGTCACAATTTTAACACGGTCAAAATTAACTTAAAATACAATTTCCTAGAAAAATAAACTTAAAAGTGGTGTTGAAATTTCCACGGAAAACGTCAAGCGATTGTCTTTTGTCCTGTACTGCCAACCCTAAAGAAAAAAAATACAAACCTCTTATAGACCTATAATACGTGTGATTATGAGTCTATTATAGTCGAAAATAGAAAAACGTTTTCTCTAACTCGTTATGTATAAATGCGGCCGTAGCTATGGGGGGGAATGGGGGGGAAATGTAATTTTTAGCTTCTCCCCCCCCACAAAATTTTTTTCGCTACGGCTCTGTTAAATGTTCCCAAAGTTAGGTGCCTAACGTAAGAACAACGTTTACCTAACGTTTGTTATACATACTTTCCGATAAGAACGTTTTTGATACTCCGTTTTTCAGATATCTCCAGATCTTCCGCGTGTAAATAAACGTGAACACCATTTTCAATGGCCTTGTCCACTTTTTTGTTGTCCCATTTTTTAACCGGAAGGTTGAGAAGCATCAGACAAGCACACAGACATATAAAATGGTCTTGTTTTAACTCCCCGGTAACTGCATTTCGATCTTCCATAGCAGATGAACCTTCGATCAAATACATGCCGTTTTTGAACTGATACCTTAAAAGAAAATATGGAAAATGTTATTTTTTCTATGGTAAAATTCTTAGTTTTAGTTATCTTCCTCAATTTTTTTTACTTACCCTACTTTAACTTCCTTTTCTTTCTTTTCCTTCTTTTCGGGTTCTTCTTCTGCTTCCTCTTCATCTTCTTCTAAGTCAGCATCTTCAAGATCCATCTCGTTAACTCCGTCTTCTCCAGTTTCATGGATTTTCGGTTTCTTCTTTTTCTTCCTTGGCTCTTCGTCTTCTCGTGGAATGGCTTTGACTTTTACCGCACTTAATACGAATCTAAAATAGTATATTATGAAGCCCTCGGCTTCTAAAAACCCACTCAATCGAAAAACTTAACTTTTCGCCCTTGTATTATAAATAACTATACCTTGAATATTCTACCCCCTCGTCAAGTTCTCTTTTTCTTTTATTGTAAAGCACTCTTTCTGCCACACTTTGAAGATTCTTGAATCGTGAGAAGCAAGCCGTTCCTGGAAACAGTTCATTTATCACTTTAAAACATATCCCATGGACATCCAAATGTCCGCCTATATCCAGGATATCCACTGGATATCCATGAGATGTCCACTGGATATCTCGTAGATATTCTGGATATAGACGGACATTTGGATGTCCATTGGTTATCTAATGGCTATCCAGGCTATCCATTGGATATACTCTATATCCAGAAAGTATATCTCCTGGATATCTAATAGTTATTATGTGCTGTCTGGGATTATATTTTGAAGATCTGTGTAATATTAACTAAATTATGCTAGGTCCTTAAACGTATCATAGCATTTACCTGTATTTGCGGGTCCTTCGCTTAACCCAACCTCGTTATTCCCAAAGGGATCAAACAAATAGTAAAGATGGTTTTTGGAAATAATTGTACAGGCGTAAGTTGGTGTCACCAAAATTCCCACGTTTGATCTGACGAATAGTACCTTTTCAAAAGCTACTTCTAGAATATTTTCTTTCATGTAGCTATCAAAAATATAGCTCACCAATACTCTGTAATCTGTACTTCCAAGGGATATTTTTGGTATTTCTAGTTTGCTAACCTACAGAAAGAGAAGTTTAACCTAAATTAAAAAGTAAAAATCTCGAATAAAAACTTAGAGGGTCTACTTTCTTAAAAAAATAGGTCTTTTTTAGGTATTTTACTTGATCATATCGCAGTCTAAAATTCTTGTACAGTTCGTGTCCACATGTCAAGATGTAATCGACCACCTCCGAGGACCATGACGATATAGTATACTTTTTGGAAACAGTTGCGGCCATAATACATGCAAAAGGAGCCATAAACTCAATGTTGGAATCAAATTCAATCAAATTTCGAGTTCCTAAAACCAAAATTTAATTCTGAAACTGATGTTAACTATAATTTTACGCTTTTACGCACAGCATTCACCCCCTTTCCCCTACCTCTAATAATTTGACTGTCATCAGGTAACTCTACAAAGTTTGTAGGTTTTAATAACTCTTCGGACATTGTAACGTCGGGTTCTTTTGGTACGTATGGTTCCCAGTCGTCCGCCGCTCTCAACCTGGCTTCCATCCTTCTTTGCATCTCCTGTCTTCCTTTAATATGAGTGGGATAGCAAATTGTGGGCTCTATAGGGAAGTAGGTAATATCCGTATTCACCTATAAGAACCATGAGAAGATAAAAGTTGAATTTTTTTACTAACGTAAGACTTCCCTCGGGGAAAGTAAAAAAAAATGTCTGGCTTAATTGGGACTTTCTAAACATATATTATATAACAATAGTACTTGATTTTGTATTACTTTTCCCGAGAAAAGTCTTTTTATTGATTTTGTTTACGTTTCTCGACGTTTTATATCAGAAAAAAATTATTTCTGTCGGTTTTATCCAAAGTTCTAGGCTGGGATTGTTTACACTAAAAATCGGGGTGGGCCGAGGGTGTAAAATAAGGTAAGAACAATAAAATAAAAAAATTTCTTTTTCATATTTTATGACTGTTAAAATTTTTTGCTAAATTAATTCTTACCATTCCTTCCATTTTCGAGACATACTGAATATCCAAAGAATGTGAACCAACTTGGGCCATTTTTTGGGTCGTATAGTACCATTCTTCCTCTGGTTCTTCCCCTTCTCCTCCTTCTCCCTCTGCGACTTCCAGAGCTAAAATCAAAAATAAAATTTTATAAAAAGATGAACTTTAAATTTTGAATATACAGTGCTGTAAAAAAGTCACCCCTCCCTCTAAACTTTTGAAGCAATTAGACCTTGATTTCAAAATTGGGGCACTTTTATAGAGAATTTTATTTGATTTAAAATTATATATCCCACGACATCATTTCCATTTAAAGAAACACCCACATTTTAAAAGCTAAAAATATTAAATATGTGCAAAAAATAGCGTAAGTTGTCTTATTTAAAAATAAGACAACTTACGCTATTTTTTAGCACATACGTATTTAATATTTTTAGCTTTTAAAATGTGGGTGTTTCTCTAAATGGAAAGGATGTCTTGGGATACATCATTTTAAAGCAAATAAAATTCTCTATATAATAAAAATAAAAATATATAGTCATATTATGACTATATATTTTTATTTTTTTAAACATTTTTTTAGGGTTTTGATTTTTCAATTTTTAAAAACAACTTTTTTCAAAAAAAAAATGTTCAATTTATTTTTCTTTTTACGAAAAATGAAAGCCTATTCACCTAAATAAAAAAAATAGGTGTGTTCGAAATGTTTATTTAAATCCGTTTCCCGGGAACCGTGTTAATTTTTTTTTTGAAAATATTTTTTTTTATTTTTTATTTTGTTCGTTTTTGATTTTGTTGACAGCAGTATTTCACTTACGTAATTCTCCTCTAAGCATCATCTCCAGTTCTTCGCAAGGATCACGTTCCTTCTTCTTCGGTTTTACAATCTCTTTATCACCTTCCTCTACATCATATTCCTTATCATCATCCTCATCAAACTCACCATCCTCATCTTTACCCATTTTTGATTTGTATTCCCTTTTGGCCTCTCCCTCGACTTTTTCTCCTCCTTCCACCGATTCTTGGTCAAAATCGGGCTCTTGTTCAATTTCGTCGATTGTTAAGTCAAAAGAACACAAGTCCATGAACTCCAGTTCTTTTTCGTCGTCTTCTGAGTCTTCAAGGGGCTTTGGAGGAATCTAAAAAAGAAGGATTCAACCTAAATAACCTCTAGCTAGATTTTATATTTTATATTTCATCAAAAATCTAGAAAAGCTATTTTTTTTTAACAAAACAAATGCGCTGTCAATAATAGTACATTATTATACAATTTTTTCTATTTTGCTCTAAAATTTAAAAAAAAAACTTACATTTAAATTGATGACTGATTTAGGGATTTTTGTTTTGGATTGGCATTACAGTTTACACCATGTTTAAAATTCTAAGAACAAATGATATTTTGATATATTTTATAGTCATCTCTTCTCTTTTTTACTGCAATTAACCAAGCCACAATTTTAACATGGTCAAAATAACCTAAACACAAAATTTTGTAGAAAATTCTACTTTAAAGCGACATTGACATTTGCACGGAAAACGTCAAGCGATAGGCCAGGTCTGTTGCCAACCCAAAAGAACAAAAAGTACAGAACTCTTATGGGCCTATAAGAACACGCAAAATGCGTGTGATTATGAGCTTATAAGAGTCACAAAATAGAAAAAATTGTATAAACTATTACTTTCCCTGAGGCATCAAGGAAAGTCTTGCGATATTAAAAAACTAGAAGAATTTATTTTTTTTACGTTTCTCGAAGTTTAATATTAAAAAAAAAGATTTTCATAAAAAAAGTCTATCTGTCGGTCTGTATGTCTGGAAAATTTGTGACTACGATAAATCAAGAAGAAGCTTAGATCTAAAGACTTAAAATTTGGACCATAGGATAATTATCCAAAGTTCTAGGCTGGGATTGTTTTTTGATAAAAACCGGGTTGGGTAAAATTAAAAACATTTTTTTTATAAAAAAAATAGTTATTTATGGTACTAGTGGGTAAAGTAAGATATTGCCCATGAGAAAATTAACCTGCGAGGCGTCAGCCAAGCAGGTTAATTTTCGAGAGGGTAATATCGGTTTACCCATGAGTGCCATACAAGGTTTTATCCAATAAATAGCTTAGGAATTAATATTTTTATTAAAAATTTTAATGACATTTACAAGAAAATAATTTGACAAGTGACAGTTGAGTGGGTAAAATAAATAATTATCCACTCAATAAAGTAAAAGCCATGCGGGGGTGATTATTGAGTTTATCTATTTAAAATAAAGCTGGTAATTGTCTCATTATCTGTAAGTATTGGATAAAATATTTTTTTTAATTTGAAAAAAAAAAAAGATTTTATTTATTTATTTTTTTTTAAGTTTTTACTTGAGTTTCGGAGAGGCTTGGCGAATCCAGGTTAATTATTTCATAATTAGCATGGACAAGATGGCTAGGCAGCTGGATCGGGCTATCAGAAAGTGGCGGAAAATGTGGGTAACTTTCAATTGCCAATTCTTTAAATCTTTTTTTCGATGGGATTGATGGCAGCTGGTCTATTTCTAGACTCTCTACTTTTGATCCCATGGCATATAAGGAATATCTAAAAAAATACACCGTAAAAAGTAAACTGGTTACAAAAAGTCCAAACGTATTGCCACCCGTAAACAAGTTTTACCTACCTCCCATCACAATTCTCAAAATCACATTTTTTCGCCATTTCACTAAAATCAACAGTAACTTTCTTCCTCGTAGCCTTTTTAGAGCCCTTTATTACAGTTTTATTTTTCAAATCATCCACAGAAATTTGGGTTAACTGAAGACTTTTTGGAAATGTGGTGTTTTGGGCTGGATCCCTGGCGATTTTGCAGACTTTTAGGGCGTGCAAGGTGAAGCAAAGTTCTTTGGGATCAAAGTTGGCAAGAATAGTTTGGACCAAAGAATCTGTATTTGCGTGCATTGAGACACAGCTTGCTCCAAATCTGGTAGCCAAACCTAAAAAACGAAAAGAAATGAGGATAAAGTATAATGATGCTGGATAGCTGCTGTTCCTTTAGGTCAGTATTATATGGAAAAAAAACTGGCAGAAGACATCTAGGATCTGTATTTTAACGCACTTACCCTCTTTATTTCTGCAATATGGATCAAAACAAAAATACATGTTTCTTTGTTTCCACACAGCTAAAGTTGTAGGTCCAATCTGCACTATGGAGTTGGTACTATTTGCAAAGAAATCTTCAATGGAAACCTAAAAAGAATATGTTTTATCTGCTTCAAAACATTCAAAATATAAAGTTTATTTTTTTAAGGTATAGTTATTTTAAATTTGCCGCTAAATACTTCACAAAGTCCGAATTACACTGAAGCATGTGGCTTGTTTTGAATGTCAATATAACCAAAAATTTATCATTTTTGTTTGCTTACTTTGTTTTTATAATGTTTTGATGTAAAAAAAGAGAATTGATAAAGCTGTTGCTAAAAACACTTTCGTATTCCTGTAGAAACAAAATTTGCTTATAAAATCGCTTTTATTCCAATAATTTAGAGGAATAAACCATTGTTTTGTTCTCCTTAATGGCACGTCAACGTTTTACGGTTGTGTAAATTGGGCCTAGTCATTTCGCTTACGACGCATGCGTATCTTACGTTGCTATGGTAATTTCGAGATTGTTTATAAGCGGGAAGGTTTAAAATAACTATACCTTAAAAAAATAAACTTTTTTTATTAGTATTATTAATTATTGTAATATTATTAATTATTGTAATAATTTTATGTGTAGGGGTGGTTATTTTTTTACCTTGAACAGACATCTACATTTTTTGTAGATACAATCAGTGAATCTATCAGGATGTATGAAAATCTCAACCATGTATGGACCAATGGTAAGCAATGCTGGTAGATTATCCAAATTAACGACATTTATTGCGTCGCATTTCAAACATTCTGAACAGAGTTTGTCCCCGATTACCATGATTTTGTCCAACGTGCTGCGGTGCCATGCACTTGAAGGTGTTATACGTGAATAAACCTAAAAAAAAACAAAAAAGGTAAAAAGTGTACCCTTTTTAGATTAGAGACACAACAGGAAGCGAAGGCGAACAGCTGCACATCGCTTGCCATGACAAGTTTCTTCACGGATTTTACTGCTCAAGATATTTAGGTCATCTTGCTGCGCATCATAAATTTAGATGCTAAACAAATTTGAGACCTAAATCTAGTGACTATATCTCGAAAACTTATAGTCCTACGACAAAAATAACTATTACAATTTTTGTAGGAAATTGAAAATTCTTTCTAACTGTTCAAGAATTTTTTGTTTTACGTTAATATTAACCCAGTTATTGTCCTAAATTAAGACATTTTTACTTACCAATGCAATAACACAGCAACACAACGCTTGTTTGTTTCTAGTGAACCCAAAACACAGATCGCCCAGATGGTAAGTACCTAGAGCTACAGCTTTAACTTCGCTCAAAAGATTGTAGTTGCTTCTGCTGTCTTCAAAGTCACATTCATCTGTTTTGTAGTCGATATGACGGTGCATCACTTTTATCACACGCATGGAATGGATAACGAATGGTGTGTTTGTCCACCCAGATCTAAAATAATTTATTAAACAAGCCGTGAAGATATGTAATATGTAACGGACGAACTACCGTATAATATTTCTAGTTGCAGCAGTGGGTCATTATTTTTTATTCAACTTTAATCTATTAAAAAAGCAATAAAAAGTATTCAAAAAAAAAATCAAAAATCAAAAATAAAAAAAATCAAAAATGAAAAACAAATTTATATAATAAAAAAATACCTCAACAATAAAACTGTAACCAAACTGTCAACATCATAAAAATTGGCAACATGAGCCGTCCCGTTCTCTGTTGAATACATGTCCTTCGTCCTTGGCCTGGCGTCAAACATGAAATAATATTTATCCCTCCACAATCCAATAGAAGTGTCCTTGGAAATCAGGATTCCAGCTCTTTGTCGTGCGAAAAATATTGTTAAAGCCTTGGTTAAGTTGAATATGGTTTTGTCTTCTGAGAAAATGTATCCGGAGACTTCCGGCACGTCGACTATGAAACGAATCTTTTCTTCTCCTGAATTCAAAAAATTAGAATTATTCCAAAATTATCAAAATTCGCGTTACGTAATACTTGAACTTTCCCTTACCAATAAAACAAAATTTATCCAGTTCCTCAATTTCAATAGGTTTGTTTACATAGATATGCGCGTTTGCCAAACTTGTCTTGTATAAATTGGTTCCAGAAACCAAAACGTCATCCACATCCTCGGGTTCCCAAGTTGTGGGATGTTTGAGCATCGCGTAGCAATATGCCGCGACCGGCATGCAAATACCTTGCATATTTTCTGAATCTAGACTTGGATCACCTAAAAATAAGGACATTAATAAATCATTTTTGTGATGCACATACAGAAAAAAATCCTTGAACCAAGGACTACGAAGTAATAACTCTTCTCTCTAGAATAGGTATTTCATTTGTAAAAACTGACAAAAACGTAGCCAACATATACATTTGTCTGTATTACTCGCACAGTTTTGTTCTAACAGAGACAACAAAAACAGTTACTGGTAATTGTTATTGTTCAGGCCTAATTATACCTACTATTTGTTTACAAACAAACCGAGATGTTGTCTATACTTTATATTAACGGTATGCATATTCTAGAGAGAAGAGTTGTTAGTTCGTTGCCAAGGACACGTGTCTTTCGATATGTTCAAGCCATATTCTCTTGGTTTAAGACTAGCATTAGTTTGAACTAAAGTCAATGTCCTTGAATGAAGAGCGCTCTTTATTCAAGGACATTGTCTTTGGTTTAGAGAATTGCTAGCCTCAAAACAAGATAATATGGCTCTAAACATATCGAAAGACAGGTGTCCTTGGTTCAAGGAATCCTTTTTTTCTGCGCACAGTTTCCTTTAAATGTAAATGCTATGTGTGCCAAAATAATTAAATTTAAAAATCCTATAAATACAGGGTGGTACAGGACTAGCGCTCCTAACTGAAAGTGAACTAGAATCAACTAATCTATTGTCCCTAAGAATAACCATTAAAAATAGGTGCGTTAGTTTTAAGGCACCCTGTATATAAAAAAAATCACTAACCTTGGTGCATAGTTCCTCCTTTGGTTCCAAAATAAAAATCCCTAATGTAGTGCTGGACTATGTCCGTAAAAGAATGACTCTCCAGGGTTCCTCGTCTGAACTTGCGTTTGGGTTTCTCGGCTCTGTCCATTTCAGAGTCGGTTTTGAATTTTTGGGTGAATTCTGGTAATTTTTGGACACCGTGTAATTGGGCATCAGACATTTCTTTGAACGGGCATGGTGCAATGTCCCTTTCTTGATAAGATGTAGCTTTTGAATGCTGAAAATTTTTAAAATTTTTTCGAAAAATACTGGGATACTTTTGTTGTTTAGTTAAATAAGATTTTTCGAAAAATAACATTATAAAAATAAAATTTTAAATAGTCTTACTTGAGATACTTTTTTTCTGAATTGTTTGGTTAAATAAGATTCCCAGTTTTCTTCATCGCCTCCAGGAGCTCCTGTCGCAGCTAATATTTCATTCATAGCTTCATCAACGGCATCTAAATAAATTATTTAAATAAAAAATACTCATCAAAATTATTCTTTTTAGGTTTACTTAAAATATTAAAAAAATCATAATTACCATTATTTTAAATAAAAGTCAAATTTAAATTAAAAAAATATATCCAAGACAGACAAAAATAAATATAGTATCATATAATTTTTTACAAATACCTGTTAGCTCCTTTTCGGCCTTGTTCTTTTTAGCTAAAATACAAAATAAATTTTAAAACAAAAAATATTTACCCTTTGCATTAAAGTTTTTAATAATCCTTATGGTTGAATTAAGACAAGTTCGAAAAAAAAAGAAAATTCTCACTTTTCTTCGTCTTTTTTATTGGTACTTGATCACCTTTCGCTGACATTTGAGAACTCTTCTTTTTAACTTTAGTCTTCTTTCCTAAAAATATTTAAAAAAGTATTCGCATACGATAAACAGGTAATGTCATGAAGGGACTTTTCAAGATGGGTGCGGGGCGCTGCCCCCATCCCCCCCATAGCTACGACCCTGAAAGGGCTCTAAATATCAATCAAAATCCTTACCTTTTTGAAGATCTTTTTCAATATCTTTGGGCAATCGGGTGCTCTGCAGTTTTGAAGCAGCTCCTAGTTAACAAAAAATCTAATAATAAATTATACCACCACAAGAAGATCAAAGTTACATGCGGTTTTAAATTCTTAGTACAAGCTGGATTAAATACTGACAATTTTATTTTGGTATGCCAAGGACATTTTGCTTTGAAATTGTTTGAGTGCATAAAATGCAAGTTGCACGAGGGATATTTTGATAAAATATTTCATAAAAGGTTAAAATTGCTCTTGTGCAAATTATCTGTGTAATTTGTCCGTGTAAAATAGTTGATAAAATCTCATGAGATTATGCATAATTGACTTATTTACCTCGTTGAAAACTGTCTTCAAATCTTTCGTCTTGATCTTGTGTACCTAAAATTGTTTTTTATTGTAAATTAGCAAGCGTCCTTGAGTTAAGCGCCTTGCAATTGGGCATTAAGGACACTAGATTAGCTTTTTTTCTATTATTTTTACCTTTAGTTGCGTTTGTTCCATCTGGTGTTTTATTTAGTGTTGTTGCTCCTTGAGTTGTTCCCCCTTTTGTTGTTTCCCCTTGAGTTGTTCCTCCTTGAGTTGTCCCTGCTTGTGATCTTCCATCCATCGTAGTTCCCCCTAGTGTAGTTCCCTTCGTTGTTCCCATAGTTGTACCAACCCCGGAGTCTAAAGTGACCCCTTAAACAATTTTTTTTAGTTTTTAGGAATTATTTTCAAAAAAAAAATAATCATTCAGTTGTGACCCAAGTAATCCACATTGGATTATTTGGTTTCTGGCTTACTCTACAAAACTTAAGATCAAGCTAAATTATGACGAGAAAAAAAGATTAAAAATTATCAAATTCAGCGTGACAGTCACGCTTTAGAGTCGGCGCGCTATAAGAATGGGACAGTGATGTCATTAAGCACGGGATGCGCAGTAAGCGAAACGGGATTGTTTACATACACGCCCCTTAGCAACGGCGCGAATACCTTGACAACAGTTGCTTGTTGGAATAAAGCCGCTCACTCCGCCTACAACGCTGTGCGCAGTGTCATTAACTTTATGACGTAGCTGTCCCATTCTTATCGCGCTAATGGATCCCCTAACGTAGGTACCTGTTCTAGTGGATTTTCCGCCCTCAGTATTAACAGTGTTTTCAGGTCCACTTTTCTCAGATTTATCTCCCCTCCCTTCTTCTATACTTTTAGGGGTACGCTCGGAGGTCTGCTCATCTCTTTCTGAGATGTCATATAAAGCTTTACTCTCCCTAAAAAATAATAAAAATACTGTACAAAAAAAACAATTTTACGAAAAAAAGTTAGTATAGTACTTACGTTACATTTGGTCTATGTTGCTTTTTGTAGACCAAATTAAAACTATCGTATTCTGGTACTTCTGTCTCAGTTTCGTTCAGTGTGATGCCACTTTTTGGAGGTTTGGAGGAGTCAAGAACACTGGGAGTTGGAGGTTCGGGAAAGGCAGTACTTGGAGTTGGGGTAGCCTTTTTTAGGGCTACTTTCGCGTGGCTCGATTCAGGGGAGGGGGCTTCAAACTAAAAAAAAAATAGAGTGAAAAATACGGAATTTGTTTTTCAAAACGGTGTTTCAAATTTTGAATGTGATGTCCTGTGAGCAGAGGTATTTAAGCGCACGTGCAAGACACCATTTTAAAGGGAATCTTGTATTTTTTCACGAATTATAATTAGGGACAATAAATCTAGGTCCTAAATTGGCAAAACCCTGGTAACTTAAGACCTAGATTTAGTGTCCATAATCACTATAAAAGTCATAACGAAAAAATACAAAATTAACCAAAGATTTTACCTATTAAATTTTACCTTTTTGCTCATAGTTACTTGAGCAATGGGTTGCGGTAAATTAACATTAACAGCATCAGGGAATTTCGGCGCGCAAAAAGGAATATCCTTTTTTATAGCTTCAGCATTCTTTTTCTGTATTGCCTCCTTTTTCTTTTTATTATATTTTAAAATGTCCTCTGGCATAGTGTATTTTTGCAGCTCGTGTTCATTTTTGCAGTCAATTTGTAGAGCAATGTTTTGCAGAGCCAATCTGGTCCTAAAATTATATTTTTTTTTATAGATTTTGAGTATTTCTTAAATTTTTTTTTGTTTACCCAAAAGATGGAGTCACTGGCATAGAAATAACAGGTGCAACTTCCTTTTTGGGGGGTTTGGGTTTGTCTTTCTTTTTCTGTTCCCTTACAGGATCGAGCTGTCTGGTCATTCTAAGGTCCTTAATTTTTTTCTTTCCTTTAGATCCATTGTTTTTGCTAAAAAAAATAAATATAAAACCTTCAAAACTTTTTTTTTAACAGAAAAGATTTTTTACTTGGTATACTAACGTTATAACAAGGCATTCATATTATCAATAACCTAATTTTGTTTAAACTTATAAGTAAATTTTACACAAAATTGAAACCTGTTAGATAAGGCATTCAAAAGTTATTACCTGTATAAAATATTATTTATTATTTTGGTTAAAAAATAGTACTTTCTAGTCCTTTTTAATTTATTATTATTTATTATAAAAATTACCTTGATTCTTCTTTAACTTTTTTACCCTTCATTTTATATATAGTTTTTCGGAAAAACAGTTAATTTTAAATCTAAAATTTAGACTCTAAAAGCTTTTGAATTTATTTAAGTTTTGCCCAAATCCAAAAATACAACTTCAAAATTTACACATCTGACAAAACAACAATGCCAATTTGACACAAAATTACAAAAAGCGATTTTTATGTCAGTTTGAAATTTTAAAATTTTTTGATGTTTCGGTAAATATTTTCAAAATTATTGGTGTAAACTATTTAAAAAAGACTAATTAAGAAAAGAAATAAATAAAATGACGTAAGTATAGTTTTAATTTAATTTAACTAATTGTTTTTAAATTGTGCTGTAAATATTAGCAATGTCCTTATAATGGGGTCCATTATATTATAAACGATTATTTAACTCAAACATTATAGGAGTCCCAAACGAAAGTACAAACCCCTCCCAAAAGCCAAACAATTAGTACAAATACCTCCAGTTCCAACAAAGAAATGGGTTCCTCCAGAAGAGCGCCCGAAAAAGAAACCTCCACCTCCCGCATTTATCCCTCCACAACCTCCAGGAAAAAGTTTAAGAATACCTGGTTCAACTTTAAATAAAAACTGGGGCCATTTTGTATTTTCAGAAGGAATGACCCAAATGGGGGTGGTTTTGGGACCTTTTAGTATGAACAATCCCAGATACAAGCATATAAAAGGAAAACAAGGTATTTTTTGCAAATTAGGGCAATTTATATAATATATAAAATTTTGTTTTAAACGGTATCTTTCTCTTAAAATTTCATGCTCTCTGATGCAAGATATTTAAATTTAAAAATTAGCTAAATACAAGCTGCTGACGTCATAATTGTTACAGATTAATTTTTGAATTTAAATATCGCGGATTACAAGGCATTAAATTTGAAGTGTGGGATACCGTTTCAGTTTGGGCCTCATAAAAATGAAGTAGGCTAAACCGTGATATATATTTTAGAAATTGCGGCCTGTTTAGTGGCGGCCTGCAGTCACAAAATTAAAACAATGAAAGAATGGACTCAAGATTTTGTCAATCTAATTTTGGACTCAGGAACCCAACTGCAGAGAGCATCAGCAGAAAAACATCAGTGCAAATCATGTTTAACCTTTGAAGATATTAACACCTTTTTTTATATGGGCGATAATAAAATAATATTTGCGATTGATAAAGCTTCTAAACTAACAAGTAAGTTAAAATATTTTTTTTTCTACATCTTACAAAAAAACTATTATTTTACGATTTTTTTTATTGACAATGTTTTTTCTTTTTTTTTTGCCAATATAATGTTTTTCTCTATTTTAGGTAAAACCTCAAAATGTGAAGCCAAGAAAATTTTAACTCAAACCTTGACGGAATATTTTAAAAGAAATTCAGCGTGTCTTTTTGAATTAAACGGTTCTTATTTAGCCCTATGGCGAGCCAAAGATGATCCCAAAGATCCAAAAACTCGATCAAGTCAGTAAAAAGTTGAATTATTTTATATATATAAAATACTACTTATAGCACCCAACTCGGGTGTAAGGATTAAAGAATGCTTTTTTATATATTTTATTGTAAATTCACTATAAATACATCTTAAAGGAGCTAAAATAATCTTTTTTAATTTTTTAGCCTTCTATCTTTATGATCCAAGATGCCACAATAACAAAGGAAAGCGTACAGTTACCGCTCCCCCGGGATTCGGGTACTCACTGGTCGGAAAGTTTTTCATTTTTAACAATTTTGTCGAAACGATTTTCTCGATGTTTCCGCCATTTTCACAAGCCAACTTTACTATTTTACCGGTAAAAGTTATGAAGGTGGGAGAACTTAATTTGCAACCCCCTGAAACGTTCGAAGATCTGGAGGTTGCCAAAGCCGATGTGGGAAAATGCACAAAAGGTATACCTAGACATATTCTTAATTTTTACTTTCCACAAGGAGAGTCTTGCTTTAGTAAAAAAAATTTTTATTGCTTTTTTTACGTTTCTTGACGTTTTATATCCAAAAAATATGATTTCCGTCAAAAACACTATATATTTGTCGGTCTGTCTGTGGGTCTGTCGGTCTGCCGGGAAATTTGTGACCACGGTAACTTAAGAACGCTTTGAGCTAAAGACTTTACATTTGGATCACAGGTTAATTATTCAAAGTTCTAGGCTGGGATTGTTTTTGGTAAAGACCGGGGTGGGGTAAGGGGGTAAAATGGGGTAAAAAAAAATTTTTTCAAAAACATTTTTTTTTCATTTTTTGTTTAGGACATGAAAAAACAACGTTTGTGGAAGGAGATCAACAACAAATAGACAAAGAAGCCCTGGAAAAACAAAAAATGGACGAAGATATAAATCCATTAGAAGCCCAGAAATATTTGGGCGCAGGAGGTAAAATAATAATAATAAATAAAAAAATAAATAAATTTTATTTTAATAATAATCAATAATAATCAGTAATCAATTAATTTTAATATTTCAGATGTCATGCCTAGTTTGAAGACTTTAAGAAAAGAGGATCAAAAATTTCTAAATAAACCTAATATGCCATTACCAACATCAAGATACAAGGGTAATTTTTAAAATGTTCCCAAATTCTTAGAAAATACCTAAGTACTAAAATTAAATTTTATATAAACATATTTTTATCAAATTTAAATTAAATAAAATTATAATTATAAAATAGAATGAAAAGTCTCAGGAACCTAATTTTTTAAATAAAAAATCATAGGAGGCCCTTATTTTGAAAAATGGAAAAAACTATTTTCATGAAAAATTACTTTTGGTACTGCCAATTCTGAAAAAACAACATTGAACATTGAAAATAAAAACCCGCTAAAAAATAAAAATAAAAATGTCTATTTTTTGAATTTTTTTTGAAATTTTATGATTTGATTTCAGAACTCGTTCCCAAAACAATCGGCATTTTACGGGCACGGGCTTGTCAAGAAGATAAGAAATTTTCAAAATACGTCGGCCGAGAGTCCCTAGGCCAGGCGATCTCGTGCTTGACAACGTTGCGTATTGCCAAATCAAAAATGTGGTTATCTCGTACGGTCAACGATATTCTAGAGTACGGAGAGTTAATATACAACGAAGCAATGAAAAATAAACCATATGGATATTCACTAAAGGTAAACATGGGAAAGAAGGATATCGGTTTAAATGCGAGTTTTGGGCTAAATTAGAATATGTTTTTGTTTAAAAAAGTTAAAAAAACAATCAATTTTTGTGTTAAAATATCGTTAACAATTTTTGTGTTATCGTAAACGTGACAACAATGCTAAATGCCTTTATCTTATCTTAAAAAAAGTGACGTTTTTTTGTTTATATGAATATCAACATAATAAAAATAATGTACAATATTAATTAAATTTATTTATTTAACACTACAGCTTGAAAGTCCCTTAAAACTTTTTTATGGAAATAAAGGTTGAAATCTACATAAAATTACTAGTCCAACGTCACACTGTATGCTTTAGGTTACTATACTATAACGTTGGAGCTGCTCGATTGCTTTAAAATATTATTAGTGTAAATACATACCTCAAAAACAACTTGATAATCTTACTGAAAAACTAGTCTGATAAGTCCAATACAGATTGGGTATTTTACAGTATGTGAAATCCGTAAAAATTAACAACAAAACAAAAAAATATTTTAATTTTACAGTCAAGCGAAGTTTACAAATCACAATAAACAGCTCTTGGCCCCACAGTAGAAGTTATTTTTCTTCTGAGATGACATGACACTTGATACGAACGATCGTTAAGTGCCATGTTGCCAAATCGTGCATTGACATATGTCAAAATTCGAAATTAAAATAATTAATTAAAGTATGTTCCGGGATGTAAAAAGGGCTGAAATTTATTTTTTATGTATCCATAACCATGTAAAGTCTTATCGTTTCAGGCGATTTAGCCCGAAATACGATAACCTCCCTATAAATTTAATGCATAAGTTATAAGACAAAAGACATGACATAAGACGTAAGACATAAGACAAAAGGCAAAAGACACGAGCCAGAAGACATGTCTTCATGCGTTGTTTTTTATTCCCTATAGCTCAGCGATTTCCCAAAAATGATCAAAATGACAAACAAAAGTTACGAATTGGAAACTGACGAGCACGCGGCCTTTGGAAAGTTGAATTCGTTGGACCCGGAAATTTTGGACCTTTTGCCTTGTTTGGAGACGTTTTTGACCGACCATAATTGTGCGATTATTGTTGGACCAATAATAGTGCCCGTGTGGTTTCAAGACAAGTAAGTTACACTGTAAAAAGGTAAATTTTGAAAATTTTCAAAATGGAGAAGCAAAACTAAGATATTCTTAAAAAATATAGTTTTACCAAGTGGTCCAAGTATACTTCCATTTTTTTTATTAAAATTATTAACCTCTTTAAATTTTTAGTTTATTTTATATGTTTGACCCAAACTGTCGAGACAGTACAGGAAGGCGAAATTTTAAGGCTCCTGTGTCCAAAGACGACGAAAATGACTATTATGCGTGTGTAATGTGGTTTCGAAGATTACAGGCAAATAACCTTTCCTTTCCTATTATATCCTTTCCTAATGGACTACCAATCAATGACTATGTTTACACGAGACTACCGTAGTTTTTTTTATTGTGAAAATCTTTATTTGTAAACAATAAAAAATAAATATACATAAAATTAAAATTAAAACTAAATTAAAAAAATATATCAAGACCAATAGAGTTTGGCAAAGTACCCAAGATGCTGTATGTAGTTATTAATACGGTGTTTAACTTCCGTGGAATTTATTAATCGGGATTTATAAATCTAACCCTCTTAAACAACAGAGTTAGAGTTTATAATCGGGATTAAGCTGTGACAAAGGGTCGTGTAAACAGTGAAGATTTATAAATAATGCGATATTGCCATAGGCGAAAAAAAAAACTGTTTTACAAAAGTGGTGTAGCTTTTGGGCTGTTATCAAATCCATACTAATCGAAATGCGCAAAATTTGTTTATCTCAAGAAATTATTTTAAAACCTTTTTTAAAAAGCTTAATTTTTATAAAAATTATTTTAGGATTTGGTAGCGTTATATATGTATAACGTCGGCGAAAAAAATAATACAGAATATTTTACACTGGGAAAAGTGAAAATCAATGACGATCCGAAAATACCAACTCCCTGGTTTAACTTTCAACGTAAGTTTACTTAGGGACCCTAGATCTAGGCCTTAAGTTAGCAAGGCGACAGACTGTCTGTCCATTTTCAAAACAAAAAAAATTCGCACAAAAAATTAAAAACTCGAATATATTTTTTTTCAACAAAAAATTTATTAACAAAAAAAATATTTTTTTTTCTAGCTATAGCCACAAATCGCTGGATCTTGAGGGCAGATTTTAACCAAAATGACAAACGTTTTCAACATCCAGGCAGGGGACTACAATGCACTGCGATGGCTACCATGGCTTTGATCTTTGCTAACATGTTGCCAAATTTCAGGGAATGGAGCAAAGAAACCTTAACTCAAGTAAAAAAATCAATTCAAAAAAATTAAAACTTTCCAAAAAAAAATCATCGTCATCATCATCATCATCATGGACAATAATGGATAAAATTTAAAGTGTGAGATACTGTTTGAAAAGAAAATTATCGTATTTTTTAGGTCCTTCAAAATGGTGACAAACTATACCAAGAATCCATAGCCAAACAAAAACAGAAAAATCCAAACTTCGCAGAAATGATGTTAGTTGCTGATGAGGTTGCGCGGCAATTTACCGTAGACAAATTCATGTGTAACATTAAGGTAGATTCCTGTTTTTATGGACTGGTCCGGGATGGTCCGGATATCTCAATTAATTCTGGAATAATTTGCCTAAAAAAGGTAAAAAATATTTAATTGTGGAATAATTTGCCTAAAAAGGGTAAAAAAATATTTATATCTAGAATAATTTGCCTAAAAAAGGTAAAAAATATTTAATTCTGGAATAAATTGCCTAAAAAGGGTAAAAACTATTTATATCTGGAATAATTTGCCTAGAAAGGATAATAAATCTGCAATTAACAAAAGAATACTTTCTCCTGTACTACAAGTAATGTTTGATTTCACCCTCTTACTCCACCTCAATTTTTACCAAAAATCCCGCCCTAAAAATCCAAACTTCACAGAAATGATGTTAGTTACTGATGAGGTTGCGAGGCATTTTACCGTAAACAATTTCCTGTTTTTATGGTCTGGTTTGAGATGGTTCGGATATCTCAATTAATTCTGGAATAATTTGCCTAAAAAGGCTAAACAATATTTATTTCTGGAATAATTTGCCCAGGAAGGGTAAAAAAAATATTTAATTTTGGAATAATTTTCCTAAAAAGAGTAAAACATAGTTTAATCTAAAATAATTTGCCTAAAAAGGGTAAAAAATACAGTAACAAAAGAATATTTTTTCCTGTACTACTACTAATGACTTATTTTCCTCTATTTTGCCCCGTTAATCCACCCCAATTTTTACCAAAAATCCCAGCCTACAAATTTAGATTGGGAAGGAACCTATGGTCCAAATTTTAAGTCTGTCTCAAAGCGATCTCGACTTATCGTGATATTACTTTCCCGGACAGACAGGACATTTTTTTAAATGGAAATGATCTTTTCTCATGAAAGTATTTAATTTATTTTATATCTCAGATATAAAATTTACACCCTGATATAGAATATGTTAAGTATTTCCAAGTCGATACCTTTCGCCGTTTAAAAGTTAGTTATTCTAAATGATAAATAATTTACAATTTTGGCGAAGGCACACTCACTGTCTTCTACTCGCTGGCTCCAATTGGTCGAAAAAAAAACATTTTGAAAGGTTTTTTTTTGAAAAAGTCCATCCGTGTATCATAGGAATAATTTTTTTACAACTAAACTACAAAAAAGTTACGCAGAAAAAAGTTTGGGGCAAACCAGTCATAATTTCGCTGCTATAGCTCGAAGGGTTCCTGAGTTAAGTAATAAAAACTGAATTTTTGGAGTTTCTTTTGAGGTGGCCAAGCTCCCTTATAAGCACCTTTATAAAAACTTTTTTCACATTTTTTTGTACGAGTGTAGCTTAAGGACACTAAGTTAGCTATGTCTTGTTTACAGTACCAATCTAGTCTCCTCAGTGTAGATATTTAAAAATATTTATGTACTTATTTATTTTTTTAGGCAATACCCACTTTTTTCGAGTCAAACAATTTTGGCCTAATTACAGCTGGTTATATAAGCATTTGTATGTGGAAAGGAGGAAACAACGAATATTATTATTTTGATTCGCACTCCAGGAACGAAAAAGGATTATCTGGATGTAATACAAAAGTTTTTTTGGGGGGATGCATGACAAAAAAATACGTGAAATCTTTCTTTAAAACGGTGTATTGCACTTAAAATTTGTAGTCCTGTGAGCTATTTAAATTTAAAAACCATATACACTGAAATATGTTTATATTTCTAGTATTACAAATATTTTCTATTGATTTTTTTTTGCTGTGTGTGTGTGAATTTAAATATGTCGGATCATAAAGCATCAAACTGAGAGTGTGCGACACCGTCTTTTGTGACATTGTTTATAGATACTCCTTTTATTTTTAGCTATGGGAAGAGCAATGGTAGTTCGGGCCTCAAATGTCAAAGAACTGTCAAAAAGTGTCCTGCCAAATATTCCCTGTCAAAGTGACAACGAATATAACTTATACAAACTCGATATTCAACTGTATGATGCAAGCTCAGGAATCGCAAAACCGCCTGCGATCAACTATAAAACTGTCAACGAGGATATATTAATATTGAGGTATAGACAATATTTTCTCTACAGCTATTTAAAGCAGTCGTAGAAAAAATATCTTGTTAACCTTGGTATATAATTATTGTTTTGTAGATCATTTTATAACGAAGAACATGATAAGTTCGAAGTTAATGCGGGAAAACAAACAATTGCAAATTGTATCATGGCCCTCTTATACAATAAATTACAGGATGCGAATTTATGGAAAACCAAAGATATGGATGAAATTTTAATAAAAGGTAAATCTAAACCGGATGGTCCAGATTTTTTTCAAGCCTTTCTCTGGAACTCTGGTTCAAATCCAGACTGAGACTTGACTTTTTCTTATTTTCTTTTCCACTAATAATTTCTTTTATAATTATCTTCTTTATTTGACAGGATAAAAAATTTAAAAAAATTATATACTATCAGTTATTAATTTTTTCTTGTAGGTGATGAACATTATGGACTTTCCGTACAGAAGAAAGAAGAAAATGAGGAAGAAGAAGACGCGGATGATAAAATAACGTCTGAAAACATCCTGAAAAATGCCAAAATAGGAATCAACAACTTGTCCTTTGAGTTTGAAGAAATAGAATCAGGTATAAAATAGTGATTTTGACACTTTGCATGAGTCAAAATCATTTTTTTCTACGACTGCTTTAGAATGTAAGCAAATACACACACTTTTCAAACACAGAATCAATCCATTCTAGCTCTATATACAGTATGAATATTCCGTATCAAGTGTTAGAAATACATGTAGTGCCATGTCTTGCTTATAAAAGTAAAGAAAACTGTAGCAAAATTAGCAAAAATATATATATTTTACCATGAAATATTGAATAATTTAATGCAATTTAAAGTTTTGAGTTAAAATTACATAAAGTTTATTAAATTTTCTTAGTATTTGACAAGTTTTTTATCAATTTAGTTCAAAAAATTATAACTGCTCAATCTATTGTTAAATATTTAAACCTGATATCTGTCACAACAATCTGACATAACCTTAAATTTTTGTAAATTTGTAAATATGTGCTAAAATGAAATAAAAATCTTTTTTAAGTATTGATTTGATAAAATTATTAAATAACATTAATTGCTTTATTTAAAAATATGTGTTTTGTTGCATTTACAATGTCGAGTCACAAAAAACATTGTTTTTAATCTTGTCCACAGTTTAAAGCCATACAGTGTTTCATATTTGCAGTCGAAGAAAAATTATAGTCTACAAGACGTATGGAATAGTAATTCCGCGCTCGCGGGACCGTCATACTCGCCTGCCGGCTCGTATGACAAACTTTCCGCTCGCGCGGAATATTATCTATTCCATACTAGTTATAGAATATACTATTTTAATTTTTTTTGTATTTAAACATTTTATTTATTTTTAAGGTCCAATTAAATCAACATTAAAATCGGCGCTTAAGACTCAGTTCGAACCAAAATCGACAGAAGAAGATCTGAACCGCGAAGCGCTTTTGGAAACTAAATCATACAGCGTCTCTATTTTCCGAGACCCATTCGCTTACTATGTTTTCGACCCAAAACCGAGGTGCAAAAAGGGACAAGTCATTGGAAAAGTTAGCTGGAAAGCATATCAAGGTACGTGCACCTTCAAATTTTGACACTTTCCATTGAAAGGTGTCTCTTTATGGAAAAAGAGTCAGTTTTTATAAGAAAAGTGTCAGTTTTTATGAGAAAACTGTCAGTTTTTATCAAAAAAGTACCAGTTTTTATGGAAAAAGTGTCAGTTTTTATGGAAAACTAGTCACATTATTTTTTGTTTGTTTTTCTGTGAACTTTTGACAATTGAATTAGTATTAGTATTGTTGTCATTTTGAACCTGAAAATTATAGTTTACTGATATATCAGTATTCAAAATTTTTAAGATGGCGCTGGAGATCAGGGTGACGAAGGTGAAGAAGATGAAGATGATGACGATGCAAAAGACAAAGGGGAAGATGGTGATGCAGACGCTGAAGATGAGGAAGAGGAGGATGAAGATGAAGATGCTGGCTTTAAAGCGTAAGATTAAAAACCAATCAACACAGTAGCCATAAAGTATCTCTAACCGCTCTTTCGCAGCAAAATTGCAGCCATATGGCTGCGATAGAGCGGTAAGAGATATTTTTTAGCTAGTCTGTCGGGAATCTCGGTAAAAACCTCAATAAAAATCATAAAAATCATTATAACATAGCGAAGGAGAATATTTCTTATATGGAAAAGATAAATTTATATGAAGTAAAATATATTTCCTTTAAAATTGCGTATAGTTTTTAAAATTTCGTCACAGAGATGTGAGCGAGGTCATGATTTATTATCTCGATAACTCTTATCCGAATTAAATATTTTGGCAGAGTTCAAATAATTTAACATTCAGGAAAAAAATATTTTTAAATAAAATCCTAGTTATATTTTTTTTTAAAAGCAAGGGAACGTTCAAGTATTACGTAACGCAAACTTTGATCATTTTTGATACCCCCCCCCGTAACACTATTTTCCTATACCATTAACATGGGCGTAACACTCCAAAATGACCCCCAGTCCCCCTAGGAGCGTTACGTAATACTTGTTTGGACTTTTTTGGGCTTAGCTTCATCAGAGCTGATTACAACAGAATGAGAGGAAGATTAAAAATATGGGAACATCACAGTAAAAAGTTGCCCTGGAGATAATCGAAAGAGCTAGGCCTATTTTAAATACATATATATGCTGAAATACAAATTCGTTTTTACTTTATTCTACACAGTATACAAGTCAAAAATTAAATATTTTAAAGAGGGAAATATATTTTGCAGAAATCATCTTTATTACATTTTATCCCATTTAGCATTTCAACTCAAAAAGACAAAAAGAGTTCTGGCACACGTACTCCCGAATATTGGGCAGAAATGACGAAACAATACGGACACGCCTGTTGCATCAAGTTCCTCAGGCTCGAAGACATGATTCAACATGTTTTCAAAAATATACATCCTTCCAACAAAAATGGAACATTTTCTTTGAAATCGGTCAAAATCGAAAATGATCCGGAGTACAAGGATAAGTTTAGACCGGAAGAAGGAGAAAAACCGAAGAGCAAGTTTGATGGAAATTGGTATAATTTCCAGGAAGTTGTGAGAGGAAAATGGATTATTTCAGGTAAAAAATACCAAGAAAAAAGGGGATCTTATATATGTTGCTTACCTATTCAAATAAACTAAAGTTTATTTTTTTAAGGTATAGTTATTTTAAATTTGCCGCTAAATACTCCACAAAGTCCGAGCATGTGACTTGTTTTGAATGTCAACATAACCAAAATTTATAATTTTTGTTTACTTACTTTGTTTTTATAATGTTTTGATGTAAAAAAAGAGAATTGATGTTGCTAAAAACACTTTTGTATTCCTGTAGAAACAAAATTTGCTTATAAAATCGCTTTTATTCCAATAATTTAGAGGAATAAACTATTGTTTCGTTCTAGTTAATGGTACATCAACGTTTTACGGTTGTGTAAATTGGGCCTAGTCATTTTGCTTACGACGCATGCGTATCTTACGTTGCCATGGTAATTTCGAGATTGTTTACAAGCGGTAAGGTTTGAAATAACTATACCTTAAAAAAATAAACCTTTTTAGAGGAGGCATTTAAAAGAAAATACCCTGTGCATTGTTTCTGTTTTAGGCACATTTAGGTTAGACGACGAAACTTTTCCTGCCATTAATCGTGGAAAGCAAATTTTACCATCCTGTCTGTCTTTTCTGCTTTTCTTTGAAATTTTGAGTCCGAAAAATATGAGTAAGAACGCTTTGGATCAAATTATGCTCTACGGTGACAGGATTTATACAAAATCAATACAAACGAAACAGAACAACCTAAAAAGTAAGAACAGCAAAAAATAGTTATTTATGGTACTAGTGGGTAAAGTAAGATATTGCCCATGAGAAAATTAACCTGCGAGGCGTCAGCCAAGCAGGTTAATTTTCGAGAGGGCAATATCGGTTTACCCATGAGTGCCATACAAGGTTTTATCCAATAAATAGCTTAGAAATTCATATTTTTATTAAAAATTTTAATGACATTTACAAGAAAATAATTTGACAAGTGACAGTTAAGTGGGTAAAATAAATAATTATGCACTCAATAAAGTAAAAGCCACGCGGGGGTTATTATTGAGTTTATCTATTTAAAATAAAGCTGGTAATTGTCTCATTATCTGTATGTATTGGATAAAAATTTTTTTTGAAATATCAAATTACAAACTTTAAAGTAACACACAGAAAAATGATTACTAAAAATAATAAAGTAATATTTAAATCAAGTGGCTCAAAAGTTTGTATATCCGCAAAAATGTTAAGCACAAATGTTTTACTTGAATGAAGTTGAATTCGTATCTTACTAAGAGCAATATATTTAAACTTGAATCACGTAAAATTTTTTGGTTTGAATAATTAAATTCCTTGTATTAAGTTTTAAAGAAACCTAACCGAAAGATGGTAAGTAGATATTTATACAGAGTATTTAAAATACTAAAAATAATGAAAGATTGTACAAAAACTAATTTCTTGAAAACAAATATTTCAAATTAGTTAGAATTTTTATACTTTCAACAAGTATCACAAATACTTGATATTAGAATTTCTTTTTTCTACGATTGCTTTAGAATGTAAGCAAATAAACACACTTTTCAAACACAGAAGAAGCTCTAGATACGGTATGAACATTTCGTATCAAGTGTTAGAATGAGCACATGTAGTGCCATCTCTTGTTTATAAAATTAAAGAAAACTGTAGCAAACGTATTAAAAATATATATATTTTACCATGAAATATTGAATAATTTAATGCAATTTAAAGTTTTGCGTTAAAATTACATAAAGTTTATTAGTTTTACTTAATATTTGACCAGTTTTTTATCAATTTAGTTAAAAAAATTAAAACTGCTCCATCTATTGTTAAATATTTAAACCTGATATCAGTCACAAAAATCTGACATAGCCTACAATTTTTGCATTATAATTTGTAAATATGTGTTAAAATTAAATAAAAATCTTTTTTAAGTACTGATTTGATAAAATTATTAAATAACATTAATTGCTTTAATTAAAAATATGTGTTTTGTTGCATTTACAATGTCGAGTCACAAAAAACATTTTTTTAACCTTGTCCGCAGATTAAAGCCATACAGTGATTCATATTTGCAGTCGAAGAAAAAGTATAGTCTACAACACGTATGGAATAGTCATTCCGCGCTCGCGAGACCGTCATACTCGCCTGCCGGCTCGTATAGAATATACTATACTGTATTTTTCAGATACTTCGTTGGAGGACGATTACATAAAACAATTACTATCAGAAGCGTTTTTCATGATAGAAGATATCCCAAAAACAGTAAAAATTACGAAACATATTCTTGATATTAGCGTAACTGAAAATAATTTGATGGGTGACATTGGCGCAGCTGATGAT
The DNA here is from genome assembly GCA_958510825.1 of Brachypterus glaber. Lineage (NCBI taxonomy): Eukaryota > Metazoa > Arthropoda > Insecta > Coleoptera > Kateretidae > Brachypterus > Brachypterus glaber. The sequence goes on from OY294053.1 coordinate 31,033,152, forward strand.
ATCGATTATATTGATAATTTGCCGAAAGGTTTGGACAGGTTCTTTCAAGAAAATGGATACGGGATACTCCAGTGTAAAGGTAAAATTAAAAAAATTTGAGATAGGATAAGATAAGATATACAGGGTGATCCGTAACTGGCATGCCAAAATTTAAGAGGTGATTCTAGATCCAAAAATATAAAAAAAGTTCCTATAAAGGTTGGTCCGGAAATGAGCCCTATGGGATCTAGGGCCCTTTAAAATTGTAATAAAAATAAGGTTTTTAATTAATAACTCGGGTACCGTTTAAGCTAGAGCGGCGAGCTTTTGCATGTATACTAGTATTAATAAGGGCAATAAGTTTATGCTAATTTATTTTTTTAATTTATCCAGAGGCGTGCCCAGACGGACAAAATATATGAGGCTTCTATGTGTATGTTTTTTGGATTTGTTGTAAAAAATATAGATTTCTAGAGTAAAAATACATATAAAATATCATATAGTGTAACACTGTAGGAGCAACCGTTATCAAAAAAAATGCAATTAACTGGAAGTAACATTTTGTGCCACCAAAAACGTTACTTTTTAAAAGGCTATTACTCCTTTAATATTAAATTTAGGTGTTTTGGTGTATAATACTTTTTTGCTCAGTTTTAAATGAAGAATCACCCTGCAGCATTAAAATTTTATTGGTGCTTTTTTTTGTTCCCCATTCAATACGTCATCTTCGAAGGGCCGTAGCTCCCTTAGGGCTCATTTCCGGACCAACCTTTATAGAAACTTTTTTTCATATTTTTGGATGTAGAATCACCTCTTAAATTTCGGTACGCGAGTTCTGGAACAGGCTGTATACTTGGCGCATTATCTATCTGGGTAACAAATTGGATCAAGGAAGCTATGATTAGTGGTTTAAAAATGACTTTTAGTAATATTTTTGTAGCCCATTGTGCTTTTGATAATTTTTAACATTTAGGTTAAATTGACTGTCATTTTACGTCTTACAAATAATAAAAAAATCTGTTTAAAAGCTAAAACTTTGTTCAAAATTATAATAAAAGTAAGTTTTTATTCATAAAGTGCTATTATAAACTTAAATTTAACATTACCTGGATAAAATTACGGACCAGTATTATTTTAACCAAAAAATTCTGTTATAGTGTTTACTTCAAAAATTTATAGAGCACTGCATTATATTACTTCTTTTAAACAAAATGTCTATAGATTGATGCTTTAGTTTTCTTTTTATGCACTTTTCTTGTTATTTCTTCTTGCTAAAGCAAATTATTTGGATTTTTTATAAATGTCAAAATAATGTCTTGATTGACAATAAATTTTAAACAAGATGAAAACCTTACATAAGGAACTAAATATATTCTGCCAACCAAATAACAAGAAACAAATGACCATCAACTCAGATAGAGAATGCGCGGAGTTTATTTATTTCCACAGACTTTTACATGTATCGGATATTATCAAAAATTCAATAATTAGTATTAAATATATATACATACACATTTATACACATAATACACATTAATATAAAATGTATACAGAGCGGTCCAAAAATCACCCCCCCTCTTAACTTTTGAACCGGTTGAGATATAGACTTAAAATTTGAAACTTTTAAATAAGATAACTTAAACTATCTTTTAGCATATATTTAATACTTTCAGCTCTTAAAATGTGGGCAGGGGGGCATGGGGGCACATTTTTTTAAATAGAAAGGGGGGTCGTGTAATACATCATTTTAAAGCTTATAAAATTCTCCATTTAACTGTATATTTTTTATTTTTTTAAACATTTTTTTTTGGGTTTAAAATAGGGTTGAAAATGGGTATTTTTGTCAAAATTTCTCTAAAAAATCCAAACAATTTTTTAAAATGCCTAATTTCATAATAAAAAAAAGTAAATTATACTTTTAAACTAATTTTAGTTGGCATAAATAAAAATTAACAAAAAAAAAACTTAAAAATTAATTTTTTTAGCACAAAAAACTGAAATATCAAAACCTAAAAAAACATGTTTAAAAATTTTAAAAATGTATAGTTATATAGATAATTTTAAAGGCTTTAAAACGACCCCCCTTTCCATTTAAAAAAATTTCCCCCCATGCCCCCCTGCTCACATTTTAAGAGATAAAAGTATCAAATATATGCTTAAAGATAGTTTAAGTTGTCTAATTGAAGAGTTCTAAATTTGAAATCGATATCTCAACTCGTTCAAAAGTTAAGAGGGGGGGGGGAATGACTTTTGGACCGCACTGTATAAGTAACTACCTGATTGATATGTTACAAGGACAGATTGAGACTTACACATAAGACTTAAGAAAAAAAGGATTATGAACATTGGTAATTTTGAAAATTAAATTGAAAGAATCCTTTATTGTTATAAAAAGGATTGCTAACAAAAAATAATTTTAACTTACTTTTTAATTGAGACATAGTTCCTTCCTTGAGACAAACAGGTAATTTATTTAAAAGCTTTATCCCCATGAAGATCGGTCCTTTTTCATAAAAAACTAGTCTATGATGAGGAATTGAAATATCAGTTGCATGTCTAGTTACCGGACCCTCCGAGATTTCAGAATTTGATTAAAAAAGATCCTTATTGCTCATTGCATATAAAGCTAAATTAAAAAGGTACAAGGATGTTACCGTCATTATTTCGTGTTTTACGAATAAAGGTTTACAATGGTCTCTATACCCTGCGCCCGATATCAACCTTACCGACCTCTTCTGGATGGCTGGATCCTCCCCACAATACAATCCCGAATTGTAAATGCGATTTTACATTAGCATTGTAAAATATTTTTAAGGTGGCTTTATCTTTCGTTCTGAGAAATTGAAAAATTATGGTTTGATGGGTCTTTTTCTTTTTATTTTCGGTGCAATATTATTCAAGCTTTGCAACAATTTCTTTTAGATTTGACAGTGGGTATTGCAAAAGGAGCACAGGTGTTCTACATGTTCGATCCACTAAATCGTGGACCTAGTGGTTCATATGATCCCGTTGGAAACCCTTGTGTCACCAGATATCGTCAAGTCAAGGAACTTTCCCGTGTATTTTTGAGTAACATTCGAGATCCTTATGGAGAAAATACATTTACCATTCATCAGGTAATTCACACTATTTTTGGTACGACCATATATTTCTTATAAAAAAGTCATAAAAAGAGTGTAAATAAAATACTGACTTTATTAAACTTAATTCATATGGTAGAATTCATATTTCTTTTTATTTAGGTGGCATTAGTTGATACAATAAAACCTCCAACCAGAGAAGAACTAGCTGAAGAACGTGAAGAAGCTAAAAAGAAACAACTTGAAGCCTTAAAAACTAAGCCCGTTGAATCATCAGATAGGCTAACTTCAAAAACTGCAGTACCAACTTTAAGACAACCTAAACCTGTCGAACCTTCAAGTAAACTTCCTTCAAGAACAACAGTACCAACCTTACAACAACCAAAACCTACTGAATCTTCAAATAAAATTACTTCAAGGACTGCAGTTCCAACCTTAAAACATCCGAAACCTGTAGAAATTGACAAGACTGAACCTCCAAGGCTTGGAGGTTTTCTAAAAATCGCCAGTGGAACAAAAATTCTAAGAGGTATTTTAATAATAGTATATTAAAATACTAGATGCATAAAACCCGTTTTTAGCGCAGGACTACAAGTTTAGAAAACAAGCCGCTTGCGGTGAGTTTTCTAAAGTACTAGTGCGCTAAAAACGTGTTATGAAACGAGTGCTTATACAATTTTTTCTATTTTGCTGTAAAATTTAAAAAAACTTACATTTAAATTGATGACCGTTATAGGGATTCTTGGATCGAAATATTTTTAGTAAGGTTTAAAAGTTTTTCTTTTCCTTTTTAGGCGGAGAGGTTTTGGATGAGATAGAAAAGAACAGTGTTGCCACTGTGTTTGTAGCTCTTGCTATGACTCTGATACACAATTGCAGCACATGGACTAGACCCATTATTGATGAAATCAATAAAAATGGTCTGATGGCGTATCAAGAAAGTATGAATATCTTAGGATTCGATTTTAATCCTTGGGAAGACAAAATGGCAATAACACAGGTATTCAACAGTTTTCCTATAGTCAAAAATTTAAAGTCTTTTGATTTTTTAACACATAAGACGAAATCAGAAAAAAAAATTCTCAGTCTATGTTTAAAGAAATAACTAACTATAAAATTATTTTTAGGTAACCAATGATTTCCAAATAGGAGTTTTAAAAGCTCACTGTGTATTGGTAGTACCTGGAATTAGTGGTATTTTAAATACGAAAAATCCACAACAAACAAATTTAAAAGCTGGTAAATACTTTTTTAAAACAAATTTTCACTGAACAGATAATGAGATTTTCAATTCCCCCACTTTTTCGTTTTATTTACAGCTTTAAAAGAATTTTTTGAATCAAACAGTCATGGAATTTTGGAAACGAATGGGCTTTCCTTCGCTATCTGGGAAGCGATTGACGATTTAGCCAACGAAAGACATATCTACATATTTGACCCATATTCTAGGAGTTCAACTGGGCATATTTTACCATTTGGTGGAAGACCATGTGTGCTCAATTTTACAAATCACAATATGTAAGTCACGAATAGTTATTTATGATAGATACACCTAGGGACACTAGATACACCCTGTTCCAGAACTCGCGTACAGATATTTGAGGGTATATTAAAAACCCTCTGGAAAATATGAAAAAAATTAAAAAAAAAATCCATCTTCAATACTAATTAAAAAGGAAGCTATTTAATCTGACCAATCCAGTTGCTGATGTTAAATTACCTACAAATTAGTGTTTCCCTACTTATTAGTAACTATGGTTGCATTTTAATTGTTGACGCGTGCATTGTTTGAGACTTTCAACTTTTTGACAAAACCGAGAATATCAAATATTCTATTTTTATAGGGTCACTCCATCCGGCGGTGGTTTTTTGACATTAATAAATATTTATGTCACATTAATCACCATGTCAACCTACAGAATATGTAAATAATTAAATTTGCTTCCATAGCTACAAATTCACTTTTAAAGGTAATTTAACATCAGCAACAGTATTGATCCACTTAAAGCGTTCTTATTTTTGAATTGAACGAAGATGGATTTTTTTACATTTTTTTTTCATATTTTTCAGAGGGTTTTTAATATACCTTCAAATTTTTGTGAGCGAGTTCTGGAACAGGCTGTATATTGATACAAGGGCGAAAAATACCTACTGTTTTGAAGTAAAAAAGTACTAAAAACAATAACTAAAATTTTTTAGGGCCATTACGGAGATGGCCACCCGAGCTCGAAAAACAATTTTCGTCCGTGTAATATACACTATTTTTTATTCGACTGTATTATTTTAATAAATGTTGTAGTTTTGACAAAAAAAATTGAAATCTGACTTCAAATGTCATCAGTTTTTATATTAATCAACTAATTAACGTCGACTATTTAACTTATAGCACTAGTTCGTATAATAAAACTTTGTGGCGCTTTTTAATATGATAAAATAAAAATACTGTTATATTAAAGATTATGGCCTACTTCATAGCGACGAACTTGTCGCTACTCCGGTTTGGGTACTTTAAAAATTAAAAAATTAATATTTTTTTTCAAAAATCTCATTGTTTCATGAAATTTAGGGCTGCAGACCACATAGTTAATCTGTTTTACGATCCCAAAAAACAAGCCGCTGAATTTGTCCTAACTCCAGTTGAAATAATGGTGGGAAGTAAAAAATCTAGAGTGCGTAAACCTCCCAAAGAAGGGGAAAAATGTTCGAAATTGTATGCATCTGAAAAAGAACGAGAATTGAGAAAATTGGTAAGTGGAAAACAATAAAAAACAAGCCGTGAAGATGTGTAATTTTACGCATTGCATTATATACTATTCAGAGTGGATGGTAGTTATACTGCATTTTCCCAAATAACGCAAATTCAAGAAAAAAATAAATAACAAAAAAAAAATTATTGAAAAACGAAATAATTGGAAAAAAATTGAATATTTTTTTGGAAAAAAAAATAAAAAAAACAATGAAAATGGTAGTTTTTCAATTTTAAAAGTTTAACCCTCCATAACTTATTTGCTTTTGTAGGGATTACTTTCAAAAATAATGGGGATCTTACCCTCATAGAACTTAATTTTTCCTGATTTCAAGTCTTGGGATAATTCGTTTCTGAGTTATCTTGCCCATAAAAACGTCACACCGGACGAACGAACTGACAGACAGACGGACGGAAAGACATACATACAGACAGACGGACGAACAGACGGACATTTTTAAAGTTTCTTATTTTTGAAACACATTGGTATCCAAGAATTTTTTGTCTAGAACCGAGTCTAGAACCGTTTTTGGCAGTTTTGGGAAATTCTAAACTACCTATTCTAGCGCTTGCAAAACTAAAAAAAAACTAAATAAAAAAATTAAAAAAAACCTAAAAGGAAAAACAAAAAAAAAAATCAAAAATTAAAAAGAAAATGTTTCAGGCTGAGGAAGAACTCCAAAAGAAGGAATTGCATCGTATTAATTTGTTAGGAAGAGCACAATTCTTCGAACTCAGTAAGGGCGAGGCCATTTTGAGGGGCTACAGAAGCCAAAAGAGCGAAATTTATCCAGAAGCAGCCAGAGGAAATCAAGATATCTGTTTCTGCGTTGTTGCCATACTTTACAAAAAACTCATTCCAGTCCATAAATGGGACAGTCGCGTTATTGATTTAGTTATGGACACGGGTAAGAAAATGTCAAATTAAAAAAAAAATAGTTTTATCCAATACATACAGATAATAAGACAATTGCCAGCTTTATTTTAAATAGAACTCAATAATAACCCCCGCGTGGCTTTTACTTTATTGAGTGGATAATTATTTATTTTACCCGCTCAACTGTCACTTGTCAAATTATTTTATTGTAAATGTCATTAAAATTTTTAATAAAAATATGAATTCCTAAGCTATTTATTGGATAAAACCTTGTATGGCACTCATGGTAAACCGATATTGCCCTCTCGAAAATTAACCTACTTGGCTGACGCTTCGCAGGTTAATTTTCTCATGGGCAATATTTTACTTTACCCACTAGTACCATAAATAACTATTAACCCACACTGATAGAATAATAGCATTATTAATACAACAACATAGTGTTATAAATGTGACAACCATAAATTGTACTATAGTATAGTACTAACTATGACCTAAGATAACATTTGTTGTTGTATTTATTACAATTTTATGTTGTTTACCTCTTAATTCTACAACTGGTTGTTGTATCGTATAACATATTTATGTTATAACATATTACAAAATATGGTTAGCGCCTACAACAACATTTCTATCAGTGCAGTTGGGAACTTGATGTGTTCTTTTTCAGGTAACCAATACTACATAGATTCCAAAATAACCTACAGACCAGAGCATAAACAACTAGGTCTGCAGAATCTCCTCCGCACGTTAACAGTAAAGGACGTGACCTTTAAGATAAGCTACTACAACCCAATGAACAAGGAGCCTCTGTCCTTGTCCAAAGAGGTCCTTTTCACTTTTGTTTCGGGATTCATGTTGCGACAGAAGGATATCTGCATGATCCAGTATATTCCCGATATCAAAAAACAGGGTAACGATGATTGGTTCTCGATTATGTCTTCAGAAGGTTCTTATTATTTGTTTGACCCGCATAACCGGAATCTGAGTGGGAAACCAGACAAAAATGGTAAGTTTTTTATTTGAATTTTATAATGAAGTCATTATAAAACTTTATAATATTCTCGCAATCTAGTAATTTTGTCGTTTAAAATCATTTAGGAATGCTGTTATTTTAAAATATTAATAATATTATTAAAAAAACATTATTTTTCTATTCCTATTTTTCTTTAGGTACAGCAGTTGTATACAGATTTGATGACCTGGAAAAACTGGCTGTTCGGCTCGTGGACAACTGCAGAGAGCCTATCACAGATGGGGCAGAACAGGAGGAACCCGGTGTATGGAACCTGTACTATTTTAAAATGGCTATAACGCCACAGATGCCACCGATAATACCGCCCTGTGGACAGCCGATAGTTCAAAAAGAATCGGTAAGAAAATACAGCTACCAACAAAGTATGTAACACTATAGTTACACTATAGTAACTTAAACTCTTTTCCCATTTTAATAGATAGTTCATTTTAACAAAAGAAAATTGTAGGTAATAGAAAAAAATCTTTGCACATCAAAAAACGTGAAAATGCAATATTTTATACATAACATACAGGGCTTTTTTTAAAGTACTAATAGTGTCAAAAACTACTAAATTGTAAATGATTTAATATAAAAAAAATATTTTGCAAACAATATAATAAGTTCCTCTTATTCCAAATTTGAAAGGATCAACTTAATTTGTTTAAAAGTTATAGCAAGTAAATGTGGACACGCGGGTTCAAGTTTATTTTCTATAATTTTTAAAAAAATAATGAAAATTACTTCAAATTTAAAATGACAGTACCTACCTTACTATATCAGCTTATTGTTCGCAAAGGTAAACCATTTACATGTACTTTTTGGCACTCTTAACCACATAAATTAAAAAATACCCCGTTTTACATTAAATATATATATTTTTTTCAGGATATGCCCTTCAATACTTTGGCATCTACTAAAAGAATAATATGAATATAATAAATTGTTATTTTATATACAGTCGCATTTAAATTGGAAACACCCCTTTAAATAAACTATTGGTAATTTGATACACTTCAAACTTCTAAACCAAATGGTATTCAATAACAAATTTTTTTAAGTATGCAGTGAAACCTAGCCTGCTGCAATTATAAAACTTTTTAGATATTTTCTATTACATATTTACAGTTTTAAATTTGATCGAATTAAAAATACCGTCAAATGGGTAAACTTATATCCCAGGGTATCAGCGTGACCACCTTTAGTAGATTCTTATTTCTACTGGCGTTAAAAACTCCACTATTTTTATTGACAGTTCTTTTTTTGACATTTCAAATTGTTGACTATCAATATTCAAAACATAAAACTTAAAAAAAAATCAGTATCAACAAAAAAAGTGTAGTTTTCATTAAAGAGTTTTCTAATTTAAATGGGGAAATCTATTTATTTTTTATATATAATTTTGTTTAATGTACTAACGTGTAATGTAATGTAATGTATTGTAAAAATAGTGAATGTTTTTTGTATAATGTACCTACTGTAAGAAGTCCATACATAACTGTGATAAGAAAATAAAATATTTAGCTTTTAAAAATGGTTTGATTTAATTTTTCATAAAAAAATTGTTCACGTTGTTGGAAAATTCGCTAACGGGCTGTGAAGTCTATAATAATTAAATTTTATCAATATAATTACTAGTAATGTCATGTTTTGGTTTAATTTATTTAATTTAGATTAAAAAATACATCATATTGAATCCAGTATTTTATTTGTAGGTTAATAATAAGTCAAGGCTTGGCCATTAGAAGTTGTTTGATAAAACATATCAATGGCTAAAGTCCAGGCAAAAACAGTTAGGTTTCTTAAACACTAATGGATTCCTATTCTTAAGGTACCTAAATTAACAAAGTTGTATAAATCATATTAGTTTTAAAGAATTCAAGTTTATTTTAGGTCCATACTGCGCATGCTTAGATATAATTAACGAACCAACTTTAAATATAATTCATTTTGTGACTACACTGCGCATGCTTAAGTATAATTACAGCACTTGGTTATACGCTGCGCATGCGTAAGTATAATAACGGTACCCAGTTATACTTACGCATGCGCAGTGTAGTCATAAAATAATAATATTTATAGTTAGTTCGTTAATGAACACCAAGCATGCGCAGTGTAGACCTAAAATTACTTATATTTCTCGTTGGCTTTGTTAATTTTTGCATAAACTAACCCTTCGATAACCCTTATTCTACCGCTTGAGGATTATTTTGAGCATAGAGACGAAGTCGAGATCTTTAATACTATCAGAAACCCGTAAAGCACTTAAAATATTACGTTTTTGAACGATCCAAAAAAATAAACAATATAATAATACAATTTATAAAAGAGAAATTAAAATTTTATTGTAAAAATCAAGTCAGTATCTCTAGTAAAATTCAGCCCTCGATTCGACCCTAGCGACGGGTTGCTATTGTCGAGGCTATTGTTTAATATACAACTATATTATTGATTTCGTTTGACCAATAATATATCAGAATCATTTGACATACTTCATTTCATATAATCGATTTCTTAAAAACTCAAAATATGATTGGTAAATTTACTCAGTTTTACCTAATTTTTTACAGTTTTTAAAAATCCACCAATGCAGCTCTCTACAACTAGAATTATGAAACAAAAGACGTCTGCCCTACCTCTATCTCATTTGTGCTACACTTTCCAGCCAACCAAATAAATACTGTATTTGTTTTTCATACAACAAATACAGTATTTATTTGGTTGGCCGGAACGTGTAGCACTGAGCGGCACGAACGAACATAGCTAATGTGAATCTGTGGAATAAGATAATTCTACTAAAATTTAGATGACGCCAGTAATTTCTTTAATAAAAATAATAAGGTTACACTTTTCGCCCGGCCAAGTAAATATTGTATTTGTTCAACAAAGAACAAATACAGAATTTGTTTGGTTGGGTGGAAGTGGGAGTGTATGTATGTCTTCTATCCTTTTTGGGTATAACTTTTGTCCCTGTCTAATCTAACGGGAGAAATCGCCATTACAAGCGCAGTTTTAAACAGTTTTACAGAATGGATTGAATAAACATTTGTTAAAAACTATTATCTCAATATACTATACATACTACTAGAAGCCTAGAGAAATTGTTAATAATATTATTAACCTTGTACTAGACCTAAATTCAAAATAAAAAAATTAAACATTTCTTTGATAACAATTAATAATGAATGATAAATTATTTATTTTATATTTTTAAATTAAATTTCTTTTGGAAGATAAGTTATCAAATTCAATATTTTAAAAATTATTTCTACAGAGTCAATTTCAGTTAGTGACATTAACTCAAAGAAAGCACAACTTAAAAAATAAATAAAAAATGCTGAATTTATGAGTACTATAAGTATTATATTTATTATAATACTTATTTGTTATAATAATATAATTTCTTAAAATTATATTATTGAAAAAAGAACTATTCATTAAAAACGTGCAATTTAAACAAATTTGTTTAAATATTTTAAAGACATTCAATTTTATTAATAGTTATTTAAATTTTGCAAAGACTTTGAGAAGATATTTTTGATTTTTGCAGTTTGTATTTGTGTTTCAAAATGAGGCTTTTAGTAAAATTAGCCGTTATTGCCTCTGGAGTTTTAGAAACTTTCGTTAAATTAATATCAAGCCTTCTTAATTTTAAAGGTAAGTAATTTTGGTTTTTTATTATATGACGCACATATTTCATATAAATTACAAAAAAATATTATTCACTTTTAGAAATACGTAAATATGAGCATTTTTTAATTATAGCGAATAAATTACACTGGTCTGCATTTGAAAACTATTTGAAAGATTTTTGCATTTATTTAAATGATTTTTATAGAAACGCGTATTTATAATTCCAAAACTGCCTTGAGTATCAAGAACGTTTTTAAACTACCGACCACTCTATGGATCAGGGAAGGCTTTTCCGCAGTCAAAATTCGCTTTTTAGTAGTATTTTCATAAAAACTGGTATAAAGGCGGTTTGACGGAATCCATAATTTAAAACTCATAATTCCAAATGGCGGATTTAATTAGAGCATTAGATATGTAGTTTGTGGTTCCGCAGGTTCTTTTGTGTAGTGTGTAAACTACCTATCCACCCTAACAAACCCGCCCCTGCTCTAGATCCAATAAAACGGATTTTTTTTATAAATTTTAATAAATTTTAATTAAAAAAACACATTTAGGCGTTTTCGAGATTTCTGAAACCAAATCCACTAATGAAAATTAAAAATTAAATAATGGCTAATTCTCAATTTTGTTTAAATTTGGCGATAATCAAAAAATTTGAACCTCCATTTTTAATTCGTCATTTTGAATGATTTAAATTTAAGTACACTGCAGGGCAAAAGTCATGAAAACTAGAAGGCCATGGAATTTTGAAAGAAGCCGCGACTATGCCTTTACTAGGTACGGCATTTTTATTCAAATTGTCAATTTTGAGAACTGTCTAAATGTTTTTTATGTATTTATTAAGTGAGCTGTGTGGCGTTTTTTATACAGGAATTTAGGAAAAAAAATCTGTAAAACGTAACGTAAGAAAGCCCTAGCACCACAGGCGAATATTTTTACAAATTCGATGGTTTATTTTAATTTTAAACCAGTATTTAAAATTACTTAAAATTAATTAAATTTAAAATTTCACAAAAATTAAAGAAACTTTAGAGCCGCAGTCGAAAATTTTTACGAATTTCAATTATACAAAGTTATACAAAGACGTAAAAAACCCTAGTGCCACAGGCGATTTTTTTTTTATTTCTTAAACAGTATTATTGCTGAAAATTTCAGAAAAATGCAAGAAAGCCCTAGCGCCGCAGGCGAAAATTTTTACGCCCAGTGCCACAGGCACTAAACCCCCCTCTTCTACCCTGAGACAGACCGATATTTACTAAATTATTAAAACCGACTTTTTCAGGTTTTCTCGATGTATCGTAAAATTTAAAATCTAACTTGAGATAAATAAATATAAATAAATAAAATACAGGGTGTCCCAAAACTCGCGACCATCCATAAATGTACACATACTAAATCAAAAAGTATTAATAAAAGTTTATATAAATGTAGACCTGCAAATCGCTCCTAATGGACTATTAAAGGGGATACCAAAAATCGGGTTTTATTTGATATCTCTGGAGCCCTTCGAGCTAGAGGGACAAGGTTTTGCATATGATTTATTATTATTAAGGTCAATTATTTTAAGTTATTTTTGTTTGTAAATTTTACCGAAAGCGCGCCTAGGCGTGCGAAATGGCTGTCGCTTACCATATTTTTGCCCAAAACTTTTTCAAGTGAAATTTTTTTGCATTATTTTTACAAATTATGTATTCTTTAAGTAAAAATACACGAAAAGATTCTTTTAGTGTAATACCGTAAAAGCACCTGTTTTCGAGGAAAATCAATAAAAAAATACAGGACAGCCCCTAAAATGTGTTACTATTTTTACGAGTCCATAACTCACTAATATTTATTTTTGGGCCAAGGTGTGACACCCTGTATGTTAGGATTAAATTGATTATCACCAGAGGACATTGCGAGGGTATCTTCAATAAACAATTTTAAAAATAAATTGGATGATTATTTAAAAAAAAATAAATAAAAAATATATCTATATCAAAGCAAAGAAAGAAGCATAATTTAATACAAAGACTAAAATTTATTAATAAAATTAAAATTGATATTATATTATGTGATATGATACTATAATAGTCGTTGTTAATAATAAAAATAATAAATTATTTGTTTATAAGCATATGATAATGCTAATTTTCAATCACATTTTTTTTTTAATTTTAGCTTATATGCAAATACATAGGCTCAAATATTTAATGCTTAATTTTGTTCTGTGTAGGTTATACTATAAAACCCACACACAATGCACCCAAAAGATTAGAAAAATATTCATAGCCTTATATGGGCTCGAACCACTGACACCTAAAATTTATCTTTGTCTTTTTTTACCTGTAAACAAGGATGACTTTAAAGTCATCTTGTCTGTGACTTACACGACAAATATTTAATATTTAGAGGAATGAAAAGGCATCATATACAAGCTTATTCAGAAACAGGGTCATTAATTTTAAGGGGTGATTCTGCATAGCAAAATATGAAAAAAAGTTCCTATACAAATATGTCTAAACATGCGTTGTAATGGAGCTAATCTAAGGACACTAAATCGGTAAACTAGTTTAGTTTCCTAGTGGCTGCGCCACAAACCTAGTGTCCTTAAGCCACTTTGAAAGTGGCTAAAAAAAATCGGTTTTTATTTAATAACTCAGGAACCCTTTGAGGTATAGCAACGAGGTTTTGAATGAACAAATTCGTAACTATTGTTCAGAACAATAGTTATTTACGGTACAAGTGAGTAATATCACGTAATTCGCGAGTACCGAACAATATTTTGCTTTATTTTTGTTTATTTGCTGAAAATACGTTGTTTTCTACGTCCTCTAAGAAAGCCAACAATTTCGCAAAATTAAACATATCTGAAAAATAATTCTATTTTGACAGTTCTGTGCGCAAAAGATTTTTTTTCCTACAGAAACGTCACAGTTCGTAACAATTTTCGAATAACACATATTTAATTAAATATTTTGCCTTTTTTAGCATGGTTTTTGTATTTATGCATAATAGGCAATGCATATACATGTATATGGGGGATGGCGCCCCCACCACACGTCGCCCCTGCTATTGTCTCAACGAACTAATAACTCTTCTCTCTAGAATAGGCATTTCATTCGTTAAAACTGACAAAAACGTCGGCAACATAAACATTCGTCTGTCTTACTCGCACATCTTTGTTCTAACAGAGACAACAATACCAGTTAGTGGTAATTGTTATTGTTCAGGCCTGAATATACCTACTATTTGTTTACAAACAAACCGAGATGTTGTCGATACTTTATTTTAACGGTATGCGTATTCTAGAGAGAAGAGTTATTAGTTCGTTGTATTGTCTAGAGATTGTTCGTTTGGACTGCACTTTTTACACTGACGTTCACTTTTCAGTCAACCAAACAAGTACTGTATACTTTTTTAAATCCTTTAACATGACGAAGGACTGTGTTCAACTGTAAAGTACAAAAGTGTAGAAACCAACGAACATAACTTAGGACGGCAATTTTAGTAAGTCCGGCCTTGAACCCTTATTAGTATTTTTCAAAAAAATGCGTAAGTTTTGAATAAAATATCAATTAGTTTTTTAACGACAATGTTTCGTTAAACTTATTATATGTTAAATGAGAATTTAAATTAATTCTTTATAGGCATCTAAGAGGCAATAACTTTAAATTATTTAAATGTTTTATGGTTTTTATGATAACACAAGTCTACAAAAAAAAATCCCTGTCCTAAGGTTCTAACCCATCATTTTCTTTGTTTTTTAGTGCGCTGAAACCGTTTTCACCATAAAAAAAGGCTCATAGCGCAGTTTTTCCATCGTATATAAAGTATATAATTATTAAAATTTATATCCTTTTTATACGATTTGTGAAAAAACTGCGCAATGAATCTTTGTGTATGGCGAAATCGGTTTCAGCGCATCAACAAACAGGAAATGATGGGTTAGAATAGTTATTTATGGTACTAGTGGGTAAAGTAAGATATTGCCCATGAGAAAATTAACCTGACCAAACGAGGCGTCAGCCAAGCAGGTTAATTTTCGAGAGGGCAATATCGGTTTACCCATGAGTGCCATACAAGGTTTTATCCAATTAATAGCTTAGGCATTCATATTTTTATTAAAAATTTTAATGACATTTACTCGAAAATTATTTGACAAGTGACAGTTGAGTGGGTAAAATAAATAATTATCCACTCAATAAAGTAAAAGCCACGCGGGGGTTGTTATTGAGTTTATCTATGTAAAATAAAGCTGGTAATTCTCTCATTATCTGTATATATTGGATAAAATATTTTTTTTGTAGACTTGTGTAATTTATTATAGAAACCATAAAACATTGATAAAAAAGTTGAATGAATAAAAATTAATGATTAAGATAAATTATTAGAAAATTTTTATGAGATTTGTACCTTTTGCTTGACCTTAATTAATTATAAAATAAACCTTTACACCTGTCGACTAGGACAAAATTATAACTTCTAGAATATCTAAAATCTTTAAATTTGATGTGCACATGGAGTATTACGACCCCAGGAAAAATTCGAAACTTGAACTACCCCAAACCCTCATAACGTCGCCTTGCATACAAAGGGGCGTATCTCGAAAATCTGTATTTTACAGGAAAACGGTTTGAAATTTCTGGCTTTAGCTTTGGGTCTGTGTGAGTATCTATCATTAAAACAATTTATTATTATAAAATTTCAGTTAAGTTTCCCAGTTTTTCAAAAAATTAGTAAAAGATTTTCACATACAATTTTTGGTAAATGCACTTAATTCCAATTCCAAAATTCCACTCATACATCGAGTGTAGGAAGTGGAGTTAAAGTGGATATATTTTTGAAACTTTTTGTATTAAAAAAGCTATAATAAAATTTATTTAATAATTTCGTAAATAATAAAAGAATAGATTTTAATAAAATAATACATAAATAAAAAATTGACATATTACGTCAAAGGATTTAAAATGTTAAAAACAATTTTTTTTTCAACTTCTGAATGATTATTTACCTACATGCATATTGTTTATAAACAAATGTAAAATCCAAAAATTAAATATTTTCAACAAGTTATGTTGTCCCGGCTAAATTTTGCATAGAGTGCGGTCAAAAAGTCACCCCCCCCCTCTCTTAAATTTTGAACGAGTTAACATATCGACTTCAAATTTAAAAAAGAAACTATCGTTTAGCATATAACTACTTGATATTTTTAGGGTCCATAGAGGGGATCTTTTTTTTAATGGAAACGGGGTAGTGTGATACATTATTTTAAAGCAAATCAAATTATATTTTTGACCAAATCTGATTATGAAATATACAGGGTGATCCATAACTGGCATGCCAAAATTTAAGAGGTGATTCTAAGTCCAAAAATATGAAAAAAAGTTTCTATAAAGGTTGGTCCGGAAATGAGCCCTAAGGGAGCTACGGCCCTTCGAAGATGACGTATTGAATGGGGAACAAAAAAAAGCACCAATAAAATTTTAATGCTGCAGGGTGATTCTTCATTTAAAACTGAGCAAAAAAGTATTATACACCAAAACACCTAAATTTAATATTAAAGGAGTAATAGCCTTTTAAAAAGTAAAGTTTTTGGTGGCACAAAATGTTACTTCCTCTTAATTGCATTTTTTTTTGATAACGGTTGCTCCTACAGTGTTACACTATATGATATTTTATATGTATTTTTAGTCTAGAAATCTATATTTTTTACAACAAATCCAAAAAACATACACATAGAAAAGTTTGGGGCAAAAATGTTTTAAGCCTCATATATTTTGTCCGTCTGGGCACGCCTCTGGATAAATTAAAAAAATAAATTAACATAAACTTATTGCCCTTATTAATACTAGTATACATGCAAAAGCTCGCCGCTCTAGCTTAAACGGTACCCGAGTTATTAATTAAAAACCTTATTTTTATTACAATTTTAAAGGGCCCTAGATCCCTTAGGGCTCATTTCCGGACCAACCTTTATAGGAACTTTTTTTATATTTTTGGATCTAGAATCACCTCTTAAATTTTGGCATGCCAGTTATGGATCACCCTGTATATTTCATAATCAGATTTTTAAAAAATTGAAAATTTATTCATATTTATAAAATGACTTTTTAATTAAATAATTTTAATCAGAATTTACGGATATTAAATGAACTTAAAAAAAAATATCCTAATCTGAAAGCAATAACTGTGTTTTGACCCAGTAAATTAAAGATATATTTTTTTTGTACATCATTTCACCAACTTTTTGGGGTTTTAGCACCCAAAGGAACCGGATCCAGAGCTAGAAGATTTGGAAATGAATTATAATATACTTTAAAACATAATATGTCTTGCCTAAATTTTGTATATTATGCAAAATTCAGCCAGGAAAAAATGACGTTGATTATGTTCACCATCAAAATTCTAATTAAAAAGCGACCGTGATTTAACTGTTGCGTCAGTAATTTTGTACAACAGCATTGTAATGCTTATGGAAGATTTTGAGCAAACCTAGTTAATATTAAAATTAAATATCAACCAAAAAAAATTAATTAAAATATTTCAATAAAAAATTATACAAATTTTTACGAATTTCACTCTTAAGTTCTATTAAAACGTAAAAAAAACACAGGCGATTATTTTTTTAAATTCTTAAACAGTATCAGTACTGTATTCAGAAAAATGAAAGAAAGCTCTAGCGCCGCAGGCGAATATTTTTACGCTTCAGTTATACAGTCTCAAATAAAAAAAAAACGTAGACAGGCAAAATTTTTTACAAATTTGATGGTCTATTTTATTTTTTAAACAATTTTATTATTCTAAACACATAAATTCAAAAAAGCTCTAGCGCCGCAGGCGAAATTTTTAAGAATTTCATGCTTAAGTTTTACAATCTTTAATAAAAAAAAAACGTAAAAAGCCCTAGTGCAACAGGCGAAAATTTTTAAGAACTTAATAATATATTTTAATTTCACAAAAATGTGAGAAAACCCTAGTGCCTAAAATAAAGGAAATAATAATATTATTTAGAAATCATTTTAACAAGAAAGTTAAGACATTCATTTTACTTTAAAGTGAAAAAGTAATTAAAAAGTAACGTTTTTACTATTAAAATTTTAAAAAGCAACTATTTTAAATTAAAATGATTTATATTGTTTTTTACAAATCAACATTTCTTTAAGTGTAACTAATTTATTGGCATTTTAAAAAATTACTGTTTATTTCTGTTGAACAAACTTGACTACAATAATGTCATATAATTAAACATAGTTAAATATATTGAGTGATATGCGTAAACATACATACCTACAAATATACGTGAATACTGTGGTATAAAAAAAGTTATAAATAATTTATATAAATATATATTTTAAATACAATTAATTTAATTATGTATCTATTTGGGTTAACCTATGATTAAATAATTCATTTAATGGTTCACTGTAATAACATTGCGTATATAATGAATTTTACACGCATTTTGTCCATGGTAGATAGAAAAAATGAATCTAAATGGGTATACTTATAACTAGGTCCAAAAGTCTGTTTGTCTGTCATGGTTAACATTAGCATGTGGAAAGGGGGGCAAAGACTACAAGATTTGGAGATATTTATGGTAGGACAAAACATTTTACAAGGACAAAAATCTGTGGCTTGGTTCTAAAAGGGCCAATGTCACTATTTCCTTATTATGATTTATATCGCCGAACTATATTTTTTAGATCTATATAACCTAAAAAGTCCAATGTCAATGCTTGTAAGATGAATATAGATTTTAAGCGACAAGGGCCAATGGGTTTCTTCAATAAAAATTTCTGTTAAACTGCTAAAACGGCCAATGTTGACTTAGTGTTTCCGTTCCAAATTTTTTACATTGGCCCTTTTAGAACCAAGCCACAGAAATAATGTTTAATTCCCTACAAAAACATATGTAATCATTCATAGAAAAAAAGGATTCCTTGAAACAAGAACCTGTGCCTTTCGATATTTTTGATGAGATAACATCCTCACTTTGCCCCGGACTTTTCAATTTTTTCCTATTTTTAGTAGTGCCACTACGCAGCTAAACCTAGGTAATAATAATTATATTACTACTTATTATTAAAATGAAAAACAAATTTTATCTTATGAAGACCTCCTGGTGGATTCTTGTGTGGGGAATACCCAATTGCTAGTTGAAGATGCATAAAAAATACATACAAACACTGTTCAACAACAATTTTTTATCATTTTTGATCTTTTATTGTTATAATTTTTTTTCTGGTTGGGATAACAAGGAATAAGGTTAAAATCATCCCAATATAAAATATAATGTTTCTAGTTACTAGTCACAGAAAAAAAGGAATCCTTGAACCAAGGACTCATGTCTCTCGATATGTTCAAAGCCATATTCTCTTGTTTCAAGGCTATCATTTCTTTGAACCAAAATCAACGTTCTTGAATGAAGAGTACGGGTTTTCGAAGGAAGATCCGCGTTCTTTATTCAAGGACATTGACTTTGGTTCAAAGAATTTCTAGCCTTGAAACAAGAGAATATGGCTTTAAACATATCGAAAGACACGTGTCCTTGGTTCAAGAAATCCTTTTTTTCTGTTGTTATTTATCAATGGTTAAGCATTTGCAACCTCAACTGGCGTGGGCCTCACTATTCTTCTCTCTCTTGCATGCTGTGTGTTTTAAGAGACATACAAAAATTTAAAATTTAGAAATGATTTTCATATTAAAATTTTTACAAGTTTTAAATTGCAACAAAAATTGTTATCATATTCAGTTATCTCTTACCGACTTTTACAAAAAAAAAAACAAACAAAATTAAAAAAAAAATATATATATATATATATAAAAAAGAATAAATGAAAAGCTTATGTCTTAAATTTTAAAAATAGGTGGTTGACCAGTGTATACTTAAGAATTCTATGACGCGCAGGATATTTACAACACGGATGAGAACCATTATTTAAAGAAAAAAAACATAATAAAAAGTCCAAACTGTTATTTTGGCAGAGATTGATAATTATCAATAAAAAACCACCTTAGAAACAAACAATAAAACAATTTTATTTTTTATCCACACTAAACATAGTCAGCAGTCTAATACTGAATAGAAATTAAGTCTAATACTGAATAGAAATTAAGTTACTTGCAAATGCAGGCCAAAGGTTAATTCAGCTAGTAGGAGGCCTACACGTTATAAAAGCATCAACAGTAATATCTAAGGTGCTCGGTTTCGAAAGACAATGATATTTTTTCACTACAAGCTTTAGAATATACCATTATTTATAATGCTTTTAGACTGTGAAATCAATTTTCTTCAATTATAGCAATAATAATTTTTTATTTTATACTGTTTTAGATTATTCTGTATGAATTTTGGTCAGAGAATTTAAACCATTTTACATAAAAGTCAATTCTATATTGAGAAAAAAATTTGCAGGTTTTTGGACTTTTTGGACTTTTTGGACTTATTTTCTAAAAAAAAAATTCAGTGCAGTCTCTTAAATGAGTCAAAATAATAATTTAATAATAATAACACATATTAATAACAAATTATTTGCCCAACACTAATTTGTTATTAATTGACAGGAAAAAATATTTACAAAATTACTAATCGAGCGGTCTGGTTTCTTAAGCCAATATTTAGTGAGATATTCGTAGTTAAAAAAATGTTTTAAACTTTAAATCACGTTATTACATATTAACACGTTTCCTACCGAGAATTTTTGATGAAAATTCCCATTTTTTAACCCTTTTAAACCCCCAAAATTGCTCCGAAAAAATAAAAAAAAAAACGTTGGCAAATAGAGAATTTTATAAGCTTTAAAATGGTGTATTACACATTTAATACAGCAAGATCGTCGACTCGTATATGTCTATTTGAAAAATTGTTGTGGCTCATATATGAGCCGCTTGGTGGCGAAAGTGTTAACAGTAGAATTTGAGTGATTTTACCCTTTTCAAATAATTATCACAATAGAATTTCGATAGCTTAAATCGTCGGTCTAAAGCCAAAGTGAACTAAGCGCCAATTTTTCAAAATATAGACTATTGTTAGTAGTAGCAGGTTTTGATATCCTACGGTCTGCAATAAAAACCAAATTTTTTGAAAAATTGGCGCTTAGTTCACTTTGGCTTAAGACCGACCGAATAATAAAGCCTACTACACTACACTGAAACAAATATTGTCATAAATCAAGAATGTGTGATTTGGATATAACGAAGAGAATATATTCCCCTTTAAAGCATATTTGTGCTTTAAATATGAAAAGATAAGATATGGTATGTTTAACAGGAGAATATATTCTCAAATATAAAAGGAAAAGAATATGATATGCATAAAAGAAGAATATATTCTCTTCCTTATATACAAATCAACATATTCCTGATTTAAGACAATATTTTTCTGTGTGTAGGTGATTCTTCTTATATATTTATGTAAAATTTCAAACAACTTCTTTTTCAGTGTAGTTTAAAATGAAGAATAGATTAGTTTGAAAATTTCAACAAAATCTTCCATTAGAATTAATATTTAATTATGAACAAAGTTTTTTGAAAAAACCTCATTAAGATTTCGACGTGAATAAACCAACGTAATACAAAATTAATATTAATTTTAAATGATTCATTTGTTCTTGTTTATAAAAATATTCCTTCCACTAATAAATGGTCAAAAAACCCAGATTTAAAGAAAAACCTTAATGTGTTTAGATTTAATTTTTGTCTATCATAACAGATAAAATATTATTTTACTTTTATAAGTCTAATACCTGATATACGTGACAAAACTTTTATCGGACTATCCGGATATGTTGTAATCCTAATGACTCGGGAACGCTTTAAGATAAAAACATCAAATTTAGACCATGTGTTTCTTGTTTAAAGTTCCCAGCTGGAATGGTTTTTGGTAAAAATTGGAGGTACTGAAAAAAGTTTTTGTTGTAGATATGTATGTTGTTTTGTGATAGCTGCACAAAAAAATAAACGTGGGGGTGTGTTTAAACCAACAATACTGTTTTTGTTGTAAAATTAATTTGTAAATGTAAAATTGTATTGTCAACCGAGTTAAGCATGTGTACCAAATTTTAGCTTTTTAAGTGTATTAAGTGTATAGGGGAATCTCAGCGTCAGTGCCCATCATTGGCCGTGTTCAAATTAGATGCGCAAAGGTTTGTTTTGCAGACTGCAGACGCGACGCTCACCGAAATGACTCCTATCCCTACTACTGCACTGGCGTTGAGATTCCCCTATACACTTCAAATATTTTGCTTCGTACATTCTTGGCCACTCAACTTACCTATCATTCAACGTATTTCGTACTTGTCACGCGCGTGAAGTGAAGGGTTTTAATTAGCTACCTAACCTATTGTAGTACGGACGTATTGTGAAAGTCATTAGATCTTTTTTAATAAAAGTTATATTTTTTGTTGAAACAGTATATATCTAATTAATAACTAACATGATACTTCTTCAGAAGGCGTGAAGATATTAAATTATTCGTACTTTAAAGTATACTCTTAATACATATTTAAAAATATTAGTACATTAGAATTAACTACATTTTTAGTTATAATTAATTATTATTTTATTTAAGTATACACACAGAGAAATGATGACTAAAACCAGGTACGTAATATTCAGATCAAGTGGCTTAAAAGTTTGTAAATCCGCAAGCATTTAAATCAAATGTTTTGCTTGAATACGTATCTTACTTTCTTTTTGGGTTTTAAGATTTTATTTTACAAACGAAAAAATTTAAAAAAAATAATTTTTTTTATTATCCTTTTGCGATTTTTTTTTGAAGAAAACAATTTAAAAAAATTACTGTTTTTTCATTTTTTAAAAAAGTTTAACCCCCCATAACTTTTTGTTTTGTTTCAAAGACAATAGGGATCTTCCTCTTGTAGAACACGATTTTTCCTAAAAATTTCAAGTCGATTATTCGTGTTTACAAAAATCGTGATATCACACGGACAGACGGACAGACAGACTAACAGACGGACATAAAACAAAAGTTGATTATTTTTCCATAAAAGAAATTATATCCAAGAATTTTTTGTCTAGAACGAATTTTGAAAAAATTTAAAAATTCGAAACTACCGTATAATACTTATCTAGCGCAGGCTCTGTGAATAGCATAATAATAACTTTCTATCTGTTTGTAACTGAATATTCAGTTTTGCTTTTTACAGTGTACGAAGAGCGGATATGGTATTATATATTTATTAGGTGATTATCTATTTTAATAATTAGGTGATTATAATAATATTATGTCAAATATCTTTTTGATATTACATTTTTTTCTAATTAAGAACATAATAGCTAGAAACTTACGAAAAAAAAAACTACCTATGAACAAATAAAATTTTAAAAAGTTACACATTGATACTTCTTGTATAATTGAATAAAAATCAAATAATTAGGTAACATGTAATTTTTATTACTTAACTGACTGCTTTTTAATGTCATTCAAAAATCAAATTACAAATTTTTTGCCTAAAAATAATAGGCTTTTAGACACAAAATTTACCTGACAATGTTTTGATACGAATCGAAACTTGACTTGAATTCCTGCTTATGTATTATTATACATATTATATATTATTATATATATACTAGGTGATTCAGAAATAAGGTAGAATATTTTAGTGATGTCCAAAAATATGAAAAAAGTTCCTATACAATTGATCCGAAAATCAGCCCTAAGGGAGCTACGACCCTCGTAAGGGTACATCTGAGAAATAGTTTTTATTTAATATCTCTGGAACCCTACGAACTACAGTACCATTAACTACAGTACCGATTTTTTAGACATTGATAAAGGCTATCCTTTTATGTAATTTTTATTTGGTAATTTAAAACCAGGGAAGTGCAATATGAGGGGCTATGTCAGTTTTTTGCCCCATACTTTTTTTACGTTGATTTTTTGACATTATGAACTTTTTTTTCATATTTTTGGACCTAGAATCACCCTTTAAAATGTTGTACCTTATATTTGAATCACCCTGTACATATTTAAAATATGTACACGACTGAAGCACACCCGAAGCAGGTCCAAATCGCTACCGTAAAGCAAGCAAATAATTAGAGTTATTTAATGAGGTTCTGAGGAGTTATTACAAACAAATTTCACGAAAATTGATTATTTACATTACAAAAGAAATGTTTTGGCAACTTTGTACAGTTTTAGTACCTTTCTCTGTAATAGATAAATCTTTTAGATAATAAATTATTATTGTTAATTTTTTTTTATTCTTATTTTCTTTAAATATTTGCAATTTTGGCGAAGGCGCAAGACTGCAAAAAATTAAAAGTGCGTGACCATTTACATTACAGTGTTACACACCTTAAATTTAAAACAAACGCTCGGACAGGTCGATTTTTATGTTTTATTTTGCAAATTTTGGTGAAAATAAAGTAATCAACATTTTCACCCCCTTGCACCCTCCCATCACAACTTTTTGTTTCAAATAACAACCTACCCCTTGTGATACATAGTTGAGAAGGTTATTTAATAAGCTTTTTAACGGTTTATGATAAAGTTTTATTTGACAAAGGGCTTATAAAAAAATGGGTGGCTATTAGGAAAAAAATTGGAATTGGTGGGGCAAGGGGGTGAATATGATAATATTTTTACAACAGGTTTGAATAGTATATGTTTGTGTATAGAATATAGTTATATTTTATAAAATAAACTACGCAGTATATTCGCACATCCAATATTCGTATCTGTTTTGAAAATATTCACTGTGCGATTTTTAATTTACTCTCTTGCTTGATGAAAAAGACCATAGTGACAGATATTATTAATATTTTCCAAAACAAATAAAAAATATTTTTTTTGCCAAAAATTTTTTTTATTTTTTTCCAAATACCAAAAAGTCGAGAAATTTTAGTAAATACATCTACGTGGGACCATACTATGGTTATTCCAACGCGTATTTACCATTCAGTTAAAGTACGACTGTTCAAATTTGCATGGAGAAGGGGTACTTGTCTTGTGCGAGAACCCAGCTAACCAATGGGAGTGAAAGTACGCATTTTAAACAAATCTTAGAAATATACTATATAGCTTTAGTTTTCTGAATTTTGTTAAATATTCACTTTTGACCCACCGCGTGCGTGTCTAAAAAACGCTTGATCAACAAACACAAATTTTCGAAACGAATGATGGAAAACAATATTTTATATTATTTTACGACAAAAAATAAATTTTGAGTATTTTTCTAATTCGACGAAAAAAAAACAGACTTTCCTCGGAAAAAGTAATAATAACAAGAAGTGATAAAGTTTTTTAGTGGTGACAAACATTTTTAAAACATTAAACTTTTTTGTAAAAAAGTAAGTGTGTTTTTGGAAAAAAAAACGTTTGTGCTAATTTGTGATATTTTTGGATTTTTTAGTACTGAAAGCAACAGGTTATATTGAGTAAAAATAGGTATTATCTACAAAAATTAGTCAATATTAAACAAAATATTATTTGCTGTTATTATAGGTATTATATACTACAACTATTAAACTGAAAAAAGCTTGAAAGCTTATCCATTTTATTTATATCACTAAAATAAATATTATTGTTGAGGTCACTTTACAATAAATTTTTGTGAATATTTTAATTTTCATTAAAAAACAATTTCCAAAAAAGAAGGTCTTAAAACGACTTAAAAAAAAGCTAGGTTCTTCTTAAAATAAATTAATTCAATATTTTATCAAGTACTTTTAAGCTACAAGTGCTTCGTGGCAGTATGTCAGTCTGTCCGGAAAATTTCTGGCCACGATAACTCGAGAACGCTTTAAGATAAAGCTTCAAATTTGAATAATAAGTTTCTTAACTAAAGTTCTCGGCTGAGAATGGGTTTAGTAAATATCGTGGTAAAGTAAGGGGTAAAAAAGGGGAAAAACTCTTAAATCTTTTTTGAAAAATTATTTCTTTTTATTGTTCTTTTTGAATTTGGATTTGGAAAGTATACTTTTTTTTTTGGCAGCAGTATTTTTAATTTTATTATTAGCAATATTAATAATTTAAAATTTTTCCTGGGATATAATAATCTATTATTATTAATTCTAAATTAGTCTAAAACACATTTTTTATTTAACTGCTATTATTTTCAGTATGTAGTACCTAATCTACACGATATAACAATAAATGTTAAACAATTATTCGATTGCTAACAGCTACTTAAATTACTCAAAAATTTAATCACCAAAAATAAATAAAAATAAAATGTATAAAAAGTAAAAATTTACATGTGCTGGCCAAGTTCCTATCTTACATTTGTTTAGGCGCGATCAATACTAGGGGGCATTGAAGCCCATCTCGGTCCATAATTTACTGAAAATTTGTAAAGGTAACTTTTAGGAAGTAGCTTTCTTGCAAATTTTTGGTTAAAAAAATGTTTAAGACATTTGCAAAAAATGCAGTTAAGGTGGCAAAATTCATACAAGAAAAACTTGATTTTTGCGAACAGTTAGTCATTATCATAGAGTAAATATATTCGGTCTACGCTATTATAATAAGGTACACTCATTCCAAATTCGAAGAGATTACCTTTATTTTGCTGTAATTTTTTAACAAATAAAGATAATCTCGTTTTGAGAGTACCTTATATTATTATATTATCCAATTCTTCGCGAAAACAAAGTTTTTCTACAACTACATAAGTTTTTGGCACTCTTAGGGCCACTTGCACCAACGATGTTTTAACTTTCAACTTGGTTTAAATTGATAGTCAACCAATCAGAACACAGCATTTTTAACTTAAACTCAGTTTAGTCGAGATAATCTCAGTTTATCAGTCTATATGAGGTAAATAATTATTTAAAAACCATTATATGTCAAAATGACAAATGTGAGATATGACCTATTGGGCAATATGAATAAAAATTTAGCAAAAGCTTTTTCTTAAATGTTTTAAGTAAAACCTATTTGTGGTACATTATGTTTAAAGTACCAAAACTAATTTTTTTTAATTCACATTGCCCATTTCCCAGTAAGTATTAAATACATTAGCCATCGATATATAGGTATTAAAATATCGGACGACCCAATTAAATTAACTGTATATTAAATAATTAATAAAACTATTAAGGTCTCATTTTTTTAACAGAAAAATTACAATTATAATAACAAAATTGGAACAGTTATAATTATAAAATGTTAATAACTATTAACTAGTTTTAAAATTAAAAAAAAAAAGTTAACTTAAATAAATCATTAAAAAATGTATACATTTTTTTTATAAACAAAAAATTGTTTCATTACTATTCTTAAAAAAAAATAATTATTTTAAGACTGTTTGTTTTATTTTTAAGATACAATATATTTATAACAAACTTAATTATTTTAAGTTTAAAAATAACTACTTTTATTTCGAACAATGTTATATATAATTTCTTAATTTTGAACAAGCACTTTACTTTTTATACATTTTAAAAATATATTAAAAAAATATAACATTTTTATCTTTACTCTTTAGGTACTTAAGAAAACTATTTATGAAACTATTTTCCATGAACATTCGGAATAAAGTTTTTAAATTATTTTGAAACTCATAAACTCTATTTAGTGAAATTTTTTGTTGTGCAAAAACTTAATTTAAAACATTTTACTGACGTAGAAACTTATATTTTTGTGTGCAAAATATTTGTTAGTGTGCAAAACATTTTTTTACGTGCAGAAATACTTTTTAAAGTGCAAAAAACTTTTTTGGTGTGCAAAAAAACTTTTTGGTGAGCAAAAACTCTTTTGGTGTGCAAAAAAAAACTTTTTTGGTGTGCAAAAAAACTTTTTTGGTGTGCAAAAAATAATTTTATTGTGCAAAAATGAAAGACCCTGTAACTGTTTGGCATGCTTTATTGGGCCGTACGTTGGAGGCGGTTGGTAGGCCTGGTAATCAAAATGATTGTCCTGAAACTACACCGACGCAAGCTGTGCTCAAAGCTTTTAATGGAAAATATAAAAGTAAGTTTAAACTTCAAAAATTTAAATATTTTTATATTGGGATTTTTGGTTTCTTTTGTTTATTAAATATTAGGGTTTCTTTTTAAGTTATGATATGAACTGTCAAAATGTCTAGGGTCTCTAAAATTAAAATCGAGGACTTTTTTTTGGTGTCTCACACATAAATTGGAACCGAAATATTTAAATTCCAAAAGTGTGAGACGCTATTTTAAGAAAAATTTCACATTTTTTTAAATAATGTGCTCCATGAAAATGAATAAGGGTACCCATTTTGAAAAGAAAAAATTCTAAGAAATAATATAATCGCATTATTAATATAATGATAATAGTACAATTAATAATTATTATTATTATTATTATTTTTAAGTACAATTAATTATTATTACTCAAAATATTCTGTAAACCTCATAAATTTTTGTAAGACTAGGCTGAAGGACCTCGGTCAATGGCCATTTGTCAAATTGACAATAAAGTACTTTTATTATTATTATTTAATAATTATTAAATTATTTAATAATTAAATTATTATATAATTAAATAAGTAATAATTAAATAAGTAATATTTTTAAAAATCTAAACTTTGATTCAGCGTAAAATACTAACTAGAAATTTGAAATAAGTTTTTTCAATAAAACTATGATCGAAAATTAATTTTTGTTATTTAAAATATCGTCAAGGAATAAAGGAGGAAAAGTTTTAAACCAATAATATTTTTTTATATCAATAAATCGTTGTATTTATAATAATAAATATTATTGTTTTGACGAGAATATTTATTGTTAATTGGATTAAAAAACTATTAGGATATATTTACCTGTAAATATTTACGGGATATTATTAAAATGGTACTTTATAAACAATTTTTAATTATATAAATTATATATAATAGTTATTTTTGGTACTAGTGGGTAAAGTAAGATATTGCCCATGAGAAAATTAACCTGCGAGGCGTCAGCCAAGCAGGTTAACTTTCGAGAGGGCAATATCGGTTTACCCATGAGTGCCATACAAGGTTTTATTCAATAAATAGCTTAGAAATTCATATTTTTATTAAAAATTTTAATGACATTTACAAGAAAATAATATGACAAGTGACAGTTGAGTGGGTAAAATAAATAATTATCCACTCAATAAAGTAAAAGCCACGCGGGGGTTATTATTGAGTTTATCTATTTAAAATAAAGTTGGTAATTGTCTTATTATCGGTATGTATTGGATAAAGTTTTTTTTGTTCGAAAAAGGGTTTTTTTAAGAAAGTTTTTAGCCCTTTTGACCCCCTTACCCAACTTAATTTTTACCAAAAACAATCCCAGCCGAGAATTTCGGATAAGAATACTATGGTCCAAATTTGAAGTCTTTAACTCAAAGCGTTCTCAAGTTATCGTGATCATGAATTTTACTGGACAAATACTCAGATAGACAGACAAAAAAAATGTTCGCGAAAATCGTCTGCTTTGCGTATTAATCGTCAAGAAAAGTAAAAAAAAAAAACGTTTTCCAACATTTTTTTACAAGTACATGTCTTTCCTTGGGGAAAGTAATAATAAAATTAATTAAATTAGGGCTCCGTGATAATTTTAACTTAAAATACCTATAATTTAAAACAAACTATCATTTTAATGTATATGTATACATAAGTATGTACAAAAAATAATGCATATACTACGTACGCAATGAATATTTTTAGTACGTCAATTTTTTTAATAGTGTGTAATTTAGAATCAATTAATTTAAACATACACATGTGTTTATTTTGCATTCCCCCGTTATAAGGGATAATACAATAGAGTACAGAATATTAAACAAGTTTTTTTGAATAAAAAACATCAAATAATTTTAATTAATTATCTAAAAATTAATTTATGTCAAAGCTTTAAAGATTTCCGACCAGAATTATCTATAAGGATTTTTTTGCTACAATTTAACCCCGTTTAAACCGAAAGGGTGACTACTTCAAGATATTTATGCACAGGAATTACAGATTTTCGAGATTCCGAAAAGTACGTTGACTTCGCATAGTGGTTCAACCCGGGTAAAATTTTTAATAAGCTTTGTTTATTTAGAAAATAACACAAAGTCCTCGTTTTATGTATTGTACTTTGTTTCGGACTTTTAATTTGAATTAAACATACATCTCGGGATATAACCTAATTTATTAACCTATAAATATATTTGGGATTTATTATAATTTTACAATATTTGTTTTTTATTAAACATTGTATAGCATTACAATACAAAATTATACATACATATGTATAATAAATTATTATAGATAATTACCAATAAAATCAAAAATTTACACCAACAAAAGTTATTTGGCATTTACTTGAATTTAGTAACCAATTCTTACAAAATATCAAATATTACTATGGGACATGTCGACAGAATTGGGTGTAGGGGTCACACTTTTAAAACTAATAAATATTTAAAAATGATTAAAATATTCTAGCTTGCTAGCCCCATAACTTTTTCAAAAATGCAAACATTTTCAGTAAGTTAATACAGGGTGTCCTATAACTCGCGACCACCCTTGAAGGGGCACATAATATATCAAAAACTATGATAAAAAAGTCATAAATTGAATGTAGGTCCCTTAAATAGAACCCGAAAAAAGCGCTAATAAAATAATTTGATACTGCAGAGCAATTCCACATTAAAAACTAAGAAAAAAGTTTTTTACACCCTGTAACACCTCTTAAATAGGGTCATTTGGTCCTGTATTTTTTTTTAATGTATTTTCCTCGAAAACAGTTCCTTTTACGGTATTACACTAAGAGAATCTTTTCTTGTATTTTTACTTAAAGAATACATAATTTGTAAAAAGAATGCAAAAAGTTTACAATGAAAAAGGTTTTGGGCAAAAATGTAGTAAGTCACAGACATTTCGCACGCCTAGGCGCGCTTGCGGTAAAATTTACAAACTAAAATAACTTAATATAATTGACCTTAATAATACTAAACCACATGCAAAACCTTGTCCCTCTGACTCAAAGGCTCCAGAGATATTAACTAAAAGCTCTATTTGTGGTATCCCCTTTAATAGGCCATAACTCCCTTAGGAGCAATTTTTGGGTCTATTATATAAACATTTTTTAATATTTTTTAATGTACTATGTTTACCTTTAAGAATAGTCTGGACTTTTGGGACACCCTGTTTAAAAATTTAAGATTTAATAATTATTAGGTTTATTTTTTTAATGTTTTGTGATAAATTATGTATTTAAAATAATACTTTTAATAATATTGTTATTATTATTAATCAGTTTCACGGGGATCTGGATGACGTAAATGCTAATTTAATAATTTTATAAATTATAAGCTAATTAAATTAGGTTATAAATTTTATAACCTAATTATTATTATTTCATAAATATAATAATTAAAAATTATCATTAAAATGGCATTTTATCATTAAAGCTTAATTTTATTAACAAATTAATTAAATAATTTTTTACTTTTTAAATGATTTTGATGCGTAAAATGTAAGTACCTAGGCATTAATAAAAAACAAGCCGTGAAGATATGTAATGCTTCACATTTCAGAGCATACTCTTCACAGTGGTTGGTCTATTGCGTTTTCTTTTGGTATAATTGCCAAAATATTGATTTTATTCTACTCGTACCCCCCTAATTTTTAAAAAGTGGTGCCTCCTATAGCTTTTTTGATTGTCACTATTTTATTTTATTTTTCAAAATTAAAACGAATACCGGGTGGGACAAAAACAAGTTGCAAGTTTTAAAACCATAATATAATTTTTCTATTTTGCGACTCTTATAAGCTCATAATCACACGCATTTTGCGTGTTCTTATAGAGGTCTGTACTTTTTGTTCTTTTGGGTTGGCAACAGACCTGGCCTATCGCTTGACGTTTTCCGTGCAAATGTCAATGTCGCTTTAAAGTTTAATTTTCTACAAAATTTTGTGTTTAGGTTATGTTTTACCGTGTTAAAATTGTGGCTTGGTTACTTGCAGTGGAAAAGAGAAGAAATGACTATAAAATATATCAAAATATCATTTGTTCTTAGAATTTTAAACATGGTGTAAACTGTAATGCCAATCCAAAACAAAAATCCCTAAATCAGTCATCAATTTAAATGTAAGTTTTTTTTAATTTTAGAGCAAAATAGAAAAAATTGTGTAAAGCACTTGTTTCATAACACGTTTTTAGCGCACTAGTACTTTAGAAAACTCGCCGCAAGAGGCTCGTTTTCTAAACTTGTACTCGTGCGCTAAAAACGTATGTTATGAAACTAGTACTTTAATATACTATTATGTTCTTCTCTATGTTATATGTAAAGAGTGTATAAGGGAATTATATAACAATTTGCAATTATATAACAACTTGTTTACCGGATGGATGCATTCTGAGTATCTTTTGCTCTACTTTTAATAAATGTGCACTTCCTTTGTGATATTTAAAGAAATTCTTATCTTAAATAAAACCATCTAAATGCAAAACCTCTAATTTTGCAATAAAAATTTATAAATTGTTGATTTTATTTTTATTACTACGTTCGTTATTAGATGAATATCAATTCCATTTGGCGACGTGACTATATATGATAGGAAAAGGGTTTCATAAGAATATTTATGATAAAACATTTTTTTTTTTTTTAATTTATACTCTTTTAAATTTTTTTATTTTTTATTTTTTGTGATTTATATATTTTTACATACTTTTATTTGGCTTATTACATACAAAAAAAAAGGATTCCTTGGAACAAGGACACTTGTCTTTCGATGTGTTCAAAGCCATATTCTCTTGTTTTAAGGCTAGTATTTATTTGAACCAAAGTCAACATCCTTAAATGAAGAACACGGATTTTTGAATGAAGATCCGCGCTCTTTATTGAAGGACATTGACTTTGGTTCAAAGAAATGCTATCCTTGAAAAAGAGAATATGAAAATATCGAAAGACACGTGTCCTTGGTACAAGAAATTCTTTTTTTTTCTGTGTAGTTCGTTATTTGTTTGTAAAAGTTAATTATTATGATTTCTTACACGCTTTCCGTATACCTAGAGCCTTGAAATTTGGTACAATGACGTATTACAAAAATATTTCTAACTGAAACGAAAAAGTATTTTCTCTCAAGTAACGTAAATTATTTTTCCTTGAAAAATAAATCTCACAGCTAGCCCGATATAAAAATTATGCCTTTAGCATCACAGTAGATATTATCAAATATTGCCAACATTCAAAGCGTGGACGCTCAATTATACACCGTAAAAAAACTAAAAATGTCATATAGGACCTCTTTTTTCTTATCTCACGGTTTATTAAACTCAGTTAATAGTTGATGTATTTAAATTTTCTGCAATGTTCTTTATTTATAAACAAATACTCAATAGAATACAATAGAACATCTAAATAAAATATTAGTTTTATTTATTTATTCTAAGGCTACAATTAAAATAGCTATATACAGGGTGATCCATAACTGGCATGCCAAAATTTAAGAGGTGATTCTAGATCCAAAAATATAAAAAAAGTTCCTATAAAGGTTGGTCCGGAAATGAGCCCTAAGGTATCTAGGGCCCTTTAAAATTGTAATAAAAATAAGGTTTTTAATTAATAACTCGGGTACCGTTTAAGCTAGAGCGGCGAGCTTTTGCATGTATACTAGTATTAATAAGGGCAAACAAACAAACAAAACAAATTAATAAGGGCAATAAGTTTATGTTAATTTATTTTTTTAATTTATCCAGAGGCGTGCCCAGACGGACAAAATATATGAGGCTTAAAACATTTTTGCCCCAAACTTTTCTATGTGTATGTTTTTTGGATTTGTTGTAAAAAATATAGATTTCTAGAGTAAAAATACATATAAAATATCATATAGTGTAACACTGTAGGAGCAACCGTTATCAAAAAAAAATGCAATTAAGAGGAAGTAACATTTTGTGCCACCAAAAACGTTACTTTTTAAAAGGCTATTACTCCTTTAATATTAAATTTAGGTGTTTTGGTGTATAATACTTTTTTGCTCAGTTTTAAATGAAGAATCACCCTGCAGCATTAAAATTTTATTGGTGCTTTTTTTTGTTCCCCATTCAATACGTCATCTTCGAAGGGCCGTAGCTCCATTAGGGCTCATTTCCGGACCAACCTTTATAGAAACTTTTTTTCATATTTTTGGATGTGTTTAAGTGCCTATTCACAGGCTCGCATAACAACATAATACATAACAATGCGATGCCGTGATTGGCTTGATGTGGCGCCATTTATCTTGTAAGCCAATCACGGCATCGCATTCTTATCTTTTATGTTCTTATGCAAGCTTCTGGATATGCCTTAACATTAATATATTACCTGTGATTATATTTTTCTTTGTAGCAGAGCACCCAAATATTTCTAACAAATATTCCCAGTTGCCAAACATTAGCTATTTATTTTAATAATGATAATAAGATATATAATACTCCCAAATATATACATAATAGTCCCAAATATATGAATATAAAATTACACAATTATTCAACACCAATAAACTGTATATTCATGGTAAATATGGTCTGTTTCTTCAAGCAAGATAGTAAATTGAAAACCGCACAATGACTATTTTCAAAACAGATTCGAAGGTAACTATATTCTATACACAAACATATACTATTCAAATCTGTGTAAAAATATTCACTGTGCGATTTTTAATTTACTATCTTGCTTGAAGAAACAGACCATAGATTAAAACTAATAAACAAATAATTTGTATATTTGTGACAATTAAAAATAAGTAGTACATTTTATTGTTCAGAATTAAACCTTCATTTCACACAAAAGACAGCTTATTTAGTTTTGTGCGGAACATTTAAGGCAAATAGGTTGTATATTATTATTATTATAGATAAGATAAGATTATTAGTAATAATAATTTATTACCATTAACAATGGTCATTGGTTCGAGCCAAGTAGAATAATATATTAAAAATAGTTTATTTACAGCGAATATACTTAGTTTATTTCTGGAGATTAAACTGTACACTTTTCCCCTATTTACTATACTATTTAATGTTGATGGTTACAACTATAGTTGCCACAAATACATTTTTTTCTGTGTTATTAGAATTGTTCATAAAAAAATATAGCAGTTTTTTAAATGCATGTGAAGCTGATTACAATATTATTTAATTATAATTTTTTATCTTTTTGCAATTAGACCGGAAAATGATAAAAGAAAGAGGGCGTTTTATTTTTTTATCGAAAAAATATTGTTTTAATCAATTAATTCAGTTTTTTTTGCGGAAAAATCTGGTTAAAGGTCAGTAAACCCGGATAAAATAACACAGGATTTTTTTTAAGTATTATTTTGGGTAAATTAATTAAAATAATCTTTTTTTCTTTTTATTTTTTAGTATTTTTTATTACAAAATTTTCTCTGTGTGCTAATATCTTTAAATTAATTTTTAATTGATAATATTTATAAATAAAATAAAACTTAATGAATGAGTTTATTCGAAAGTTTAACGAGGAGGTAATTCAACTCAAATTTTCACGGTCAATTTTTAATGAAGGTTAATTGTTCTTTTTATTTAATTAATCAAGGAAGTCCTAAAAAATGCATTATAACATTAATAAGTCAAGTTGGTAAATATTTTCCTATTTAACAAAAAATGTAGGGTGCAAACACTCCAGGGAAAAGAATTTGCTAAAGATGGGATGGTATAGAGAGCTGCCTCAAACCAGTCTTGGTACTGATGACTTTATTTTGATTATAAGTAAAGAATTAAAAAATGAATCATTAAAAAGATACATAAAATGTTTATGAAAATATTAAATAATAATTAAATGTTTTTTAATAGAATTTTAATTGACCAACAAAATTAATTACGTGGAATAATAATTTTACACGGTATTTACTCGAAAAAACAAATGAAGCTGTGAAAAAATAGTAAATAAATCATTAAATTGCTCGTCCATCAGAAGAAGTTCCTACTTGTCGGTATAAATTTTTGGGAAGATGGACATTTTTTTCATACAGAATTTACGTTGCATTTACAGGCATGTAGCTAGGATTTGAGTCCCATTACACGGAAAGAAATTAGTGGGCTCTGCGCTATACATTATAAGATATCTGGTAACAGTGGCAAATTATAGTGATTTAAGCTATAGATTATAAGGGACACAATAACTAATAATGTTAAAAATAAATTGGAAACGATTATATATATTACAGACACGATTATATTTATTACAGGCACTATTATAAATTTACAGAAATTTTATTATATTATAAAAATTATTAGAACGGACAATAATTAAATCTATTTAAGCTATAAATGCCATACTATTTGTTATATTTTATTATTCACTAAACAATTAAAGTATTTCATATAAATTTTTACAGTGACTGCCATAATTGTAAGAGAAAGCCTTGTATTTATATAATAAGCGATTATAATTTGCTTGGTATGTGTGTTATAGCGCTCCTAGCTATAATTTTTTTTTCCGTGTACCCTTGTTTGTAGCATTTAATTTTTTTTTAAATAACGACAAACGAGGACATTTTCTTTTGGACTTCAAAAACATGATTCCTTATGTAGATTCTATTCAAGATCAAGTTCAAGATCGAGAAAAGTTCTTAAAAAAATCTTTGTAACCTGTTTTCTGTATAAAGACTAGCAGTATTTTTCCAGGATGTACCTGCTCGGGTAGTAAAACCTGCAACTTACAGACGACATTTTACTGTATTTAACTATGTGTAAAAATAAATAGGTACTCATAATATAAGGCAAAAACATTTTATGAGTTATGGACTATTACTTGTAGTGTCGCGACATGCCGTAGCTAAGGGTTGTGCCTTTTTGTTTTTGGAGCTATAACTTTTATGATATGCACTATATTCAAAATACTGAAACAGGTATAGTTATTACCTAATAACTTATAGTAATTACCTAATAACTTATAGATATTATCCTAAAATAAAATAGTATAATTTGATTTCATACAAATAATAATGCATGCCAAAAGGTTATGGGCCCAACGTTGTACAAAATATTTCCTGCAATTTAATTTTAAAAGACATTTTCAAAATTTTCCGAATTTCATACCTTTATTTTAAACAATATTTGATTTAAAACTTGTTTTTAGGATATTGGGTCGTCATCGTAAATTTAAAGGGAAATTAAAAAAATCGGTTCAATTTCCTATAAAACAGTAAAAAAATCGGTTTAAATTATATCAATTTAATAGTTTAATCTTAATATTACTTTGTAAGGTTACCCCAATTATATACAGTATTTATCGTATAGTTGTGTATCCAAATGGATACATAGACTGCCACTGGCTATCCAGGGGTCTCGAGTCCAAAGTCTTTCTTGTGAAAAAAAATGTCAAAATGGATCTTTTGCTAAAAATTGGCTTATTTTTGCTAAAAATTGGCAAATGCATAGCTTTACATATCTTCACGACTTATAAAAATAGAAAAACAGTACATAACATATAAATTTATTTAAAAAAGTTGTCTTCACCTTAATCGATACCTTCTTGACCCCTTCAACAATGTAAACGTTCTAAAGTATGGTTTTTTAATGACAATGAAGGTTTTAAAAACACTTCACGACCACACGATAAAAAAATGCAAAAATACAACTTTTGCGTACAAATAATTATTAAATATACCATTGAACATAAAAAATCTTGTTTCCGATAAAAAGTCAAGGTACCTATATTCAATAATGACTAGGTACCCATAGTAGGCATTAATTTTATTAAAACAAAGTAAAATACTTTTTTAACGGGCAAACTCTAAAGTATACCCCACTAACATGCTGGTAAATAACGTTAGAACTACTTGACCTAACGTTAGGTGAATGTGGTTTGTATGTTAGATGCTTAACGTTAGGTTCTAACGTTAGAATAACGTTTATCTAACGTTAGGACTTTTACCAAACGTTATATAAAAGTTATTCTGACGTTAGGCACCTAATGTTAGGAATTCTAACATTAGAAATAGATTAAAGACCCGTTAGACTAGAGAATGTACGCGCTATGGCTAAAACTACTTCTTTCCCAATTCCTAAAATAGTATAAATTCTAGCAAAGCACTTGTTTAGATTTGTATTAGACAGGTCTCTGAAGTACTTATGAAATGAGTATGTTATACTATTTTTTCTATTTATACTTAACTTTTTCTAAAAATTAAATAACTTAATTCAAAATCCGCAAGAAAAGAACTTGGGTAATACGGTAATAAAAAAACAATATTTTAAAAAAGTATATATTATTAACACCACTGGTTTTTTTAATTGATATTTTTTAAACTTTGAACTACCTTTTTTGTTAATGTGTTATGTTGAAAACTAAATTTTTCACCACTAATTACAAGGTTGCGAATGACGAAAAATTTTCCTTGAAAATGGATAGATAAGTACTTAATTTAGAGTTTTTAGAATTTTGATAGTTGATAATTAATTTGTTTTTTTTGACGATTAAAAACCGTTCAATTAAAATTTGGCCTTAAGACAGCGATTTTGGCATTAATTGATTGTTTTGATAATTATTGCATTTTCCGGAAATTTTACCATATTTTTAGTCTGGTAAACATTTTCAACTACTTATTTCCTGCCGGCTACATTTTAAAGTACCTGATGTTTAAGCTATTTCCAAATCCAGCTCTTTAGTTGTTAGAAGCCTTAAATAGGTGCTAAAATGGGGTACCCTAAAAACCTATATTTTACTTACACGAGTTATACACATTACACTTAATAATTCTGGGCCAAGGGGCAAAAACAGTCTTTAAAAAGTGACTTTGACATATGTCAAATAAATTTTTTTCATTAAATGGAAATTAATAATAAAATTTTTACACGACTAAAACCTAATTTTATGCTTTCATTTTCGGGACTAGACTTGCCGTTTTTCTCCCTAGGGAATAAAAATCACGGCAACCTTGATAATATTAAAATATTATACTTACTATGTGCTTTGCTGGTTCAAAAATTAGGTTTGGTGGTGTTTTGTAATAAATTAGCGATTCAAACCAATTTATTTGATTTTAACAAAGAAAACCTTTAAAAATAACATTGTTATAACAATTACATTACAACTTAAAATTTATCATCTTCGTCCATTTTTTTGACGTTTGTGTCAACCATATTAAAAAACAATTGAAATCGCGATAGCCATGAAACTGACTTTTCGCAATTTACATCTTGATTAAATTACGAAAATAAAACAACCGATTTTAGACGCGTGGTTTTTAATTTTAATTTTATCTACCTACCTAAATTATGTTTGGTCCTGCAAAAAATAGTGTATATACCTCAGGACTAAACTTGGCTGTTTTAGTCCCTTGCATTTCTGTTTCCCTAACACTAATGCAGCGGGACTAAAACAGCCAGTTTAGTCCCTTGGTATATAAATAACTATTTTTGACTAAATAAGATTTTTTTTCAAAAATTAAAATAAGACATGTCAAAGTAACTTTTTAAAACTGCTTTTACCTCGTTAGGTTTTTAAATATTCGCTTAATATTTATTACCCAGGTAGCAAGGGATGTTATATTACAAGAAATTAACATCACTTTTGGGTGTATTTTTAAACTAAATCATAACATCACATAATATTGAAAAATAACATGTATTTAACATCACATTTGCAACGTAACACGTGTGACGTGACAACCATGTTATTTAATAACAAATATTTAGCAACGCTGTGAATATATCGCATGTCACATATTAACGTGGATTTCACGTGAATGTCATGTTATTTTGCTTCTCACCGACGTTCGAAGCAAAAAAATCGATATAAGATGATGTTGATAGAGTAAATTATTATAAGGAAATTGTATACACATTATACGATTTCCAATGGATAGGGGGCTCTGCCGGGCTTCCCAAGACCACGGACACGGATTAAAGGAATATATTCTCCGCTTAATCTGCAATATCGTATTTAGAATCTATCTGTTTCAATCTGTGTTTGTTTCAATTACTGATTGATTTTTTTATAGGCTTATAGCGTTTTTAATGGTTTTATTTAGAAAAAGCTAATATCCTAGGATATTATTTAAATATTAAAGTACCAGTAACGGCATCCATAAGATATTAGATATAACAGGAATGTGTATTTATGATGTCACAAACACGTTATTTTCGGGATGTCAATGTGTGATGTTATTAGGGGAGGACTTAGGACATCCCCACCATGCTACATTCTTGTTAAATGAGACTACAATCTTAACATCACATGTCACATATTAACGTGGCTTTCACGTGAATATCATGTTATTTTGCTACCTGGGTATAGTACATATGTAATCTTTAATATAAAAATACTTTTTTTTGTTCCAGGTGCAATCACATTAGCATGTTTGGGAGTAATGGGAATTGTATCAGGATGTTTTATTTTAATTATTAATCCCTATGACTTTTTATACAAATGGGTAAGTAATACCAGGAACCCTAGGTATTTTTTATCTTTTTATAACAAATAAATTAAATCACAGTAAGATCACTTACTTTACCCCTTCAAGATCATTTGAAGATCATTTTTGTAGTGGTATGCCTATGATGCTATTTTCAACCGTGTATAAAATAACATTTTTGTTTGACGTTTAATAATTAATTTGACAGTTGAGGTTATATCTCTTGTCAGTTGAGCTTTTATCTATTGGCAGTTGAGGTTATATCTGTTACGAAAGTGACAACTGTAACTGTCAACAGACATAACCACAAAATTCAAATTCAAAGTCATCTGTTGAAAATTTTTCAGTTACTTGATCTAATGTACGTATTTATATCTACCAACTTGAAAACAACAAATATTAATTATTCGCCTGAGGCGTCTATTGCCCTATTGTACATCCTTTTTTTCCGAAAGCTAAAAATAATTTTTAAATATTTCAATTTTTGTTTTTAAAAGTATAACTTTTATTGATGTACTATTTTTTTACAGAAATGTACATTTAGCGAAGGTGGAGAAGTTTTTGAAATGTGGCGAAATCCGCCGGTCGATTTGTATTTAAGAGTTTTTCTATGGAACGTTACGAATCGTGAAGATTATATGAGCGGAAAAGACATCAAACTAAAAGTTCAAGAAGTGGGGCCCTACGTCTACAAGTAAGTAAAAACAAAAACAACAAAAACAAACAAAAATGCAAAAAAAATTTAAAAAAAGATGAACAGCATCTTATTAAAACATCGGCAAGTATTATGAAATGGGAACTTGTGAATAGGCAACCATTAATACACCTGCAACCTACGTGTTGCGTAATTTACTAAAGTTTGAAAGTCTGTATCTCCAAAAAGTTATAATCTTATATGCCGATGTAAAAAATCTGATCTAACGATAACACCGGCCCACAAAAAAAAATAACTTCTATTACCATCAACCAGACTGATTTTTGGGCGCTGAAAACGAATTCGACAATAAAAAAGTCTGGTTAACGGTAATTGAATTTATTTTTTTGTGGGCCTGTGAAATTCAAATCTTGTTTAAATGATAGATAGATACTATTTAAGATCAAATCAATTAAAATACTTTCTATTAATTATCAAAATTTCTATTAACATATTAATAAAAATTATCGCAGAATTAAATTTCTAAATTAACTGTAGGTAAACAAGTGTTATTTGCACGTGTTAAAAGACTAATGTACATAAAGTTTACATTTTTTTGTTTTTAATTTAATTTTTTTAATTTTAAAATTGTTTCTACACTCTTTAAAATTGTAAAGTACAACTCAATTTTCATAAAATAATATTTTCTATATTTTTTTATTAATAATTAAATATGAAATTAGCGGCTGTAATAATACAGATATCTGAATTACTTACATTGGTGTCATGGATAAAGTGATTTTTATGCATTTGCCTAGCTGTATGGACTAGATTATAATTAATTCTTAATTATTATCTGAAAATGCAACGTAATCATAATTATATTTATCGTATTTATTCAAAAATATTGCACATATAATAAAAATATTTCTATAAAATATCATAACAGCTTTAAATATAAATATAAAAATGTGAAACACCATAAAAATAGTTTTTTGTTGTATTTTACTATTAATTTTTGCTACCCAAACCAGATATTTTTCAGTGTAAAATGTTGCTGAC
Source organism: Brachypterus glaber (assembly GCA_958510825.1). NCBI lineage: Eukaryota > Metazoa > Arthropoda > Insecta > Coleoptera > Kateretidae > Brachypterus > Brachypterus glaber. The sequence continues at coordinate 31,075,463 of OY294053.1, forward strand.
AAAAAAATAATACTTTCCCCCATAATTATTTAAAAAAATATATATAATTTTCAAATTTTTTACCAAAAAACACATTTTTTTTTCGAAAAATAAAAAAAAAATTGTAAAAAAGTTTAAAATAAATTATTACGACTGTCTAGGAAACATTGTATGAGCTAACTAGCCCCCCCCCCCCCATTTAAACGGGAAGAATACAATTCTGACGAAAAATATACCTTAAAAGCTTTAAAAACTCTAAAAATCAGCTAATAAGAATAAAGGACGTACATTTAGCTTCAGTACGTCGGACGTACAAATAACCTGTTCCGTTTATTTATTAGCATTAAAGTGTAAAGTCTAGACACTAGACACTAGAGCTGATACATAGTCACGATACAAGTAAGCGCATATCCACTAGCTCGCCTAACAACATAGTACATAAAAATGCGATGAAGTGATTGGCTTGATGTGCCGCTATGTATCTTGTAAGCCAATCACGGTACCGCATTCTTATGTACTATGTACTATAATAATAATAATAATAATAATAATAATATCTTTATTGCCCAACAGAAAAACCAATTACAGGACAATATTATTTGAAAATTTACAAAATTAAAGTTTACAAAATAAAGGTTTAAAGTTAATTAACAATGTAATAAAATATCTAATATTATAACAATATAACAAATACAGATACGATATATCACTGAAATGGTAGAAATTAAAATCAACATTTTGGCCAATACTCTAGAACTATACAATTAATTATTCTACTCACTGAATCAAAGTGGATATCGCAACTTTTACAATATCTATTATAACAAAACATCATATTGAAAATTGGTTCAGTGCGTAGAGTATTCGTTCTGGCAACTTGATTATAAAAAGTGGTAGAAGTTCTTGTACAATTAGCTGGAACGCAAAAATTTAGCTTTGATAAAATAAATGGTGAGTCCATTCTACCATTCAATACGTAACATAGCATTTTAATACTGGTTATTGTTCTGCGAAGTTCTAGGGATTGATACTCAAATTGAGACAGTAGGACGTCATAATCATAACCTCTGGCTGGATATATACCAAATACTTTAAAATATAAACACTTAAGAAACTTTTGTTGCACTTTCTCTACCTGTTGTCTGTGAACTTCATAAAACGGATTCCAAATGGTACAACAATATTCCAGTCTAGAGCGAACAAAAGAGTTGTAAAGGGTCTTTAAAGCAAGTACACTGGTAAATTTACTACAATTTCTTATTATAAAACCATACATTTTTAATGAGGCTGATACAATACTATCTACTATGCGAGCTTGTGGATATGCCTTAATGCACATTTGCATTAATTGCATTGCATTCAATTAACCAATTGTAATTAGCACTTATAATAAAAAAGTTATGGTACTATGTATGTACATTGTACATACATTTATTTAGTAGCTGTAAATAGTTTGATAATTTGGTAATAAAAAAATGCAATAATTATATTAATGTTATTTGCATATAACATTAGCATGTGTTAACTTACTTGTGATTTATTTTTTTTAAAGTGCACGGAGAAAAATATTTTGAACATCTGGGAATATGTATATCTGTAAAACTCGAAAAAATAGAAAAAACACTGTGTTTTAAAGTTTAAAACACAGTGTTTAAAATTTAAACAGAACTCGAGAATTATAATTTTGACAAATTACACAATATTTTTGAAAATGAATATCCTAGGGTTAAAAATTTAATATTTAAAATGGCGGATGCAATATGGCGTCGAAATTTTTAAAAAATTTAATATTTTTTGCCGAGAGTTATTGAAGACACTGAAACCATTTAGAAAATGCAATACCGCCTTTTCCGTTTCGACGCCATATTGGATGTCATTTTGATTCAAATTTTTGACATCGCCGATGTCAATAATTTGAAACCGAATCCGAGGTCACATCGAATTCGGTTCCAGCGACCCCAAAAATACCTTATCATTAATTTTCTCGAGAATGCATTTAGCTAAAGAAAATTTTCTTACCTTACCGTTGAGACTTTGTATATATGTTCTTTATGTCCAGTCAAACAACTTTTTACATAAGAAAATTCTCGGTAGCGGGGCGTTTTTTTTTGTGAACCAACCCTTAACTTTAGGGCGTCCGACAACGGTATTGCCAGAAATTTTTTGTCGGACAAGGTTGCCACTTGATTTTAAATATTTTTATTAAACGATCCTGAAACAATCAGCTGTGAGGTACTAAATGTTATGACGTCATAACTAACCTAACATGGTAAAGTTATAACATTTAGCACCTCAAAGCACCTCAGGATCGTTTAATAAAAATATTTAAAATCAAGTGTTAACCTTGTCCGACAAAAATTTTCTGGCAATACTGTTGTCGGCCGCCCTAAAGTTAAGGGTTGTTCCACAAAAAAACCTCCCGCTACCGAGAATTTTCTTGTGTTGTTTAACTGGACATAAAGAACACATATAGAAAGTCTCAAAGGTGAGGTAATAACAAAAATCTACTGGGCGTGGGCTTCCGGACTATTATATCCGAAGTTTTCTGCTGGGGCTGTATTTGAAAAAAAATAAATAAATAAAAATCTGCAAGTGCTGCAAAAAGTGTTTCCGGTAGGTACGGATAACCTGCAATCGCAAAATAAGAGTTTTATACTAAAATTAAATATTTGCTTAAATTTTTAACTTGAGAACTATTAATATAAATATTAAATATTTATAGTTAATATATTTAAATATCGTAAATAATAATATATTTCTATAATAATCTATAATTTATATCATTGTTTATTAATTGCTAGTGTTTCCGAATTCCAGATACTTATTTAAAAAATAATAATAACATTTTATTGACGCAGATTCGATGTCCCTGAAACATTGGACTTTTACCTATTAATTGTTTTTACATTTTTGTTGTTTTCGGGTATTTATTGACAAGAAAGTAAAGAGCTTAATATGAGCTACGTAGCGTACGTTTTTGATGAAAAATGTTACTAAAAATTTTCGACCAAAAACATTTTGTTAAAAAAAAATGACAATAAAAAATCAACAAAAAAAAATAAAAAAATTGGACCAAAAAAACAACAATATGTAAGTTTTTCTCAATGTATCTTTAGATATAATTAGATATTAAAAAAGAAGATTACAAATTTAATTAAAAGAAAGTTGATAGGTATTGAATTAGTTTTTAAAATAATAATTTAAGTCATACTTATAAATATGATTTTCAATGTAATGTTTTGAATGTATTGATATTTATTGATTTGCGTATTATTCTAACTATTATAGTAGTACCTACCTACTGTTATAGTAGTACCTTCTATTATAGTAATACCTACTATTATAGTAGTACCTGCTATTATAGTAGTACCTACTATTATAGTAGTACCTACTATTATAGTAGTACCTACTATTATAGCAGTACCTGCTTTTATAGTAGTACCTACTATTATAGTAGTACCTACTATTATAGTAGTACCTACTATTATAGTAGTACCTACTATTATAGTAGTACTCACTATTATAGTAGTACTTACTATTATAGCAGTACCTGCTTTTATAGTAGTACCTACTATTATAGTAGTACCTACTATTATAGTAGTACCTACTATTATAGCAGTACCTGCTTTTATAGTAGTACCTAGTATTATAGCAGTACCTTTTATAGTAGTACCTAGTCCTCATATTCTCTCTTAAAGGGTTTGGATAAATTAAGTTTTGCGTATTTGCTTGAAATTAAGCTACTTCAAATAAGGGTTTAATGTTTAATTTCATTTATAAAATAGCTAATATTAATACTAGATACTAATTTTAAATTTAATTAAATAATTACATTTTTATAAATTTAATAAAATTTTGTTTATATTAATCTAAACGGTTATGTTACTTAGATAGTTCAAGGCAGTTCACATAAGAAAAGTAGGTGATTATTCCTATAAATAAATTTCTATTAGAACCAAATTCAGCAACACAAAATTACAACACTCCAAAAGGAAAAGTACAATTTATGCGGGTTTGGGAAACTGTGAATTTCTTAAAATTTGTAGTTTTAATAATTGTTTCAATATTATTAATATAGTATATTAAAGTACTAGTTTCATAACATACGTTTTTAGCGCACGAGTACAAGTGCGCTAAAAACGTGTTATGAAACGAGTGCTTTATAAAATTTTTTCTATTTTGCTCTAAAATTTAAAAAAACTTACATTTAAATTGATGACTGATTTAGGGATTTTTGTTTTGGATTGGCATTACAGTTTACACCATGTTTAAAATTCTAAGAACAAATGATATTTTGATATATTTTATAGTCATCTCTTTTCTTTTTTACTGCAATTAACCAAGCCACAATTTTAACATAAAAATAACCTAAACACAAAATTTTGTAGAAATTTCAACTTTAAAGCGACATTGACATTTGCACGGAAAACGTAAAGCGATAGGCCAGGTCTGTTGCCAACCCAAAAGAACAAAAAGTACAGACCTCTTATGGGCCTATAAGAACACGCAAAATGCGTGTGATTATGAGTTTATAAGAGTCGCAAAATAGAAAAATATTATTAAGGCACTGTTCATGTATTACGTAACGCTTGTAGTAGCAGTAGAAGCAGTAGTAAGGGAGGAAGTCACCCAAGTAACACAGTAGCTATAAAGTATCTCTTACTACTCTTTCGCAGCAAAATTGTAGCTGGTTGAAAAATGAGATTTGAAATGACATAGTAAACAAAATACAAAATGGGATAAACATATGTTGAAAAATTATTTGATTATGAGAAAAAAACTGAGATGATAAATTAGATAAAAAATAAGATAAAAAAATAAAATATATTAAATGAAAAGCTGTTTTTTGTTATTTGGTTTTTCCAGCGTTATTTTGAAAAAAAAAACATTACCTACGTATTTTTAGACGATTTTCCTGTATACGCAGACAGGTATCAAAGTCTAAAAGTTAATTGAAAAATACTGTTGATTTCTATCATAAGTATGATAAATTTTATTAGAACAATAAATTATACTATGTTTAAGCATATTATTAAGTTCAATTAATTTGATAAATTAATTTGTGTTCGACATTAAATTTTAAGTAATTATTTATTTTATTTCATTTTATAATACTCTTAGTTTAAACAGATGAAAAGTGTAGTTTAATTTACTTGGACCAGCTTTGAATATATTTTATTTTTTATATTTAATTATAAGCTTATAACACCACATTTTAATAGTATATTAAAGTACTAGTTTCATAACATACGTTTTTAGCGCACGAGTACAAGTTTAGAAAACATGCCGCTTGCGGCGAGTTTTCTAAAGTACTAGTGCTCTAAAAACGTGTTATGAAACGAGTGCTTTATACAATTTTTTCTATTTTGATCCAAAATTTAAAAAACTTACATTTAAATTGATGACTGATTTAGGGATTTTTGTTTTGCGTTGGCATTATAGTTTACACTATGTTTAAAATTCTAAGAACAAATGATATTTTGATATATTTTACAATCATCTCTTCTTTTTTCACTGCAATTAACCAGTCCACAATTTTAACACGGTAAAAAATAACCCAAACACAAAATTTTGTAAAAAATTAAACTTTAAATCGACATTGACATTTGCACGAAAAACGTCAAGAGATAGGCTTTTGTATGTTGCCAAACCAAAAGAAAAAAAAGTAGAGACCTCTTATGGGCCTATAAGAACACGAAAAATGCGTGTGATTATGAGCTTATAAGAGTCGCAAAATAGAAAAAGAACTTTAATTACTTTTTCCAAGGAAAGTCTTTCGTTAGTAAAAAAAAATAATGTGAAATGGCTACCTTTTCTAGACGGGTGAAAATATAAGATATCAAATTGGCTTCACTTTTCCTGTATTTTTGGACCATAACCTTTTATTTTATTTTTTCTTTGTAGCTTTATCAGATTGTATGTATGTACAAGTTTGGAGCAAAAATGTGTTAAGCTTCACATATTTTGTATTCTAGGCACGCCTCTGGATAAGTTCAAAAAAATTAATTAACCTAAACTTATTGCCCTTATTAATACTAGTATACATAAAAAAGCTCGTCGCTCTAGCTTAAAGGGTAAAAGAGTTATTAATTAAAAACCTTATTTTTATTACAATTTTAAAGAGCCGTAGCTCTACCGTAGCTCTACGCGTAGCTCCTTTAGGACTCATTTCCGGACAAACCTTTATAGGAACTTTTTCATATTTTTTCACGTAGAATCACCTCTTAAATTCGAACTTATTTCTGAATAACCCTGTATAGTATACTTGGCGCATTATCTATCTGAGTAACAAATTGGATCAAGGAAGCTATGATTAGTGGTTTAAAAATGACTTTTAGTAATATTTTTGTAGCCCATTGTGCTTTTGATAATTTTGAACATTTAGGTTAAATTGACTGTCATTTTACGTCTTACAAATAATAACAAAATCTGTTTGAAAGGTAAAACTTTGTTCAAAATTATAATAAAAGTAAGTTTTTATTCATAAAGTGCTATTATGAACTTAAATTTAACATTACCTGAATAAAATTACGGACCAGTATTGTTTTAACCAAAAAATTCTCTGTTATAGTGCTTACTTCAAAAATTTATAGAGCACTGCATTATATTACTTCTTTTAAACAAAATGTCTATAGATTGATGCTTTAGATTTCTTTTTATGCACTTTTCTTTTTATTTCTTCTTGCTAAAGCAAATTATTTGGATTTTTTTTATAAATGTCAAAATAATGTCTTGATTGACAATAAATTTTAAACAAGATGAAAACCTTACATAAGGAACTAAATATATTCTGCTAACCAAATAATAAGAAACAAATGACCATCAACTCAGATAGATAATGCGCGGAGTTTATACTATAAAATTTGAAGCAATAACATGACATAAAATTTCTAACAAGATAAACTTTACTTTGTTGCTGTATCTTTTGATCAATAAAGAAAAACAAAAATATAGTATTTTGTAAATTGGGTGAAAAAATTAAGTATTACCATAGATTAAGGTCTACTTTCCGATAAAATCTTAAATTATTACAAATAATATTTATGGCATTTATGGGAAAAATACATATGTAGGTATTTAACTGGTTTGGACTTTAGGCTGTTTTGTTATTTGTAACAATATGTAATAAATTATTACTAATAATAAAATAATACCGCAATATTTTTCCTTGCAAATGATAATTTATAATAATTATGTTTAAATTAGTACAATCAATAACATTTTTTTTTAGTTCCAAGATAAATATTTCTTAATCAAAATCAGTGGATTGGTAATACCTATACCACAAATTACAATGGATAAATAGAGCTTGTTTATACGCAAGATTACATTTTCACACAAAATTTGCAATAAAACAATGCCTTTTTTACAAAAAAAATAAATATATATTAAAAAATTATAATAATATTGAATTCAGCCATCAAATGATGTTATAATTAGTTAAATATCTAGGCACGGAGAGGATGAAATTTAAAGTGTGAGGTGCCCTTTAAAAGAAAATGTATGTTTTTTTTTATTATGGGCCTGACAAAAGTGACCTACGCTCCCCATTTGTTGTGTAATCCTGTACCGATCCATGTTACCCCGTTATACCCTAAAATTAACTCTATTTTTTTTCAGAGAATTAATGTCACACGAAGACGTGACGTTCAACCAAAATGGTACCGTGACGGCCACCCCAAAGCACCAACTGGTTTGGGTTCCTGAACTTTCCGAAGGAAGACTTGAAACTGACAGGGTTATAATGCCGAATATCGCTCTTTTGGTAAGTTATTTTTAAACTGAAATTACAAAAAAAGTAGAATATAAGGGGTAAAAAACTATTATGGTTTCAAAGAAACTTAAAGGAAGACTTACACAATGTTTTAACTAATCTATTTCACAACTAGGTAAAAATTACACTGATATTTTTATTAGTTAATTTTTTTTTGGCATATCCAAAAGATTTTGCTTCAAGAAAAATTTTCTCGTGCATTTCATCTTGAAATTTTTTAAGAAAAATGATTTTGACATAATTTTGAATTTTTTTAAGAAAAATGATTTTGAAGAAAGAAAATGTCAAGAATTCAAAATGCACTGGTGAAAAAATGACTAAATTGACCTTTATTTAAACAATTCTTTTGCAAATTAGTAAATTTATTTAAACTATTTAAATAAATTAAGTAATCTATTGGTTAAGAAAAAATCCAAGTTCAAAAATCTTATATAACATCAAGATGGTTTGGAAATGTATATATTTTTAATTAATTATAATGTTTTATGTAGACAAATAAAAACGGGGTATCTACCCACGATGTTTAAATTAAATTAAATATTTATTTATTAAAAAAAATATGAAAGTTAAAAGTTAAAATCGAGTCTGTGATTGGTGGGTTTTTTATTATTTTTATTATTATTATTATTATCATTATTATTATTATTTTTATTAAAAAAACCTCCATAAATCTTTCTTAAAACTGGGCAAATTTACCATAAAACTTGATTAGCGAACAGATTAAAAATTAAAACTTTCCAAACCAAAAAATATCGAAAATAATTATCTATAAAAACAAAATAAATAATAATTATAATAATAATAATAATAATAATAATAATAATAATAATAATAATAATAATAATAATAATAATAATAATAATAATAATAATAATAATAATAATAATAATAATAATAATAATAATAATAATAATAATAATAATAATAATAATAATAATAATACATCCTAACACTAAATACTGGATACTTCCTTCTAGTATGTCTAGAAAAGAACAAACTATGATAACACGTTTAAGAATTGGGCATACGCACTTAACGTCACTACATCTTTTAAGAGGAAACCGACCTCCATTATGTCCAAACTGCAAGATAATTTTAACAGTTGAACACGTCCTTGTAACTTGCCCGACCTATGAAGAATTCCGGGAAAGAGTGAATCTTGCAAAAAATCTCCAGGAAATCCTTGCAGAAGATAGAGATGCCGAAGATAAACTGTTAAAATTCCTAAAGATTTCTGATCTAGTCCAAAAAATCTAATTTATGTGTGGATAGCGTTGGACGAGGGGGATCCGGGTGACATTTTTGGCGGGGTTTTCTTATTCGTGGAAATAGGTTCTCAACCTGTTCTCATGCCTAGGAGGGTTTCGTTGGGGTGTCACTTGGATCCTTTTCGTTTGACGCTATCCATATATACTTAGCATCTTTCAAATTTTTATATGTGAGTTGTTGTTGTTTTTGTTGCTGTGTTGTTGTTGTTATTATTTAATATGTCTTTATTTTAGCCAATGACCATAGTAGTCGACGCTTAATAAAGAAAAAAAAAATAATAATAATAGTTTAAATATTTAAGGATTTTTTTATATATAACAAAAAATAAAAAGTCCAACCTTGGAATGTTAAATTGCACTGTTCTTATATAACAATATGAAAATTAAAAAAAAAAATCATAAAAAAAATATAAACAAGCAAAATGTCAATAAACTTCCTTGAATTGCATTATACACCTATAGTAATCATATGAAGGTTAATAATTTATTTATAATTACAATATAGCAGATATAACTGGGTACCGAGTAATTTAAAATCAAAACTATATAGTGACTAGTAGTCCTATCGATACCTCAGTTCTAAACTGTCGCATCTTCAAACTAAGTCACTTCAAAAAGTGAAGATGTACTTTCAAAGATCAAATTTACTTAATTTTGACATACCTTGTATCATACACTATTTTTTATTTGATTGTAAAAATCCTAATAAATTTGGATTTTATAAAAAAACTGCGATTTCGCCCTAGTGCGAAAACTCGAACTTTTCATATAGACTTATAATAAAATAAAAGTAAAAAGTGGCGGTTTTAGATGTAATTGAATAAAAATACTTTTATCCAATACATACAGATAATAAGACAATTACCAGCTTTATTTTAAATAGATAAACTCAATAATAACCCCCGAGTGGCTTTTACTTTATTGAGTGGATAATTATTTATTTTACCCACTCAACTGTCACTCGTCAAATTATTTTCTTGTAAATGTCATTAAAATTTTTAATAAAAATATGAATTCCTAAGCTATTTATTGAATAAAACCTTGTATGGCACTCATGGGTAAACCGATATTGCCCTCTCGAAAATTAACCTGCTTGGCTGACGCCCAGGTTAATTTTCTCATGGGCAATATCTTACTTTACCCACTAGTACCATAAATAACTATTATAAAGCATGTTTTGCTTATTGCTAAATTAAATTGATACAAATGTTTCTGATAAATTTTTAGTGTCAAAAAATCAATAAAAAATTTCTTAATTTCTTTTAAATCTAGCCGAGGTCACAAATTATCTTGGAATAAGATATATGATATCGTACAACACGATATTTCAAAATATGTAAACAGTTAAACATTGTTGTAAAGTTCAAGCGAATTTGTCCAAAATTTAATTTAGACAAATAATCTGAACTTTACTATGGATAAAACAAGAATTTATTATAATTTATAACAATAGGAATATTTTAAATTGGAAATTTTACTTTAAAAGAATATTATTTATAAAATAACTAAAAGTGTTAAGGTGCACTGGGGTAACTGAACCCAGGGGGTAACTAAACCATGAGTTCTTCTCTATTGAATATTATAGCTATTGGCTATGGTAAAACAATCACGTTGATGCTAAACAGTTTTATAGAAAAACCCTCATGGCCCAGTTACCCCCTTTGTCAAATTACCCCAGCCAACCTTATTATCGTAATGTTAAATTAATTCAATTAATGAAATTTCGTTAATATATTGAATTTTTTATCAATGCAACGAATTTTAGGCATCAACACAATAAAAACGATCATTAGCTCAAAAATAAATGAATAAATTATTTCTTTCGGTGTATGAATTAAATTAAATGTTGCATGGATTTTCCCAAGTGCAGTTATTTTTAAAAATTGACATTTGAACAAATAAATAATAAATAATTAATAATATATCATCAATAATAAATATTTCCTGGAAAACAAGTAACTATAAGGTATAAGGGAAAAGTTAGGATAATTATAGGTAATATTTAAAAAACAAGCCGTGAAGACATGTGATGTTTCGCATTCTACAGTGTACTCCTCGTAGTTGCAAGATATTTTTTTCTGGTGAAGTTTTAAGTTAAACTAAATTGAATTGTACACACAGAAAAATATTTTCTTAAATCAAGAATATGGTGATTTGTATATAACGAAGAGGATATATTTTTCTTTCAAGCATACCATATTCTTATCCTTTCATATTTGAAGCAAAATTTTGCTTTAAAGAAGAATATATTCTCTTTGTTATATCCAAATCGCACATTCTTGATTTAAGACAGTATTTTTTCTGTGTATTGGCATATTTTAAATATTTAAGGTTTTTTCCCCATAACTCTTATTTTTAGGTAATTCTTCTCAGTTTCAATAGGCTTTGTGTCCTAAGGTACAAAGATTTTCCTGAAAATTTAAAGTCGGTCGAATTATTTTTTCTTGAGTTATCGTACAGAAAAAAAAAGACATACGGACAGATGAACAGATATTTTTTAAAGTTGTTTAACGTGCTACGTTGGTAGAAAAATGTCTTCGGGATTCGAAACAAAGGCATAATTATTATACATAGTGTTTGCAGTCTTTCTGCATTAAAGAAAGGGGATGATTCTACATCACAAAATATGAAAAACCAAGAGAGAAACATATGTCCGGAAATAAGTCCTAATGAATGAATGAGGAACAAAGAAAGCACCAATAAAATTGTAATGTTGCAGGGTGATTCTTTATTTAAAACTAAGCAAACAAATATTATTCATCAAAACACCTAATTTTAATATTAAAGAAGTAATAGCATTTTAAAAAGTAACATTTTTGGTGGCACAAAATGTTACTTCCCTTAATTGCATTTTTTTTCAAAACGGTTGCTCCTACAGTGTTACACTATTACATTTTTTGTGTATTTTTATTCAAGGAATCTATATTTTTTACAAAAAATCCAAAAAAAGTACCCTTGCGCTGAAAAAACTCTGGAAACATTCTAATAACATTTTGTAATCATGCTGTTACCAGAGTATTTCCAGAGTCTATTTGTGCCCTTTATCCAAAACGTTTTAAAAAAAAAAGTCCAAACGAAAACACTCTGAAAACGCTCTGATTAAAAAAAAAAAAAGTCCAAACCCACTTTGGATCTACTGTAAATCAAGCCTGGAACCACTCTGATTCAACTCTGACAAAATGGCACAAAACCACTCTGGAAACACGTTGGCAGCAGAATGTTTTCACTCTGACTCTGTTTCCAGAGTGTTTCCAGAGTAAGTTGAAGGTCGCAAGGGTACACATAAAAAAGTTTCGAGCTGCATACATTTTGTCCATCTAGGCATGCCTCTGGATAGATTCAAAAAAATAACTTATCATAAACAAATTTTCCTTATTATTACTGGTAACATGCAAAACCTCGTCGCTCTAGATTAAAGGGAACCAGAGTAATTAATTTAAAACCTTATTTTTAGTACAATTTTAAAGGGTTCGTTTCCGGACACATGTTTCTATGCTGGTTCTCATATTTTGTGATGTAGAATCAAGCCCTTTATTTAATGCCAAAAGGCTGCAAATACCGTATACTCTGCTGTAAAGCTACAAGGAGTTTAATAATTATTATTATGATTTTTGATTTGTTTAAACATAACAATTAATTTTATTATAAGTACATAATCACAACAAAAAATCTGTAATTAAATTAACCAATAAAAAAAATAATAGGCAAAAAAAATGTCCACAAAATGACTTTAAATCGACTTTTAAATGACCGGTAAATGTTCATTTAGTAATTAATATTTGTCATCTTACCCATTAGGATTGTTATTACCAGTCATCGGCGAATTTCCAGTGCTCGCATAGGCGCCTCGTCGATTCTATCGTTGACGCGAGGTTTTAAATATTTACATTTTTATTTTCTTCGAAAAACACCGATATATTTACATATTTATAGTTAATATGTATATTCAATATTGTTGTGTGTAACAAATTAGTCGTCAAATGTTTTAATTTAGTGACCTTTATAAAAATTTCCCTCATAATTCGGCAAAATTATTCCGTAAGCCTATGTTTCTGTGTTTATTTTCAACGTTGATGAGTCATAACTGAATTTATTCCGATTAATGGTTATTACTAAATAAAGTAGAACATAAAAATGCATATATACAGTGCGCGTGAAAAGTACGGAACACTTTGAATGGTAGTTAAGTTGAGTGGCCAAGAATGAGCGAAGCAAAAGATTTGAAGGGGATAGGGGAATCTCAACAACAGTGCAGTAGTAGGGATAGGAGTCTGTCTTAGAATGTGTTATCCAAAATACTTATTATTTTTTCTGTTATTTTTTTCTTTTTTTTTTGTTTGGTTTTCAGATATATTATTATTATTATTAGTTTTTGTTATTACTTTTATTAGTTAACAATAACTTACATAAACAAAACCTAACTAGTTTTAACTGTCAAAGCTTAATCCAAGAAAACAAATGACAGAGTCCAAGGTAAACTTAAGTTGATTTATCAGGGTTGACGCATAAAAACTCGGGAATTATAGCAAAACTGCAGTTAAATTGTTAATTTTTCTGTAAAGTACTGGTGTTTTTTTAGTAGTTACTTAATTTTATTCAATCGAATAATTTTAAATAATTATATTTTTTATCTTTATTTACAGAAAATAATATTTATTTTAAATAATTTTATTTTTGTTGTGGTCGTAGGAAAAAGAGTGTACATAACTTGTCGGATAGTATCTTTTTTGCACGAGACTCGCGTGAAATACTAAACTACGTACTATAGTAGTATTTATTAAAGCGAACTGTTTACCTTATTATAATTTACATTTTTTTATGATTTGTTTTTTTTTATTTGTTATTTTAGCTAATATCAGTTATTTCAAAATATTTACTATTAACTGTTTTTAAAGTCTACCTAATAAATCAACTCTGTATTCTATACACCCCCTTTTTTCCGAATCCTAGTAATTAAAGGAGACTACCGAGATTGGCCTGTTGAAGATAAGTTACAATGGTAAAACCAATGATGGTTTTAGATGAATCATCATGTAAGCTTTCAAGGGACAAAAATCAATCTGCGGCGAAACGCTTTGTTCCGACGTGAATAGTACGTAAGGTCAATATAATGTTTAAGATAAGCGTTTCCCCGCAGATTGCTTCATGTCCCTTGAAAGCTCACATGATGATCCATCTAAAATCATCAGTGGTTTTAACATTGGAAGTTATCGTCGGTCCCATTGAACTTTAGACCACATTTCAATCATGTTCCCATCATTCTATGGAACTCAAATTAAGTGCATTCTAATCAGTTTAAAGTGCAGTTCAATCCACCACAAGGCGGTTCTTATCCTCCTACAGGACACTCCCTATAGATCTCGGTTTAGTAATTAAACGGTACCAATATTACCTATTTTTAATAAGGAATACATCTGTATTATTAATATTTTTAAACATGTTATTTCAAGGTATAAGGAAAATTTTAACCAGGAAGCTAAAATTGTACTAATACTAAAGTATTAAAATTGAAATTAATGTTTATAAAATAATTAAAATAAAAAAATATATTAATCATGATTTGATCCTTTTTTAAAACGTCATTACGACAAGGACAATATGTCTGTAATGGTTAATAATTAGTATATATTGGAAAAATATATTTACTGCGTTTATTTGTAAATAAATAACATGTGAGATCCCATAATAAATATTCCTAGGGCCTTGCCCTATGAAATTCCGGAAATTCCACTTGGAATTATTGCCTCATTTTTAAACGGCACTCAATAATAATATCTTCAACCAATAATAGTTATTTAGATATCAACTGATTGTTTTAGTCCTGCAGCATGAATGCTAGGGGCTAAAACACAGTTTACTCCTGAGGTATATACATTATATCTTGCACGACCTACAACTAAATTTATAAAATTAAATCCGCCATTTTATAGCCGATGTAAAACTATATAAATCATCAAAGTTTCGTTTTTATCGAATGAAAATTAATCTTAATTTTGGGGGTGGACATAAAAATAAACCTCACCCAATATATAAAATTAACATTCAATGGGCTTAAATGATATTCATGTGGATTCAGACATTATTTTATTTGTGTATACCAAAGAGCCTCCCTTAAACAAGTTTTAAAAACCTCATTTTTTCAGCAATAATTATTATAATAGAAGAGCCATGACAAAAATTAATATTTTTTATTTTTTACCCCTAAAATAATAAAAATTGATTTTTTTTATTCTTTTTTACTAACGCAAGGCTTTACCCTTTATCTCCTATGACAGGGGAAATTAATAATTGACTAATTAACTAATTAATCTTGAAAGTCATGGAAAAGATCTGTTGACGTTATAAGAAAAATTTCTATATCAAATTAAGATACTTTTAACTTATTAAAATAATTATTGATCAATCAATTTATGTATTAATAGTTAAAATATCAGACATTTTTTGTATGATATTTTAATATTTTAATGATAATTAATGACCTGCACTTTTTTATTGATACATCAATTAATAAAATATTCTAAAAATAAAATTAAAAATTAATAACTTTTGACATTGATTGTATAGGAAGTGAATTTTCTTACATAATAATAATAATAATAATTTATTGTATACTCAAAGAAAACTCGTTTTAAAATCAATAAACTGAAAATGGTACGGTTCCACCGCACTTACTTTCTCGCGAAAAGGTTCGGATAAGGTTTGATTATTTTTATAATCAATTTTTATATATTTTTAGCGAAAATTTTTCGGTTATTATGAAAAGGTGACCTGCAAATGTAAATTTTAATTAGCCTACGCCAAAATCGCAAAAATATTTTCCACCCTTGTGCAATTTTCCGGGGAAAACTAGTAATAGCTTGTTGTTATGTTTGACATAAACTCGGCCATAATTCTATTCGATGTTGCTCAAAGCTAAAAAACCTATAAGAACAGGAGAACGGCTACTAAATTAAAGGAAAATAATAATAAAAGGGTAATCCTGTTAGCTTAAAGCGTTAAACACTTTTTCATTTTCAAATTATTATTATTATTCATATTTTAAAAACCTAAAAGTTTTACTCTTAAAATTTTAAAAAGGATTTTTTTTAATGGAGATTTCTCCATTTAGAATAGACAGGGACAAAAGTTCTACCCAAAAAGGATAGAAGTAATATCACCAACATAAAGAAAAAAAATCTCCTAGGTTTTATGTTGGCTGCACTGTCAGTAATGTCATTTTCTTTAGCCAGTTCAGTTTTTTGTGTGTTTTACTAAATATTGTGTTTTTATTGACTATTATAGTACTTTTGCGAGTTTTGATATTTAAATATTGTTTACCAAAGGTAAGTTCTTTCTTTATACCTTAGATTTAAAGCCTAGCCGAAATTCGTTTGGATTTTTGCAACTCTTGTAAAAACATCTTGGCATTTTGGTAGCTATAAAAGAAATAACTCTCGTCATAACATTAATTTCTTGAAATGTAGAAACTAGTAACGGTATTAAAATATATATAATAATAATATTTAGTTAATAATAAATATGATAAACATTAAATAAATTCATATTTACCTTTTCATATTTGAGGTTATGTTTTGTAAATAAACAGATTAAGCAACCAACCTAAGAACAGTTAATAGGATTTATATTTCATTCTTTATTTTACTATTAAATCATCAGTTTTATTTCTTGGCAAAAAATATTCATTTCTTTAGCTTTATTTACAAAAATCAACGGTAATTGTTGATAAAAACTGAAAAAAAAATGCAATATTTTTTAATTTATTTAAGTTGGTAGTGGCGTGCCGTGCACAAATGAGATAGAGATAGGGTAGACGTCTTCTGTTTCATAATTCTAGTTGTACAGAGCTCTATTAAAGTAACTTCAGATAGAGAGAAACTTTTCTGAGCGTAGGTTAAACCTATTAGGTTTGACGTAAAACCTAAGACTAAAGGTTTGATAGAAATTTAATTAGTTTAGACTCTAGACTAAATTAATTAAACAAATTTAAATATAAAATTTACCTAACACGCCATAAAAAAAACAGTAGTGCACTTAACTTAATGTATTTTTAAATACCAACATTGAATGATCTAAAATTAACATGGTAACATTGTACAATATAAATCATTATAATAATAAAAATAATAATAATAATATATAATAATTATTATTATTATTAATAACAATTGTATAGATGAAATCGGGGCTAGTTGGCACAAGGGGTAGGTTGGCATTGTGAATTTAAATTATAGTCAAGGCAAGAAGTAGAAGTAAAAATAGTTTTAACATTAATATATTATAGACGGGGAGCGGGGTAGGGGGATAGAGGGCTGAAACCGTTACGAAAAAGTGTATTATTTGACGCAAAAGTGTCATAAAAATTATTTAAAACAAGTACCTAAAATAAAATAGATGGAGGGCTTAATAACATAGGGCGTATCTTCTATATATTAACACGATTTATACTCCCCTATGTTATGAAGCCATCGATATAAAATATAAAAAGTTAATTTTATTGTAACATTTAGCCCCTATCTCCCCTATAGCCAAATTATTCTAAAAATAGACAAACGTTGCTTATTCGAAAAAATCACGTAATTTAAATAATCATTTTGTGTTATATAATAAAATAAACTTTAAAATCTAAGTGATCTTGACCGTGAAATTCCAAAGAAATAGTACACATAAATAATACTATCTTTATTAAGACGAGAAGTTAAAAGATACTTTTTTTATATTTTCCATAAAATACTTTTGTTTTACTTTTGGTACATGCACACTGAAAATTTCGTTGTATTTTTAATACTGAATGTTATTTTTTAATACATATTTTTTATTTATATCGCCAATTGGTATTTAATACTTTACTTGTGATATTGAATACTGCAATGTGTGTATTGTAAACAAAATGTTGTCATATTAACATAGAGACCGTACTGGTACATTTGGATCCCCACGCAACATGTGTTTATTAATACTGTAACATTTGGTAAATTATATCACAGTTATAGTTTTGTATACTTTAAGTTGTAGTTGTTGTGTTGTTGATCTAGTTTAAAGTATTTTACTGTATTTAGTAAAATAACAATCGGTAAATAATACCAAAATTTTGATTAGTAATAATACAAAGAAAAGTAAAAAAAGGATCGATTATTTTATCAGTGTGTAATTGTGTGTGGTTACATTTTTTATATTATTACTAATCAAAATGTTGGTATTATTTACCGGTTGTTAATTTTTCTGAATACTGTAACATACTTTAAACTAGATCAGTAATACAACTTAACAACAACTCAAAGTATACCATACTATAAGTATTATATGCTTTACCAAATGTTACAGTAATTTTTACTATAACATGCTAGTATTAATAAACACATGTTGCGTGGGAATCAAATGTACCAGCTATGTTAGTATGACAACATTTTATATACAATACACACATTGCAGTATTTAATATCAGTAAAGTATTAAATACCAATGGTGGCGATATAAATAACAAATATGTATTTACAAATAAAATTTAGTATTGAAATTATAATGACATTTTCTTTCTTCCAAAAAATATGTTCTCTATTCTAATTTTAAATTAATTATGTATTTAATATAAAAATTCCCTTGTGACTGACACTAAAACACAGACACAATTAGAAAGTATGGATAGTGTAATAGTTTAAAAAATGCACTTATGCATCCATCTGATTTTTTCAATACTGCCGTACTAAACACAGAGGTGGTAACTTACTTTTTTGTCAAAAATGAGTAATAAGAATCGATGAATATTTTTATCATATTATTAAACGATTTAATGACTATATTAAAGTTGCCGTATCTTCTTTAAAGTTGTCAATTACTAAGACGATTTGCCATATTTATCGTAACTTAAACTACCTTAAACTACCCCCCGCCCCGCAGGGGGTGAAATGAGAAAAAAATATCTGATTCAGTTTTGTCAACCCCAAAAACCCCTATATACCAATTTTGACGAAGATATTGAAAATATTTAAAAATATTTACCCCGCGGGGGTAGATTTTTCATTTTTTTGTAAAAAAATGTATGTTTCTGGCGCGTCGTGGAAAAACTAATATACTAAGTTGGAGACTACAACTATTGCACAGAAAACTAACCGTTTTCAAAAAATTTTACCTAAATATAACTGTAACTTTTTACATCAATCTTTATACCGACATAGTTTTCATACGTTTTTGGTCATTGGAATTTACAAAACAAGCTGTGAAGATATTTATTGCTTCGAATTCCATAGTATACTACACTCTTATAATGGGAGGATTGGTGTAGTAGACTACCGCGTCGTACTTGGCGAGTTTACTACACAAATAGCGTGAGTTCGATTCTCACCGCGGCGCCGATTTGCCTTTTTCAGTTAATTAATAATTGAAATTTGGCGAAGGCGTAAGTGAAGCGGACACTCCCTATAAATTGGTTCGAAAGTCAATTAAAGCCGGTGGTTCCCTCTACTACTAGCCCACACAAGTCCTGGACTTAGGGAATGCTTAATTAAGTAGAATAGTACGAGGTTAAACAAAATGTAATGTAATGTTATAGCACACTTTGTTCTAAGAATATTCTAAGAAAGAATACATATTCCTAGAAATGTCTAAGAAAATTATTAGAAACATCTTAGAATATTATTAGGACATTTGTGCTATCAGGGCAGTATATTGCTTTTACTGTTATTGGTATCACTACACAGAATACTATCTATAGATAATATGCACTGAATTTTTTAAAATTTCTTAAATATTTTTATATCAAGTATTTTTATAATTGAAACAAGCATCTAACACAAGTATCACAAATGCTTCATATCATAATAATTTTTCTCTGTATGCAGAATTCGACAAAAGTCTACGGTAATTTTACGATTTTGAAAACTATCGTATATTACTCTTCAAGCTACAGACCTGTGAAGTGTTCCTATAATAAGATATAAATCGATAATTACGTAGAAAAATCGATGAATTTCTACATTCAGGACTGTTATATAACTATCTATATCTCAACTATGTGCAATTGAAATAAAAGTAAAATAATTTACTAATTTAGTGAAATTAAATATTTACATGTGCAAGTTTGGAATTTTTGCTACACACGTGCAGAAAAGTCATATGAAAATTTCGAAAAATTTAAACCCATCGCAGACAACACTAAGAAAATGATCCGATTGCCTTTGAACTTGATATTTTATGTTATAAATTAACAGAAAATATCAAAAGTTTAACCCCCTAGATCAACTAAGGTCACTAAGGGTAGTTTACTTGTGAAAGATGTATTGAAGTTAACCTTATAGTACTTTTATGTTTCAATTTTCTCATCATTTTAATAGAAAGGTCTGCGTAAATCGCTCACCAGTAAACTACCCTTATTTTTTGGCCTAGGGTCTTAAATTTTTGACATATTGTCTAAGTTCATATAAAATGTTTAAATATCAAATTTTAAGTAAATCGGATCATTTCATGATTTAAAAATTTTAATTTAAATGTAGTTTACTGGTAAGAGATTTGCATAGTTTTCCCTCTTAAAATTTTCCGATTGCCTTCAAACTTGATATTTAAACATTTTATATGAATTTACACAAAATACCAAAAATTGAACCCCCTAGTTAAAAAACTAAGGGTAGTTTACTGGTGAACGATCAGTGAATTCCAACCCCATTACATTTATATTTCAAGTTTCTAATTATTTTAATACGAAGTCCTGCGCCAATCGCTCACTAGTAAACTACCCTTATTTTTTGGCCTAGGGTCTTAAATTTTTGACATATTGTCTAAGTTCATATAAAATGTTTAAATATCAAATTTTAAGTCAATCGGATCATTTCATGATTTAAAAATTTTAATTTAAAAGTAGTTTACTGGTAAGAGATTTGCATAGTTTTCCCTCTTAAAATTTTCCGATTGCCTTCAAACTTGATATTTAAACATTTTATATGAATTTACACAAAATACCAAAAATTGAACCCCCTAGTTAAAAAACTAAGGGTAGTTTACTGGTGAACGATCAGTGAATTCCAACCCCATTACATTTATATTTCAAGTTTCTAATTATTTTAATACGAAGTCCTGCGCCAATCGCTCACTAGTAAACTACCCTTATTTTTTGGCCTAGGGTCTTAAATTTTTAACATATTGTCTAAGTTCATATAAAATGTTTAAATATCAAATTTTAAGTAAATCGGATCATTTCATGATTTAAAAATTTTAATTTAAAAGTAGTTTACTGGTAAGAGATTTGCATAGTTTTCCCTCTTAAAATTTTCCGATTGCCTTCAAACTTGATATTTAAACATTTTATATGAATTTACACAAAATACCAAAAATTGAACCCCCTAGTTAAAAAACTAAGGGTAGTTTACTGGTGAACGATCAGTGAATTCCAACCCCATTACATTTATATTTCAAGTTTCTAATTATTTTAATACGAAGTCCTGCGCCAATCGCTCACTAGTAAACTACCCTTATTTTTTGGCCTAGGGTCTTAAATTTTTGACATATTGTCTAAGTTCATATAAAATGTTTAAATATCAAATTTTAAGTCAATCGGATCATTTCATGATTTAAAAATTTTAATTTAAAAGTAGTTTACTGGTAAGAGATTTGCATAGTTTTCCCTCTTAAAATTTTCCGATTACCTTCAAACTTGATATTTAAACGTCGGAAAGTGAAAATCCATTAACACGGTCTAAACCCGAAAGTGAAAGTTCTTTATATTTTATATGAATTTACACAAAATACCAAAAATTGAACCCCCTAGTTAAAAAACTAAGGGTAGTTTACTGGTGAACGATCAGTGAATTCCAACCCCATTACATTTATATTTCAAGTTTCTAATTATTTTAATACGAAGTCCTGCGCCAATCGCTCACTAGTAAACTACCCTTATTTTTTGGCCTAGGGTCTTAAATTTTTAACATATTGTCTAAGTTCATATAAAATGTTTAAATATCAAATTTTAAGTAAATCGGATCATTTCATGATTTAAAAATTTTAATTTAAAAGTAGTTTACTGGTAAGAGATTTGCATAGTTTTCCCTCTTAAAATTTTCCGATTGCCTTCAAACTTGATATTTAAACATTTTATATGAATTTACACAAAATACCAAAAATTGAACCCCCTAGTTAAAAAACTAAGGGTAGTTTACTGGTGAACGATCAGTGAATTCCAACCCCATTACATTTATATTTCAAGTTTCTAATTATTTTAATACGAAGTCCTGCGCCAATCGCTCACTAGTAAACTACCCTTATTTTTTGGCCTAGGGTCTTAAATTTTTAACATATTGTCTAAGTTCATATCAAATGTTTAAATATCAAATTTTAAGTCAATCGGATCATTTCATGATTTAAAAATTTTAATTTAAAAGTTTGCAGTTTGCTCTCTTAAAATTTTCCGATCGCCTTCAAACTTAATATTTAAACATTTTATATGAACTTACACAAAATACCAAAAAGTTCAAAAAGTAAGGGTAGTTTATTGGTGAACGATAAGCGCAGGTATCACTATTAAAAAATTATCCAAAACTTGAAACAACGAATATCTAATATTTCTGTATAAATTGTTCACCAGTAAAATACTCTTATTTTTGCGTGGGGAATCACATTTTTGATATTTTGTGTAAATCCATATTAAATGGTTGAATATAAAGTTTGAAAGCAAATCATTCACCAGTACTACCCTCAAGAACAATTCATATTAAACATACACTGATAGAAATGTTGCTTAAATATAGGCGCCAACCATATTTTGTAATATGCCATAGCATAAATATGTTATACGATACAACAACCAGTTGTAGAATTAAAACAACAACAACAACATACAGTTGTTATAAATACAACAACAAATGTTATCTTATGTCCTAGTTAGTACTATACTATAGTACAATTTATGGTTGACAACATGTTGTATTAATAACACTATTATTATATCAGTGTACTACATAAAATATTAAACCCGGATATTTTATATTTTGTGATATTTTACATTTTTGTCTGTAAGAAAAACCCAATATAAATTAACAATAATTTATTTAATTTAATTAATCGAACAAGGAAGGCATATCGATATTAATAAATACATGTGGTAACCTTAACCTTGCCAATGAAAATATTAATTATAGTGCGTTTAAAAATTTATTCTAAAGTTTAAAAAACTAAAGATTGATAAAGTATCTTACCAACCCTGGTGGCTATTTATTATACGGAAGATCGTTGTTTTATAAAATTATGAATACACAACTTCAAAGAAAATTTATAAAATAGTATACTACTAGTATACTATAGTAGTGATCTATGATAAGGAAGGTGTATAATAAATGGTTACATACATTTATTGACCTTAGGATATAAATTGTTTTTTTAATAACATAAGAAATTATTTTATTTTTGTTACCAATAGGGACCTTATAAGGTCTTGTGTTTAACTCATTTTTATATAAGTTTATTATGAAAGTAGGAAACCAATTTTTGTGTCATAAAGACTTCATTATGAAACGCTAATAAATAAAATAAATGATAGATGATTTATGATCTATTAAGAAACCTAACCTAAATTTTTCGTTTGTTTCATCAAAAATTCCGTAATATTTATTATCTGATTAATGTATCTCAAAATTTAGGCACGAAATCCAAATCTAAGATAAACACGTATGTTTTATCCACTTCGCTAAACTAATGATTATATTTCGTAAATTTTAATAAGGCGCTTAGAAATTTAAAAATAATATTTTATTTTTGTTTTATTTTATTTATTATGTTATATAGAACGGATGCAGTTATATAACAAGCAAGCATATTGATACCTTCATTCTTATACCACGTAACAGAATTTATTATTAGTATACAGCTAGGAACAGATATCGCGACCTTTATAAGGAGGTCTGGTAGGTTTAGGCAGGGAGTAGGGTAGATATGTGGCTGGGACAGCTCGGGGCTGGCAAAAAGAGCCATAATGGCCTAGTTGCCTGGCTTGTAGCCTCCCCACCCTTACTACTACTACTACTACAAATAGCTAGGAACCAATTTATAGGGAGTGCCAAGACGTAAAAATAGTTTTTATCCAATACATACAGATAATAAGACAATTACCAGCTTTATTTTAAATAGATAAACTCAATAATAACCCCCGGGTGACTTTTACTTTATTGAGTGGATAATTATTTATTTTACTCACTCAACTGTCACTTGTCAAATTATTTTCTTGTAAATGTCAATAAAATTTTTAATAAAAATATGAATTCTTAAGCTATTTATTGGATAAAACCTTGTATGACACTCATGGGTAAACCGATATTGCCCTCTCGAAAATTAACCTGCTTGGCTGACACCTTGCAGGTTAATTTTCTCATGGGCAATATCTTACTTTACCCACTAGTACCATAAATAACTATTAAAAAGTGCCTTTAACATATGTCATGTTTAGATGTTTAACATCTAGTGGGTCAATATATTATAATTTTAAATATTAAAAATATAACAGTTAAGTCTAAAGTTTATTTTATACAATATCTAGTCTGCTTCAGTCTATACAGGGTGAGTTTTTTAAAGTGTTACAAGGGAATATCTCGAAAACAGTTAAAAAAAATTTTGTGAAATTTTGGTGAAGTAATAGGGAGGCAGGGGGACATATTTAAACATATTTTTGAAATCTACCCCCCTCCATATTTTGAGGGGCGGGGGATAACTTTGAAATTTTAAATAGGATGATGTACTTTTTTTTTTAATTCGAATCTACTTAAAAAACTAGGTACAAAAAAGAAATTGATTTTTTCTTTCGGTAATTGAATTATGATTTATTAGATTAAAATACTAATGAAGTTTTTTTTCTGTTTATTTGTTTTTTTATTTGATTCTATGATAACGCGTTTTTTTAAATTTAAGTCAGTCGAGAATTTTAACAGTTTGACGATTATTTCTCAGTTTATTGCTCAATTAAACATGGAAAATGTTTGGAAGTTGAAGGGGGACATTTTAAACAATTGCTCAAACATGACGGACGATAAATTAGTTGAAATTTAATTGTTAATATTTTTTTGTATAATATAATTTAATTAATCATAACTCCATAACCTAAAGAGCAAATCAATTTTTTTTTGCATACATACCTTATTTTTTACGTAGATTCGAATTTTATAAAAAAAGTACATCATCCCATTTAAAAATTCAAAGTTACCCGCCCCTCAAAATAGGGAGGGGGTAGGTGTCAAAAATATGTTTAAATGTGTCCCCTCGCCTCCCTATTACTTCAGCAAAATTTCACAAAAAAAATTTAGACCGTTTTCGAGATATTCCCTTGTAACACTTTAAAAAACTCACCCTGTATAATACGCAGTTTAAATATTAAAGACCTGTACCGGCCATTTAAAAATTTCTAATCGACAAAAACTACATAAATAATTAAATAATATATTCAAACTATAAATTTTTTCCAAAATAATTATTTATTTTTCTAAATAAAATTTGCATATTTTTTGCTTTATTGGGTATGATTTTATACCAATAAAGATTGAATTTAAATAAAATATATTTTTTTCAAATTTATTATACCTAGAAATTATAATAATAAATAACGAGATAAATACTCAGAAAAAAAGCAATAAAATTTCTTATAAAAAACCTAAAATATTTACAGTGATGCCGATTTTCCCAACTTTTTAGCCAATATTGATTTTCCCAACTAAAGAGTAGATTTTCTCAACTTGTGGCTTAAGGTGGCGCCCCCCTACCCCCCTATACAGTGCGTGCATTAAGTCTGGAATCACCCGAATAACTTTTTAGTTACAAGTAAAATACAAAAATCCTCAGACAGGTCGATTTATATTTTTAATTCTGCAAATTTTGGTCTAAAAAAAGTTATCAAAATTGGCACCCCCTTGCACCCTCACCCCCCAACTTTTTTTTTCAAATAGCAACCTACCCCTTGTGATACATCATTGGAAAGGTAATTTAATAAGCCTTTCAACAGTGTATGATAAAGCCTAATTTGTTAAAGGGTCTATGAAAAAACGCATGTTTTATTTAAACATTGTTTGTGTGAAATATTACGCATAATATGGTAATTGTTGCCCTATTTCCTACTTGGCATCTTCCTGAGAATCTAAATAAGGTTGTTTTAAACTTATTGTAATATTTTATACCCTGTTGAAAAATGCAATTTTTTTTCTTTTTATTGACCAATTTTATGTTTACTATTTAATCGATTTTAATCCCGTTTTTTTACTGTCCACTGTCAAAGAGCTGAAGGACATCAATTTGAACATTTATAGTGAACTAAAGTTATACTTTACATGTCTTTATAATAAACTAAATTGTGCATTTTATCATTAGCCCTTTACCAAATTAGGCTTTATTATAAACCGTTGGAAAGCTTATTAAATTACCTTTCCAACGAAGTGTCACAAGGGGTAGGTTGCTATTTGAAAAAAAAAAGTTGGGGGGTGAGGGTGCAAGGGGGTGCAAATTTTAATAACTTTTATTACACCATAATTTGAAAAATTAAAAATAAAAATCGACCTATCCGAGAGTTTTTGTGTTTTACTTGTAACTAAAAAGTTAATCAGGTGATTCCAGACTTAATGCACGCACTGTATATTTATATTTCTCTGTAAATTATTTGGCGACTGCGATAGTTCATTAGAAAAGAAACCTTTTTTTTTCTCAGTAATAATTTTTTTTAGTGCTTTTTTTATTTATTAAGAATAGTTCAATGGCTTTTTTTTAAATAAAAAAACCCCAATGTTATTCTAGAAATCTATTGTAACTTGTGTCAAGGTCTTAAAAATGCAATGTCATGGTTTTTTACCATCAAAATAGCCTGAGGGACGTTTGGTCAATTTCTGTTCGTATTTACCTATCGTTCAGAAAATTTGTTCTAAACAAAGAAAAAAATTATCTGTCTTAAAAAAAATATGAAATAAAAACACATATATTTGGTTGACTCTGGGAGGAGCAATTGCCCCTATTACCCCCCACTCCCCTTGGATCCGCGCCTGGCAAGGAGTAACTATTATAATTTATAATTTGCAAATAAAATTTAAATAAAGGTCATCGCGGAAAAAAACAAAACTATTATTCATATTTTTTTCTTCGAATATTAATTTTTTTTCGTAATTTATTATTATAAAAAAGTATTTGAATACCAAAAAAAAAATGCATTTTTAATTTCTAATTAATATATATTAATTATAATGTATAATGGATGGAATTTCAACTACGTTTCCTAGAAATTTAAATCCAGTTTATTTTGAGATATCAGTGACTAAAATACATTTTTTTCACCACCAGCCTAAAAGCACATCTTTATTACTGTTCTTTTCATTGGTAGAAATATTATTTCTCTACCTATGACGTCAGAGGTTCTAAAAATAATGAAATTGCACCATGGTTAATAATGAATTTTTATTCAGCTGTTTTGGCATCTGACGTTTCACATAGTTATTAAATCGCATTGCTATTTACAACTGTCTTTAGGCACCAAATTTATTTATTGCATGATAAATTATAAAAATATTAACTAAATTAGTACCTATAAAACATGTCTTACTAAAAACACTTCGAAAAGTGAAAATCATTGGTCCATCATATTCAACCATAGATTATACAACCCATATATTACCGTAAGGATCATAGATTACTAGAGGTACAACCTCCATATATTGATTTTTGAGGCAATAGATTCTCCCTCACAGTTTTCGCCTGTCCCCTTATTTCTGGGGGAGTACCAGAATCATCACTTTGCATTTCACTTTCCATTTTTATATATTTTATTACACTTAACACGGAAACACTTTCTAACTTAATAATTTTAGCAGATCACCAGAAAATTTCTGCCAGAAATGTCAAGTTCATTTGTTTTTTTAATGGCCGCGAACGGCTACCGTTATATTTTACATTTATTAGCTTTTTCATTAAACTTTAGTAAAATAAATAAATAAATAGCTAATTAATAGTACTGGTAGTGAAAAAATTACTATATTTTCCACGTGAGTGAAGATTTAACATTTTAGACCGCGTCTTGCGGGCTTCGCGCTAGCGCGCTCATCCCGCAATTTGACGCAGGTCAAAAATGTTAAACTTCTCTCACTTGGTAAATAATATACTATTTAAATGTATTTTAATTAAAATTACTAAGAGGCGAAAAATAAGTAGCTTGTTGGTTTTAAAACATATTTCTGTAATGCAACAGGGAATGCTGATTGACAATATTCGCTTCTTTGCGTCCGTTGTCTATTAATTAGGTACATTTCCCAGTTTTTTTTGTTTAATTTTTAAAATGGGAAATTGTTATAATTCAATAAATTAGTTTTTATTGAAACAAATATGCATGATATAAAAAACCTTGTTTATAAAGAGGCGTTGGATAAGATTTATAAAATTAAGGTGAAAATTACCCTATCATAACATTTTATATGAGGAGTTGTTACAAAGGATCAAAATTATTTTTTTTGAAAATGATTTGAAAATATTTTTTATTTTTTCTATATTTTTTTTTTCGTGTTTTTTTTTTATAGAGGAAATTCTTGTTTTATTAACAGCAACATTTTATATGAGGAGTTGTTACAAAGGATCAAAATTATTTTTTTTGAAAATGATTTGAAAATATTTTTTATTTTTTCTATATTTTTTTTTTCGTGTTTTTTTTATAGAGGAAATTCTTGTTTTATTAACAGCAACATTATTTATTTTTGCAATTTAAGGAATTTCGCTATTACTTAGTCTAGCAATGTGGTCGCAATTAAACGAAATTATTAAGCTAAGACTAACGTTTTACAGGTACTCTAATATGGCGAGAACTGAAAACAAAAGTAAAAGTGGTTCCGTATAGCGTGGCTTACTTGAACTTGAACCAAATCGGGGTTACCTATGATCGAAAACTTATTATACGTACACTGTAAAAAATAAACATGCAATTACACATCATTCTGCACATTAATGCAAATACATGTAAAATTTACTAGATTTTACATGTAATTTTACAATTTTACATGTAATTTTACAATTTTACATGTAATTTTAAGATTTTATATGCGCATTACATGTAAAATTACATGTATTTAATTCTTATGTAAAATGTTACGTATGTTACACAAAATGACCCTTTTCTTTTTTGTTACAGAGTATAGCCCACGTGGTCTCAGACGAATCCTACTTTACCAGATTAGGGCTCAACGTGCTCATTCGTCAAACAGATTCCCAACCACTGGTTGAAATGACAGCTAGAGAGTTTATGTTTGGCTATAAAAGTACTTTGATGACCTTAGGGAACAAATTTATGCCTTCCTGGATATATTTCGATAAACTTGGACTAATTGATAGGGTAAGTGATCCTTTTTTAGTACAGTTATATAAGAATAAACCTGTAAATTTTATATTATTATTAATTTGAGCCTATTTTGATTAATAAAACCAAATATTGCACAAATTCTTTCAAAAACTAATAATTTTCTTTGAAAACGGGATCAGATTAGATCCCGAAACGTTAGAAGTTAATTTTTATTCAGTTTTTCGTTCTTTTTTTAATTATTTTAACGATTTATCAAGAATTTTATTAAAAATTCTTTGTTTAGGCAAAATTTTTAAACTTTGGTAAGGTATTGACTAATAATATTTTTTAGGTAAAGAAGATATAGCAGATAAGTATTATTTCAAACGCAATACCTTACCAGCGCATCTAGAAATAGGTGCGCCTGATAAGAACATTTTAATTTTATTTTAGATTTTTTATCGATATAAATAATTATTTAGGCAAATTGGCTCAAATTAATAATACTATAAATATATATGCCTTAAATAAATTATAGATTTTATCTGTAAATTTTAAACTTGATTTAAATTTAGAAAAAAAAGACTAATTTTTTTACTCGGTATTAATTTTTTGGTTTATGTGCTAGCGCCTTCGCCAAAATTGTAAATAATATTAGTTGTTTTTGGTACTACGGTTTTATCCAATAAATAGCTTAGGAATTCATATTTTTATTAAAAAATTTAATGACATTTACAAGAAAATAAAGTGACAGTTGAGTGGGTAAAATAAATAATTATCCACTCAATAAAGTAAAAGCCACGCGGGGGTTAATATTGAGTTTATCTATCTAAAATAAAGCTGGTAATTGTCTTATTATATGTATGTATTGGATAAATAATATTTATTATATATTTTATTTATTTAGATGTACGATTTTGATGGAGATTTCGAAACTGTATATACCGGCGAAGCTGATGTCAGTAAATCTGGACTTCTGGACACGTACGGTGGTTCTAAACAGATCCCCCAATGGGAAACTCCTTGCGGCGATATCGAAGATGCCTCTGACGGAACCAAATTTCAAGGTTTTATCAAGAAAGAAGACAAATTGAGGTTTTTCAGGAAGAGTATGTGCAGGGCAAAAACTTTGGTAAGAGTTATTTTTTTTTTTCACACTGTGAATACAATATAAAAAATATATGTAAAGTTATGTAAAATTACATAAAATTACACAATTTTGCATGAGGTTTAGCTTTTTTTCTACTATAATTATGCATTATGTAAAACTTCTAAAATTACATTAAATTACACTAAACTATGTAAAATTTTGAAATTTTAATGAAAGTTGTTAGAATATGTTAAAATTACTTTCTTCTGGGAAAGTAAAGCGTTATTTATAAAAAAAGTATTACTTCCTTACATTTCTTTTGCAAAAAAGCGAAAAAAAATTGTCTGTCGGTGTGTCTGTCAGGGAAAATTTATGACCAAAATAACTCAAGAACGCTTTAAACTAAAGACCTGAAATTTGGACCAAAGGTTTCCTATCCAGGGTTCTTGGCTGGAAAAGTTTTTGGTCCAAGGGTGGGAGGGGGTAAAACTATTTTTTTCAAAAAAATTAAATAACTTTTTTTTATTATTTTAGTATTACGTAAACGAAACAATCAAATCAGGACTTACAGGATACGTATACAACTTCATGCCCGACTCAGACGATAATGGTGAAGTTAACAAAAACAACACATGTTTCTGCAAAAACAAGGACAGATGTCTCCCTCCAGGACTTTTAGATGTAAATGGATGCTACTATGGATTCCCCATTGCTTTAAGTTATCCACATTATTTGGACGCCCCCAAATCTTTGTCTATAGATATCGAAGGGGTTAACCCTGACCCTAAGAAGCACAAGTCTTCTTTCACCATTAATCCGGTTAGTTAGTTATTTTATTAGAAAATTATAGATTTTTTTTTTTTTTTATAAAAAAAAGAAATTTTTATCCAAACAAATTTTTTTTTACAGGAATCCGGTTTGCCATTGGACGTTGCTGTAAGATATCAAATCAACATGGCTTTGGGAGGTATCAAAACAGTTGCCAACACTGAAAGATTTGACAGGATGATATTGCCACTACTTTGGACTGAAACGGTAAATAACTATCACGTAGAGAAAAATTTTGATCATGTTTTTTTTTTTCACATTTCTTGACGTTTTAGACTTTCCTGAGTCGAAAAAAAATAAGTAAACTTGATTATTCAATTTTTGCATATTGTTTCTTATCATGTCATATCAAGAGCTGATTAGGGGTAAGAGGGTAAGAATGGGGCAAAACTCCTATTTTTGGCGTTTAAGATAAAAATTGTTGTTTTTTTTACAGAGAATGTACTCCTTGCCAGAACAACTAGCAGCGAAATTCAGACTGTACCTCAACGTTCTCCCATTGGTCGAAAAAGGAGCTATGATTTTCTTCTTTTTGGTCGGTTTCGGATTTCTAGCTTATTCCCTAAAAAAATTTTTGAAATCCCGAAAAAATAAAATTCAATTCAACAGTCCCTGGATGGAGGATGATTTCGTTACCAACATGGAACGGAAGTTATCCAGTTACATCCCAGAAAAGAGGTCAAGTATGACCGCGAAAGAATTAGAGGTCTACATTAGTAGTTTGGTGCGACCTCTGAACCAGGAAATTACCTTTGAGGAATTTCAAGATTTGAGGGAAGAGGACGTGTGAAACGTAAGGATTTTAATTAGTCTTTAAATTGTTTTCTTGTAAATACATTTTAGTTTAATTGAGATTATTTTTTTGGAAGAACGCAATGTTCGATGGCTTACTTCTGATAGGTCGTAACTTAGATTTGTCATTTTTCGTCAGGTTAGAGTTACAAAACTTTTATGTGCTTTGCATATTATGCAATGCCCTTGACAGGACGCCTTGACACAGCATATACAACTTTGTATACATGTAGTTTCGACTTGACGATTTATCAGTTTTTAAATGATAAATCTGCTTGTAAATTTGAAGACCTCTTATCTTAAAAAATCAATTTTCGGTTTCTTGTACTATTATAGTACTATAATAGTACAAGGAACTTGTACTATAGTACAAGGTACAAGGTATGGTACTATAGTACAAGGAACCGATTATAATCATACATGATGACTGGTAACTTATACAAACTCCAATTTATTACTCAAATAACTTATAAACTCATTGAAATAGTTAATTGGAGTTTATATATGTGTCAAAGTCATAATGTACATAGTTGATTAGCACAAGTGACCGAAAATTGATTTTTTGAGATACAAATCGAAATGTGAGATAAGACATATTAAAAGTTAGCCAGCGATATGCAGATTTTAAGGTTTTGTCGCTCTAATATACATTTTATATACAACGATTTGCAGTGAATTCAAAATTTAACTAGATCTAAACTATGTAAAAATTACATAAAATAAGTAGAAAATACAGAAATTTTGTGTTTTTTACAGCTAATATGTAATTTCATTACATATTACAACAAAGTATACGAGAATTAACGAAATAATGTTAAAATTCACAGATAAATAATAGTTTATGAGGAGCGACAAGTAAAGCCACGTTCACAGAACGTTAACTGTCGTACGGCACTTTACTAAACAGAAAATTGTCGCTCGCGACATTTGAAATCCTGTGAGTTAGGCGTATAGTCTAAGAGCTGGTGACCATTTTTATTTCATTATTTTCTCCCGGCTCTATTTCATAAATGTCATTCAAATTAAACTATTTTCAAATTACTAGGGTCCTGATCCGGTTCCTTTGGGTGCTAGAAGCTCCAAAAAGGTGGTGAAACGGGTGTAACTGAAAAATATGTCTTTAACTTACCGAGTTAAAAAAATACATATATTACATTTATATTAGTCTATTTCCACAGTTTTACACAATTATTCAGTAGGCCAAGAGGTAAAAAAAGCCTTTAAAAAGTTCATTTGACATATGTCAATACTAAAAAGTCGAAATAATTTTCATTTAATCAATATTTCATTTAATAAATTCTTATTTCTTTAAAAAATTGAGTATCACATAGGTCAAAAGCACTTTTTAAAGACTGTTTTTACCCCCTTGGCCCCAGAATTATTGTGTATAACTATTAAAATAGCTTAATATGAATGTAAAAAATGTAATGTATACGACTCGGCAAGTTAAAATAGATTTTTTTTGATAACTCATTGCTACAGCTTTTGGAGCTTCTAGCACCCAAAGGAACCGGATCCGGAGCCTAGAAATTTAGAAATAGGTTAATTTGAATGTACATACTTTAAGAAATATGTAAAATACAGCAGGGAGAAAAAAAATAACAATGGTCATCAGCTCTCCGACTTGTATTAATGTGATATTTGTAAAAAACCTGACATTTTTGCATTTTTCCAAAAAAACGTGTCATTGTGATTGCTTTTAGAATAGTATATTTATTTTTTATGAGTTGCCATTAGAATAATTTATATTTTAATAAGAATTAACATAGTTGGGGTTATTAAGTTATTTTTGTGAAACCCATAGTTAAAATATAGGTACGTAAAATTTTCTTTTAAAGGGTGTATCACACTTAAAATTTGATGCATTGTAAGTCGCGTTATTAAATACAAAAATAAATTTAGCTGAATATCTATATTTTAACATATCGGTTCACATAGCAACAAATTTAAAGTGCTATAGACCTAGCAAAAATAATTTAATAAATATTTAGTGCTTGATAATTATCATTAATGTGTGACATTAATGTCACTATTCTGCCGAAACGGGTGCATATAATTATTTGTTTATTAAAAATTTGTTTTTTTATAATAAATAATAAATAATTTTAACGGTTAAGTTTATCTATAAGAGTAGGGAATATGATTTAAAGTAATATTATGGAAATTTGTATTTTTATACTTCTAGAAGTGTTCTGTATTTTTTGTTGTTGAAGAATTATCTACTTAACCGATACAAATATCTGAGGCTAAAATGTTAGGCTCAAGGGACAAAAAAATGTACCTACAGGGTGTTAAATTTTAGGCGAGCAAATATTCCTTGAGGTAATCCATGTAAATAAGGTTTAACGTAAAAATATATATTTTTTTAATATGTTTGTTTTCATAATTTATTAATTTATTATGAACAAACATGTAAACATTCTTTACGTAAACTATAAGTACTTTATAAACAGGAAAACAGAAGAAATTTCCTACATATTAAAATACTTATTTTAAAGAAATAGTTAAATATAAAAAATAACTATAGTATTTTTGTGATATTTATAAAATAATTTTAATTATAGACAATATTTGTTTTTTTTTTGTTATAAATACAGGGGAAAAGTTTTTAGTTAAATACTCGTTTGTTCTAAATTAAAAATTATTTAATGTTATACAAT
The DNA here is from genome assembly GCA_958510825.1 of Brachypterus glaber. Lineage (NCBI taxonomy): Eukaryota > Metazoa > Arthropoda > Insecta > Coleoptera > Kateretidae > Brachypterus > Brachypterus glaber. Next base: position 31,110,114 of record OY294053.1, read on the forward strand.
GTGTCCCAGATCGACGCATGCATATGTGAAAAAATCTTAAAATTTAAGAATAAACATATCAAAGTATGCAGAGGGCTTTTTCTTGATTCTTGTCGTACAAAAAATTAACTTTACCATTGAGGAAAATCAGTTTTAAAACTAAAATTATGTTATATATTACATACCTTCTAACCAAGCAGGGTTAAACCCAAAAGATTGATTTCAACTAAAAAAAAATATAAACTTTTCACCTATTCATGCGTCGATTCGAGGCCACACTGTATATATCGACCATGAACTTGCAATACGTCCTAAGTTAGAAATATCAAAATTTTCAGGAGCGACTAAAAACAGTTCTTAGAGGTGCTGTTTACTATATTTTTTATATTTATAGCAATATAAATAAAGTGGTGTAAGGTTACAGAATATATTCTAGCTTATATTGTAGTCCAAACTCCTATAGGAGGTATAATACCTCCTAAATCAGGTATTGGTCAAGAATGTCAGTTAGGAGGTATTGCATGTTCATGAACGATATTTTTAAAAAAAATCGAAAAGATTCAGTAAATAATTCCGTCCAGTATATAAGACTTAAAAACGCTTTGAACTAAAGTCTTAAAAATGGAAATTTTACAAACCGTTCTCGATTGGGGTCATATTTTGTATAGGATAAATTACTAATAACCATAATTATTTATAAAACAACTTTTTAGTTGTATGTAACTAAATATTTTTCCCCGTGTATCAAAGTTTTAAAAAACTTGTGAAATTCTTATTTTCTAACGCTTGCAAATTTACGTTTTACGTTACTTTTAAACGGTATGAGATATCGCATTTTTCTTGTTCTTTTTTACCATTTTAAATCTGAAGTTGATATCTCAAATGGTTCAAAAGTTAAATGAACAAAATTATTGTAAATTGGGTGTATCTAGTTGGATTTTAGATTTTAATTTTAGTTTATTAGTTGGTAAAATTTCCTATTTTACACAAATACAACTGCAAAAATCAAAAATATCTTCGTAAAATTAATATTTTTTGTAAATTTTGCGAATTTTGTAAAACGCAAAAATAAAATTAAAAATGTCTATTTGCCGAAATTTAAACGTGAGAAATTTTTCTATATTTTCGGAAGGGGTAAGATTATTTGTATATAAATTTATAAAAATGCTTTTTTGGGGTTTAATGGCTTAATATATATTTTTTTAATTCTAATACTGGGCCCATGGGTTTATTTTAAATTATAATGATGCCTAATAATCAGAGATCAGTATCTAGTTGCCACCTTATGATTTTGACAAATAAAAGTGTATAAAACTTTTTTTGACCAAACATTTTTACAAAAAAAAAATATTTTTTCTGTAAAATTTTTGGCCAAAATTTTTTATCCATTTTTGACGAAAACAAAAAGAAAAAAAATAGGTACTCACATATTGTTTTCAAATGCCTTTTAGTTAAATATTTTTTCTCTCCATAATGGCCAAATCACAAAAAAAACACATTTTGTTTAGTTTTTGGTCCCGATTTGTATTAAAATGTCCAATCACTAAAAACCGCCATAATACTTTTAAATTTAGATTACACACATCAAAAACAATCTCTACGTAATAAAATTATGTCTGAAAAGTTTTACACGTAGCCGAATAACACATTTTTGAGAAAAATGTTTGGTAAATATCTAACAGAACCACGAAAGATTTAAAACTGAACAGAAGAAATTGTAGACGATAAGTTTTTTTAGAGACGCGACGTTGAAACCGGCAAGAGCAGCGATGAGTCATCATTTTTTGCTTGTTTTTTTTTTTGTAGTTCGAATAAAACTATCATTTGATAACTTTATATTTTTAGATTTAATTTTAAGAAATGGACGAAACTGATAAATTCAGAAATAAAATTAATAATTATTATTAATTATAATAAATAATAATTATAACTAAAAAACTTTAGTTTTTTTTGTAGCACGTGTGAATATTTAGCACAAGGATTAAACCAAACGAGAAAAATATTTGCAGGAGTGCGAAAAACACTTTTTTCTCGAGTAATATACACTACTTTACATACGAAAATAAAAATATTTTAATAATTAAAATATATATTTTTGTATAATAAAAACGTATTAAAAAAAACTAAAATAATATAACCTAAAATAATATCTCTGTTTATAAGGCATCATTTATTGTAGATAATCTTTTAGGAATTTAAGACTTTATGTAATTTTTTATACGGGTTAAGTGTCATTTTGTCTGAGGGGAATTTACCAACTTTTGAGTTTTAATTTTTGTGGATCACCATTTAAATTTTGGTTTCTACACAAAGTTTACAATTGTTAATTGACGTATTTAAATAGTATATTATTCAACGAACGTATAATTATATATTAATATCTATAATGCGCGAGTAGAATACTATACTTTATCCACGGCAGTTTTAAATTTTAAACGGTTATAACTCAAAATAAAACGGTTGAAATTAGCCTTAAGATATCAATGATCGTAAATTTAATTTAGCGGTGCACTATAATAGTGCTAAATTGGAAATATTACCCCTAGTATAACATTTTTTTTTTAGTTTTAAAAATGTATTACCTTGCAATATTATTGTAAATACACTGTATTTAAAAAATAGATTGTAAACTGTTAAATAAATACATGTTTTTCTAAATACCTTCCTCTTATCATACCTTAGCAGGGAAAAAATATTCAAGTATTTTTAGGATGAGATAAAGCAAGGACCTCGAGGTTTTGCACAGAGCACAAGTCTATGAGTGTGGAAATTGCAGCTGATGCAGTAAAAAGCTAAAATTACACGAGTTTTGAAATACTTCATTTTCTACACGAGTAATGCAAGCTATTTTACTTACAACCATACCATTTTCATAAATAAAATCGAGGATTTTCCCATAAAAATTTAGGAAATCAAAGGTAAATTAAAAAAAAATAAAGATATTTTAAAAAATTCGAAATATCAGTTTGAAATTTCTGTAAAATACACACCACTAGCACAGAAAGTTGCATCATCTAAATACTTGTAGAGAAAGTTGTCTATACACGAAAATGCAAAAAACAAACAGATCTGCAGAAATTTATGTAAAATTAGATATATTTAAACTAAAATAAATAACAATATATTTTAAATTTTAAATTTATACTAACTCGAGGGGTAACCCACTACAAAATATTTGTATACGGAGATTTTTGTATGACTTCCGAAATTTTCGACATAAAAATTTATAATTTTTGAGGTTTTCGACAGGATTTCTGAAAAATCTTCCAAATCTTACAGTGATTTTCGAAACTTTTGTCAATATTTTAAAAGGGTTTTTGTGATTTCCAAAAAATTGTACTCTGTATCCATAGTGGTTTGCCCCTCGTACTAAATTGATAATAAATAATAAATAATAATATTAAAACAACATATATAAAAGTAAATTTGTCATACTGAAAATATTTAACACTAATAGCGCTTAATGCGCAAAAAAATTTAATATAATAAATCTATGCCCTTTAAAAATAATTAAGTAATCAGATCTTATTTTTTTAATGAGAGACAGAGAGAGAGAGTGAGAGAGAGATAAAATTATAAATATATCACAAAACGTGATTCACAGTAATATTTAAAAATTATTTTAAGTATAAATGGTTACATTTAAATAATATATTCTTCATTTAAATATAGAACAAAAGTACCATTTTACCACAAAAAAATTATTTAGGGGAAAGGGGGTCTAGCTAAAAGTGACGGCCCATATAAAATATGGCAATTATACAGGGTTATTCTTTATAATGGTACACACCGTAACTTTTAAACGGAACGAGATATAAACTTAAAATTTGGAATGTACAAAAAAAATTACTAGTCGTGCAGCTAAATGAGGAATTTTAATCTCTTTAAAATAATATGGAATAACCCTGTATAGTACAAAATGGCGACGATAAAGGGAGTCTAAAAATTGCAATAATTCGGTGACATATGTGTTAACCAGCCCCTTACCTCCTTGTGGCTTAATATTTATTATTATTTAAAAATATCTTCCATTTTATTTACACTGATAAACAACAATAAGAGATAAAATTAAAAAAAGCTTTCGCGCACCAAATAGACAGGTAGTTTGAACTAAGGCGTCCTCCACTTGAAGGACACCTTGGTAACGCAGCTTTTAAATTATTTTTTTTACCAAAAATAACTGGTATGGGTTAATTCTGATCATTCTTTTCTACAAGCGAGACCTTTTTACAGGAATATAATATATTTTTAATAATTTTAGATACGCTCCAAGAAATCACATAAAAATTACTATTTTAATAAAATATACTAATTAAATTTAATTAATAGTGACCTTAAAATATATTTGTAAAACCCATAGTAAAAAAATACAAGAATTTTCCTATAAAACGGGTTCCCACACTTTAAATTTAAAACCCTGGACTCCTTGATTGTATAGATACATTTTTTAATCTCAACTCACAGCGAATCAAATTTAAAGTGTGAAACACCGTTTTAAAGGAATTTTTTCCTCATCATGAGCTTCACAAAAATTACCTTAAAGTTTCCCACACTAGAACCACATAATACTGTTACCTGTGTCCGTTATTCTTCTCGAGCTCTTCTACAATTTGGAACAATCTTTGTTTTGTTTTCTTGTTATTTTGACACATACAACTGACCAATCCGTGAAGATGTTTTGAAGAGTATTCCTTAAAAATAAAATAAAGTTATTTTTCAAATAAAAAAATTAAAAATAAAAAGAAAGGAAATTACCTGATGCTCCTTGATCCATTTTTCTAACTCCATTTCCGGCAAATAATAAGCTTTGACGTAATTCTCGACATACGCCTTATGAGGTACCGGCCTTAGAGAAGATATTTTTTCAAATTTTGATAAAAACTGCGTAAAATCCAGTTGCATAAGTGCCCGGCCACCATTTGAACATTTTTTGGCCTCCGAAAATCTAAATTTAAACACAAAATCAGCATTTTTTTAGGTTATTGCAGTTTTTTCTTAAATTCATGAGCAAGCTTTTTTAATTGTTACTTACCCTTGCACTAAAGTATGCGTCACAATATGGGCAATATTCTCCCATAAAGCCCTGGCAACATCCACGGCAATGGGCACTTTTGTTGCTACCTCCTCAAGCCTCAAAGTAAAAATATGCACCTCCCTCAATATCATATCTATATAGGAGTTGTGTTGCGACATAACATCCTTTACCTCCCAGTTTATTTTTGACATTAGCATCAAAATTTGAGGTAAGTTAAAGGCTTGGGCCACAACACACATATATACCGGTATCCTTACGTCAACCGTTTTTGAAATGTTCTGAAAACAAATATTTATTTTTGAATGCATAAAATCAACAAGTTTTTTGAATCCCTAACATTTTTTGATTACATAAAAATCCGCTTTGTTAAAGCAAACTTTATGAAATCGCCGATAGGTGGCGCCAGGATCCAAAACACGAGTTCTAACCTCAAAAAACCTTAAAAGTTCACATATTTTGTAAATTTAAAGTGAAATGGAGGATTTTAACGTAAAAATTGGTGATTATATGGTAGTGGAAAGACAGGGTTATACAAAATTACATAAATTAAAGGAACATGGAAACCTAAATCTGGGAAGTTTCACTGTAGAAATGGATAATGTCGTGGGAGAGAGATATTTCGATACTTTCCAGATGAAAAACAAGCCAGGCAGTAAAAAATTATACACCCTAGAAAAGGTAACACAAGTTAATTCAGCTACAAGCAATTTAAACATCGAAAAATCAGGTTCCGACAACCGAAACATAAACCACGATAGCACCAGTCAAACTCTCTCGAAAGAGGAAATAGACAAACTGAAAGATGAGGAATTTAGTTCAAACAACATTGTAGAACAGTTAATTAGTAATTCAAAAACATTTGAAATGAAAACCGAGTTTAGCCAAGAAAAATACATCAAAAAGAAAGAAAAGAAATACTTTGAATATATAAAGGTTCGAAAACCAAGTATAAGACTGCTAGCACAAATGTTTTATAGACAAGATCCTACAAAAACATTAGGAATAAGAATAGATGACTTATCACAAATTTTAACATATGCAAATATACATTCAGAAGGTAATCATTTGTTGTATGATAGTGGGACTTCAGGGCTGATTTCAGCAGCAATTATGAATCAGATTGGGGCTAAAACAGCGGGGCATTTAATACACATGCATCCTGGTAATGAGTGTCAAAAAAACGCATTCATTGCTATGCAATTCCCCAAAGAACAAAATGACAGATGTATAAATGTAAATTTATACTCGGTTGTACGTTGTTTTTATCAAAATAAGGAAGATTATATGAATAACAAGCAAGAAACAGATAAAAATGAAGAAAACGGTAACACAGAAGACAGTAAAAATGATACTGAAGAACCAAGTAGTAAAAAACCTAGACTAGAAGAAGAAACACAGCCAAAAAAACCTAACTGGCAGTATGATAATGAAAAAGCATGTAGAATATTACAAAACAAAGTAGATTCAATCATTATAACATCAAAAGAACATCCAGAAAGTATTGTAAAAGAACTATTGGCATTTTTACATGGCAATCGTAGCCTAGTTGTATTCAGTCTTTTAAAGGAACCTTTGCAAGATTTGTACATGTATCTAAAAAGCAGATGTGATATGGTTGGGATTAAATTGTCAAATAGTTTTTTGAGAAATTATCAAATTTTACCAGAAAGGACCCATCCCCATGTGAATATGACCACAGGAGGGTACTTATTGACTGCAACTAAGCTAAATATATAATTTTCAATTTAACACATTTTTAAATATTAATTTTATGTTATTTTTTTTATATTAAACCTAAAATTATAAACATTTGCGATTTATTTAAATACTTTTATCTAAAAAAAAAAAAAATTGGCATACTATGCCGTACAGTTGAATTTCTTGCACCACAGAAAATTTAAATTTCCCGCTTATCATTTCAAAAACAAACTATCAGCGACATCTATTAGTTGACGTTTAAACTTTCAATCCCATAACCCAACTTTTTATCACTGTCATAACAAAATTTTCACAATCAAAATTTTCGTGTTTCTAACTTAAAATGCCTATGAAAGGTACACCTGTGTGCTTAAAATGTGAAGCAACCGAGTCCCCTTTGTGGACAAATGCAGAAAATCTGGGGGCCATATGTTTGGCCTGTGTAAATGAAGCAAAAAACGACGTCAAAAAAGAAGAGGATGATGATGACGACAAATCAGAAGATTCTAGGTCCTCTAGGAGAAAAACCAGACAAACTAGGTCGTACAAAACAAGACAAAACTCGACTTTTGCGGTTCCCAATAAATCAGCACCAAAAGGTCGAGGTAGAAGGGTTATTTTCAAACGACAACCTATGAAAGCTAGTGAAGGTGTTGCCACACCTGTTACAAGTGATTCAGTATTCTACAAAGGTACCTACATACAAATAGGAGATATAGTATCAGTAAGAAGTGAAGAAGGAGATATATACTATGCTCAAATTAAGGGTTTACTCACAGACCAATATTGTGAGAAAAGTGCTGTTTTAACCTGGTTATTGCCTACCAGGGAGAGTCCACCACCTGAGGAGGCCTTTGAACCTGCTACTTATATAATTGGACCTGAAGAAGATATGCCCAGAGACCTAGATTGTATGGAGTTTATAATGCATGCACCTTCCGATTATTATAAAACAAAGAATACACCATATCCGTCAGTCCAGGCACCTGCAAGGCCTGGATATATCTGGACCAGTCTGGATAGTATCAAAAATATGCACGGTTTTGCAGAAAGGGTAGAGGTTAATGGTATTGAGTGTTCCTAGGGACCCTAGGTTAGGGTAGATATTGACAATTTTGCCACAAAAATATTAAATATACAAGTTCAACAGTTGCTATATTTAGAAGTTTGCAAATTTTTTATGAGATTACACTGCTGGCAGGGGAAATATGTGCACTAAAGAATTCTATCAATCTAAAATATTAATGTGCAGAGTAATTACCAGTCAAATGTAAAACTGCAGCAAATAATAGATTTCTATAATACAGTCTGCCAGTAAGTAGTGTCATCTCGTAAAATTTTTGTGAACTTGGCCGCTGTTGAACTCTTATATTTCTTGACCTTTTTCTGCTTTCCATGACCATTTTTAAAGTTTTTTTCCAAAAAAATATTAAGTTTTTTAACCGTAACTGTTCCTACAACTGTTGTAGAAAAATACAGTTAAGTAGATACAATTTTTTTTTTCCCCGACTTTTAGACAAAAATAACCCCATTTTCCCTGACCATTTTTATTAATGCAATTTCAAAAAGAAAAAAAAAAACAAGAAAATAAAATTACTAGGTAATAATTTTTGAATTTCCCAGAATTTTGGATAAAGATTATTTTTTTCCTGTGTTTGAGTGTAAAGGAATAATGGTAAAAGCTTTATTTTTTATGTAATTTAATTTAAGTTTCTTTACTTTATTTTAAGCTTTTAATATTTAAACTTTTGTTTAATACACAAAACAATAATAAACTATTATTTACTTAAATCTGACTTATACCTGTTTTAATCAAAAAAAAAAAAAAAAATAAAATGTAAAAATCATCCAAACTTTTGTAATTTTTACAATTTTCTCTAAAAATCCGTTACACAATGGATAAAAAATGACAAAGTGACTCCTGTGTAATAAGTATTACATGCTTTTTTCTCTTACCTGGGCAAAATATTGTTGCAACATTATCTTATTTGACTGTGGAACCAAATATTCTAAATATTCCTGCAAATATTCATACTGTTTTGAAAGAAACACCAAACTTTCTACCGCCACTATTCTTTCGGCAAGCCCGTGAAGCTTTTCAGAATTTTTTAGGTCCACCATGTGCGACAAAAATGGAGCTGGGATTTTTTCGTGCTCGATCGTGCCGTTTTCCATATTCAAATTGTCATGGATTAGATTTTCGCTGATTTTTTTCAGTATTTGCAGAAGTTCTTTGGAGTATAGACTATTGCTGGACACAGTCTAAAAATATTTTTTGAATTAGATTTATTTCAAATTTAATATGCCATTTTATTATATTTTTCTTTATTCTTACACAATTAAGATAGAATTTAAAAATATGTAAGGTAAATAGAGGCAAATGTAATAAAGTCAAATACATAATTAAAAAAAACATGTCACAGTTACCCCGATTTACCTTAAGAATAAGTTTAAATCAATAAAGAAATCAATTTCTTACCAAATCTGATGCAAAAAAACGATGTACTGAATACAAATAATAGTCAAACAGTTGATTCATACAGGTAATAATATGATATGCTATTGGTTTCAAAAGTCGGGACATTTGGACATATTTTCCCATCTGCCTCAACACTGATAAAGTTGTGTTTGTCAAAATTGGAGCCTTATGAAAATGTTTTTCTTTCTTTTCTTTTGTTTGGTGCAACATTTGTCTAAAAAAAATTGTTAAGCAATCTTAGCAAGGTGAACTTAGAGACTTTTAAAAATTAAAAAAAAAACGTTATCATTAGGAGATAGATAGATAGATAACCATATAAAAAACCCAAATATTTAATTTTGTGGCTGGTTCTAAAAGGGGCAATGCCACTTTGTCAATAGCAGCGTTTTCACGTCAACTCTGATGTAATATTTGAAAACGCTGCTATTGATAAAGTGACATTGTCCCTTTTAGAAATTTCGGCGCAAAATGTGGTCTGCAAAGGCGAATTATGTGATATATATTTTTTTTATTCAAAAAGACCCTTTAAGGCCCAGTTGTACAAACCTGGTTTAACTTTGAGCGAGGCTCCTTTACTATGAAAACATTTGTTGCAACAATCGTTTCCATGACAAACAGGGTAGGCTCAGATTTGAGCGAGGTTTATACAACCGGGCCTAAGATTTTTAAATTCTTTAGAATTAGTACTATATATTACATGTATGTACCCCTTTTTTGTACTTACTTATTAGTGTCATCAGCATATTCATCCACATAGTCCCTCTTTAGTTCTTCAGATTCGTCCTCACTGTCTTCTGAAAAGTAACCGGAAGCGTCGGTTTCGCTGGCCAAAATGTCTTCCTCCGCCATCGTATCATCCAAGCCGATATCAAAGGGAGTTCCATGGTCAGCATATCTCATGAAATAATTACCTAAACAAAGTTTTTTACTTCATTTTACAAATAGACCAGAATTTGAAAAAATTATTTAAAAAAAATACCTTAACTGTGATTCCAAGTTTTAAAAATAAAATAAAAGTTTTCTAGAGAGTTTTATCTTTTTTTCTGGAACCCTGCGGGGTAATTACCCCATTACCCCCCTGTCGCTACGAACTTACCCTGGGGTCAAAGTATCCCCACTTGACGGTAATGACGTAATTATGCCAAATTTTAATGTTCTAGTTTTATAGGAAGTGAGAGAAAAATCAAGCACAAGATTTTATTTAAACTTACAAACTAACAAACAAGCTAAGTAAATAAAAAAAAGTAAAAAGTATCCAGTAGGTACTACGGTAGTACTACTACCTATAATATGTGTTATTTTTCAATGTATAACTTAAATGACAAAACCAAATGTAAAATAAAATTAAAAAAAGTGAATTTTAAAATGTTTAATATTGATATAATATAAATATATGCAATGTAAAATTAAATATCTGTGATCTATATACCGTACGATTATAAAGTGCTGAACACTTTTTAATGCAAAACTGGCATTAGCGATGAGTAAAATGCAAGAAAGCTGTGTGCGTTTTACTGGCCACCGAGCTGTTGTACGTAGCAATCACATGGGCTTGTCGCGCACAACTCTAACAGAGGCCTGGCTTCAAACGAGAGTATTTTCTTTTCAAACTGTTTGGCATTTTATAATCGCACTGTATATAGGAAGAGCATTTTTAAATTCGAATGACTCAATAAATTATTTATTATTATTATTATTATATTAAAATATTAGTTTTTGCCGCACGCGTCGAAAACTGAAAAAACGTGCCACTTTTTTACAAAAAAATGCACTTATTTTGTGAAAAATGTTTATACTTACACAAATTTATAAAAAAACTTACCAATAATACTACTGCCATCTTGTGAATGGGTAGAAGAACACTCTGTAGAATTAGTCGAGTATACTGGAGGACAAATTACGTTTGAATGTGGATTTATTTTGAAATTTCTTAGTGAAGAACGGAATGACTTGAATTCCTAAAAAAAATAATTTTTTGAATTTAAATATCTATCTCGAATTACAGGGAATAAAATTTAAAGTGTGAGGCACCGTTTCAAAGAGCAATTCTCACCGGAAATGTAACTTTAAAGCACAAGTGCCTATATTTTTTTATAAAAAATGTCAAAATTTTGACATTTGAGATTAATCTGAAAACGCACTTCTTGATATTACAATTTTTATAGATTTTAAGCTTTTTCTATTTGTTTAAAAAAAAATAAAACAAAAATTTGTCCTTTCTTGCACTTTATTTTATTTTTTTTATGTTTTTACCTGTAATTGTAGAATGTCAAAAGTAGGCTTGACTGGGCATATCTCCCAAATTTCGTTTTCCAAAAATATACGCAGTTCATCCATACGTTGTGCGTGGTAACTTTTGAAATAATTTAAACTCTGCTTTCTGATGGACTCTTGCAAATCTTCAGACTTACTCAAGCAAAATTCTTCTCCGATTTGCATTAACCTTGAGAATAAAAACAAGTTTATTATTAACTTTTACCCCGCTTTTCTTTAATATTTAATTACCTTTTACCCCGTTTTAACTTATTATTAAATTTACTTTAACCCCCTTTACCTTACTATTAAATTTACTTTTCCTCCAGTCTACCTTACCATTAAATTTACTTTACCCCAATGTACCTTACTTTAAACAGTAAAATAGTTTTTATTAATCAAAAATTAGTCCCGGCGCGCCAATAGTAAAAAAACTAAAAAAACGCTTTTTATGAACACCAAAAAAGTAAAAATTACTTGCCTATGAACAACTCTTAATACTTTAACAAAATGGTCAAACTTATAACTGGCCATATTAGCATTTAATAGTAAATTGGACACTTTTCTTTGAACATCATCCCAGATTTTTACAAGATTGTGGTCTAATTTTTGGATTCCCATCGAGTTTTCCACTTCGGCAATGTTCGAGGAGTTTTCCGAATTTTCCGTTTCCACGTTGTGATGCCATTTGACGAGTTTGTGATAACTGAGGACTATTTTGAACAGAACCTTGCAGAGGTGAATTAGGCACGAGATAAAAACGTCTTGAGATACGGACTAAAAAAAAAAAATTAAAAAAAAAAACGAAAAAAATATTTTTTTTCGAAGAAGGTAAGAAAATTTTAAAACAGATTTTACAAAAAAATTATACGACTAATTTGAAGCGAGCAATCACGCAAAGTAACAGTTCTTACCACATTTGGGGCCCTTACCCCACGCCGACTTTTACTAAAAACATCCCTAGCAGAGAGCTTTGGGTATAAAACCTGTGCTCTAAATTTCAAGTCTCTATCTCAAAGCCTTCTCGAGTTATTGTGGTCACAAATTTTCCGGAAAGTCCGCCCAACTGAGAGACAGAACATCGTGAAACTTTAAAGGAATATTTTTTCAAACTCAAAAAAATATATATACTGTTTTTTTGACCAACATAACTCGGAGACGCTTTTAGCTAAATATTTCTTTCTCAGAATTATTGAATATTGAAATATTTAACTTTTTTATATTGTTTTTATTTGTACTTACCTGACATAATACTTTGTAGGGATTTTTCCCACTGTTTTCGCTTGAATCTAAAACTTCCGTAGAAGAAACGTAGGAATTAACGACATTGAAAGACTGATTATAGATGGCAGTGATGTAGTGCACATGCAAATTATCTATCATGGTTATTTGGGATTTTTCCAGGAGATTGTAAGCTGTCTGTAACTTTCGGTACCGTTCTCCATCAAAATGAAAACAAACCTAAAAAATTACATAATCTGAAAAAAATCCCACTTTAAATTTGTAGCTCTGTGTACTTTGGGGCTCGTAAAATTTACTACAGGTCCCATTTTCTGAATCTCAAGTTACCCCAATGTCCCCTACAAACCTGAGATAATATCCTATCTAATTGTGTGTCTATATTTTCTAAAGTTTCTTGTAATTTGTAAGTTAGAGCGGCAACACAGCTAAAATGTCGATATTTGATCGCAATTTTTTGACATTTTTTTAATTCCATTATGGCACCAGCGTAATCTTCATAGTTTAGTAACTCCTGGCATCTTTTATCGAAATTATGCTGAAAAAAGTGTTTGAAAATAACAGAATCAGCTCATGGTAGCAAAGTAAAAGAATGCTTGTTACAACATGCCCCTTGAAGCATATTACCACAAACTCCTCTAAACATGTAGGTACTATTAAATAATATTATTATTTTACAGTACATTATATTATAATATGTGGGTGGACCTTGAAAATAAATTTTTAGGGATGTTCACATGTCAAAAAAGGGAGCAGAAAGCATATTTTTAAGGGTGTATGCATGTAAAAGCGAAAAAATCATATTAAAAAAAATTGCAAGTAACAAAAAATATTTAAAATAAACAATATATTAATAATAATCTTTTTATTTTATTTTTTTCTCAAATTTTTTATTTTTTTTTAAATATATTTTTCATTCTAAAATTTTTTGTTTGTATTTTTCGGCTGTAAGTTGGGCTTTCACATCCTTAAAAATGTCTTCCCTTTTTTGGACTGATTCTATTTTTTAAGGACCAATTTATTTTGACTTACCAAATTTTTAATCATGTGTAAGTTATTTAAAAGATTTTGTGCCAATTTTCTTTTTCTATAATTTGCCAAAATAATTAAACTAGCGTTAAACTGTTTTGCTGCCATACTGAGTTCTTGTCGGCCATTTCTGCAAAGTCCCAGAGTGTCCGAAACTTCTAATAAAACTTCCTGGACTTTGGAAAACTCTCCTTTGCAGGCGTTTTGCTGTTCGAGAATGAGTTGTAAGACTTTTTTTGAAACGACTTGATGTTGCATTTTTAGGTTTTTGAAATCGCGTTGGATTTGATCACAGTCTAACGTATCTGGCAGTTTCTGTAAATATATAAAAAAATTACAAAAAAAAATTATGAAGTACATTTTTTTAATCAAAGAAAAAAAATAAAAATAAACGAAATTCTTAAATAAATATAACGCTATTTAATCTGCAAATACAAAAAAAGTAGGCAACAAAATTACAAAAAAAATAATTTGAAAAAAAAAGACAAAAAAAATCCAAAAAAAGTAATTCAAAAAAAATTGTTAAAAGATCTTTTTTTTTTCAGAAAAAAAAAATTAAGAAATGCAGAAATGTAGGAGACAAAGTTGCGAAAAAATAATTTGAGAAATATATTATAAAAATAAAAAGTTGATAATATAAACAACAAAAAATAAAATATATAAATACAAAACAAAAAAAAAACAGTATGGGAAGTCAAGGACATATAAATTATCAAAAGTCTTCAAAAATCTCAAAAATACCAACAAATATCTCGAAAATCTCGCTAATTTTTTACCAGTTTCCTGAGATTTTTCATAACTCTCAGAAATCTTAAATTTTTTACATAAAATATTTTAAGTCATACAAAAATCTCAAAAATATTTTTTAGTCACTCTCCCTTTAAAAAACTAAGATTTTGAGAAAAATTACACTCGACCAAAAATTGGTGGAACCAACTGGTACAAGTTTTGCAAAAGTCTGTGGTCTTTGACCCATTTGACCAAGGTGCACCTTATAACCACCTTAATTTTTATAAAAAACAATCCCAGCTGAGAACATTGGAAAAATAGTAAATGGCAGTTTCAACAAAAATAAAACAGAAATATATAATAATATATATTATAATCTGTTTTCTAAGATTGATTCAAGAACATAAAGAAGAAAATTAAAAAAAAAAATGTGGACAGGCTTACACTAAGTTTCTGCCCACAGATCATAAGAAATTATAACTGGAAAATATGGGAAAATAACTTATAAATAAACAATACATTGGGGTGACCAGACTTGTCCCCGGAAAACCGGGGACAGGCATTGAAGTGTTTACACAAAAATGTGTGAACTTTCCGGGATGTATGGTCACCCTACAATACATTATTATATTTTAAGGCATATCACACTTAAAATTTATGTTCTGTGAACAGAAAAAATAATATTCAAGAATTCAGCTTGCATTTTACTTACACCTAGCTCAAATTTACAAATATCGAAGTCATCGTTTTGTGAAAAATATGCTGCTTCTATACTTTCTAAAATATCTTGATCTGCAGGTCTGTCTATGTCTTGCACTGTTTTACTATTTATAGACAAGGTAGGGACTTGTGAAAAATGATAGTTTTCCTCATTAAACCCCATAGAGGGTATTTTAGGCTAAAAAAATTAAATTTACAAAATCATTCTAACCTATATTTAAAAACGTACCTGTTTATGTAATAAACCTAATAATTTCTGCTTAAAATCATCCATTTTTAGATTTTTAACTAACGTAATAATATAATTATTTACAGAAACATATTTTTCGTGGTTTATTTATATTTTTATTTGACATTTGGTGTCAAATATGACAAGTGTTCAGTGTTCCCAACCTTTTTCCCCTCCAATTTTAATGAAAATTACCGTTTTTCCCGTTTTTGATGACTGAAATTCCCTGCGTTTTCCCCGTTTTCGAGATTTGGGTTAATATTTTAAATAAAACAAAAAAATATTAAAATTATTATATTACAAACATAAATAAGGAAAGCAATATGTCAGTCAAAAAAAAGTTATTTTAATAAAATAGTCTTACATGTAGTCTCACTGCAGTAAATGTAGATAAACTTTATTTAAAACTATAAATATTTTTAGATTTATACATTTTTAAATGTTTTTCAGTTATTCCGTAATTTATGCACGATATTTTTTTAGAATACAATGCACTCCTTATTGTGCAAATTGCGTTTAAAGAATACTGTGCGAAACGGTTTCTTTTTTTAGATTTAACATCAGTCACTATCGAAAAAATCCGCTCAGCCTCCGCATTGGAATGGGGTAAAATTATGCATGCCAGAGCAAGCTTACTCAAATTAGGAAATTCGTATTCACCGGATTCATTTTTTAAATTTTTTATATAAAGCCACATTTTATCTAATTTCATTTCACTTAAAGTTTTTCTTTCATCTTCCGAGAACGAAAATGGAAGACTTCTCCATTCTATATCCAGATTGTTTAAATTTAAATCTAAATGTTTGAATTCTAGAAAAATTTTAGATAGCTCTGGAATTTCTTGCCGACCTTTTATTGTCAGAGCAATTGAAGGGTCTAGGAAGGACATATGCTTTAAATATTTGTTGGCGAAGAGACGACTCTGTATCTCTTCGCAAGCAGTCATATAAAAAGACATGCAGTTTTTTCTAAAGTCTTCTTTATTATTTGTTGACATGGATGATTTATTTAAAAACTCTTCTGCCTCTACACCAATATATATTTTATTCAGATTTAATAAATTCTCTGGATGACGTACGTTTATCTTTGAGATATCATCTATACATTCTTTTTTTAAAAAGTTATTACCGATAAGTTTTAATAAATTTAAAGATTTTTCGTGTATTTTATGAATAAGCACTTCATTGCTTTGGAACAAGGCATTAAATTTATTAAAAATATGTAGAGCATATTTCAAAAATAAAAATGTAGTTTTAATAAAGGGACTCTCTAAAAGTTCAAGAATATTTTCTGGTGTCTTTTGTTTATCTTCATAAACAGCCAACCTGCAAAAAGTTAATTTTAAATTAACCTAAATTTAATAATTTCTAATTTTATATTAACCTAAAATATTGTATCAAAACATCCCAATTCTCCACCAATCTGCATACACACTGGTGCATGGAAAGCCACCTTGTTGTTGATAATTTAAGTATTTTATGTTTGTCTAATTCAAAATATTCTTGCATTTCCACCAGCGTAGCCTGCCTTTTTGAACTTCCTATAACATAAAGTAGTTTTAAACTATAGGTGCGCTCGACTATAGGTGCTTATCCAGAAAGGTATTTTCTCAAGTAAAAGATAAATTTGTTGGACCTATTAAGGGCCACTTGCACCAACAGTGGTTTAACTTTAAACTTAGATTAAATTTACAGTCGTCCACTCAGAACGCAGCATTTTTAACTTAAACTCAGTTTAGTTGAGATAATCTCAGTTTAAGAGTTGGTGTAAGTGACCCTCTGAATATTTAAACCAATTCACTTCCCAAACTATTTATTAAAGCTTAATACCTGAAGTATATGAATATATTGCTCGGATTAAATTTTCAGCAGAACGAGGCAAACTCTCACATGCTTTACTGGCTACAAGCGCTGCCGAGTGGCATATACATTTCATTAGTACTATGTGTGGGACATCCTCTCTAATGTGCGTAAAAAAACTGTTTTCAGATCCTGTCATTACGTTGCATCCATCACAGGCTAGTCCAGTTATATTTTGTAATGGAATATTATATTTATTGATACATTCTTTGAATTGCTTGTAAATATTTTTAGCTGTGCCATCTTTTGAATCCATTTTCAATAGCTCTAATAATCTCGTTTGGATACCAATATTGGGGTCAATATATTTTAATAAAATGCACATTGACTGGTCATCAGATATATCGGTCGATTCATCAACTAATATTGAAAATGGATTTTTTTGGACAACATCTACCACTTCATCGACCTCAATTGGAGATACAATATTTCTTAAAATTTCTGTACATTTTGTCCGTTTTAAAGACATTTCAGAAACTATTTTCGAATCTGTTATAATTTCCTTTAGTAGGTCTATAAGGTGATCTGATACAGACAAAGCTACGTTATGTTCTGCGAAAAATACTGCTAATTTAATTTCTGCAGCGTTTTTTTTATTTTGAAAATCCAGTTCTACTCTATCTTCTAGAAAATTGCTTACAGATGGTATGCTTTTAATATTTTTGATATTAATTTTGTGCTTATTTCCAATTGCATGCTTTTCCAGTTCGCTTTTTCCGCAGCTTATTAGTTTATTGCAAGCAGTACATCTAAAACAATAAAAAAAACCGTGAAAATATGTAATGCTACGCAATGCATTCCATTCGCAATAACTGCATTGTCCCAAATACTTGAAAAAAAAAGTTCCCCTCAGAAAACTTAATTTTTTCTAAGAATTTCAAGTCGATCGGATTATTCGTTCTTGAGTGTCTACAAAAATCGTATTTTTTTTCGATTATTCCGTTATTATTAACGTTTAAAAAGTTGTATTGTTTTCTTCTAATAAAAATCCAAATTAACGGCTGTTTTTTTCTACAAGAAGGTATATTTTTCGAAACTTAAGTACTTTTTGATATATCTAGCTGTCATAAAAAAACTAAACTAATTTATTTTTCGTAGGCCTACAGTTACTGTAAATATGTATGTATGTATGTATGTATGAAGGCCTACAGTAAATACTACTTACCTGGCTTTTAAAGGGTCGTCCGTTTTTTGTAGCCACCCTTTAAATGCTGGTTCATTTAACCAACTATTTTTAAACACTTTTATGTTGTGCTTTCTCTTTTTGGACTTAGCAGAAGTGACTTCACTACTGCTACTGTCTGAATCTCCCATTTTACTACCTCCAAAGAACCACTTTTACCACGCAAAAATTGTTTGATGTTACCTTTGAAACGCAGATCAAAAATAAGTAGATGACTGTCTCTGTATTTCCCCTAATTCTCAGGTTTAAAAATCTGGCGCTTAAATCTAGAAAAAAACCCATGGAGGAAGATGGAGATGCCATTTGTATACGTATACGATCATGTCTTGTTGATTACTTACCTATGAAACGTAATATCTACGTTTTCCTTATTTCTTTTTAATTGATAAGTTCTGTACCCACGTATGGCACAGGATGCCCTTTTTTAACATATATTTAAATGAAAAAAAAAAAAAAAACGTTTAAATACATTATAAACACTAAAAACTGCCATTTTAAACTCACTTTTAAAAATTCTAGCATGAGAGAAGGAGAAGTGGTGCCGTCGAGGGTCACATGACAGTGGCTCCTTCATCCTCCTTGCAAAAACCCTACCATGCGGTAAAATTTAAAACACTATTGTAATCAGTGTTGCATACTAATAGGTATGCATAAATTTTAGAAACGCTTTCTAGTTACCAGCCAAATTCACGGGATTTTTAAAATAGTATTCAAATTTTTAACAAAAATTCCCGTAATTATCAGTTTTTTCATTTTTCTTCCCTTTTTCCCTTTTGGCAAAAAAAATACCGTTTTACGGGAAATTTCCCTGCAGTTGGGAACACTGCAAGTGTTCAAACAATTTCCACTTCTACCAACTTCAAAAATAAAATAAACAAGTTTGTATATCAATATTTATTTGAGAAATCGTATTTAAGCAGATTAGTTTTTAAGTTTTTCTTTATTTTTTAATAAGAAATAGTAAAATATATTGAAAAATTTGGGATATATTTGATATTACGTGTAGAACTTTTTGTTTTGGGTGTGTGTGTTGGTAGTGCTCCAAGGACATAAGAAAAGCTCATAAAATTAGGTGTTAAAAGCGTCAACAGATGGCGTTAACACCTATTAATTCTTTGAATGGAAGAAGCTTAAAGTAAAATGGCCGCCGCAAATCGATAAACTTATTGGTATGTTTTTTGTCGATTTTTGTATATATTCGGACATTATAAATGTTGAAATTAATAAAAACAATAAGTGTAAATAATGTTTAGATGTTTTATAATAAACGTTCGTGATTTGTGATTGAGTGTGTGGACTTTTCGGACGAACAAAACTTTTTATTATCCCCACGAATTGTTTTACTAAGGTAAGCTGATGTTTGTAGTTTTTATTATTAGGCGTTTTGGGCGTTTTTAAACTTGAGCATATTGTTCAATTAACTCAAAATGTCTACGATTATTGCTAAAATTAATTAAATTAGTAGGCTAGTTTTAATTTGACATGTTCAAATTATCTGTATACATTATTTTTCGGGTAGTGGGGGGTGGCTAATTTGTCATGCATTTAACGAGTATTTTACACAAGATTTTAATGGTTTTTCAGTTTATTACACGTTTTAAATTGATTGTGTATTTATAATGTTTATTATTTTTAGCTTAATGTTATGAGATTTTATACATTTATACACACCTATCGGCAAATGAACAGTTATTCGTGTTTTTATCGCCAGCCGCGATTAATTGTTTTCGCAGGCCATTTGATCGTATTGTTTCCGCATTTTAAATGTTTTGAGATATACAGGGTGGTGTCTCTAAATTGGAACATCTATTTATTCATAAAAATACGGATTTGTTACATTTTTTGGTCGTTTTGAACCCTATGCTAGCGATATTCAGAAATGTTTCCGACGGAAAACGTTTTTATACTCTAAGGGATGTTTATAAATGACGTCACGTCTAATTTTATCACTTTGGGACCTTTGCCATGCTTTTTTACTTTTGCTCTAAAGGGTTTTCACGGTTCTCGGCGTGAAAAATTTTCACGAAAAATTAGAAAGTTAAAAAACGCGTAAATACAAAAAAATAAAAATATTTAAGTTAATTAGGGTAACTAAAATCAATGTCTTAAGTTATCGAGCGGAGGCACTCGCTAAATCTAGTGTCCCTAGAGTAGGGGCGCTAAATAAAATTACGTTAAACTTCACATATGATGTCACTTTAATCAGGAGACACTTAAATTGTCTATGGCGTTCTTTCAACGTTCTATGTTGTCCGATACGCCACGAATATTTGTTTATTTTGCTTTGTACTGTATGAGTGTGCTTTTTGGCGGAATTAATTAAAATTTTTACGATGTAACAAAAATAAAGTTCCTCAAAACCATAACAAAAATTATAACCGTTAATAATGCGCCATAAAATGCGAAATTAAAATTTTTTATTAGGTTGAAGTGAGTAGTTTCTTAAATTTACATAAATTTCATTTCAAAAGAAGTAGGTTGCATATCGGACAATATAGAACATTGGAAAAATGCAACACCAGCTTGGGGCTTCACCTCTTTAATAACTTAGGATAAAATACCAAAATACCAAAAAAAAAAACAAACTCTAGGGAGACTATTTTCAAACTTTTAATATATTTTTTTAATTTTAGACAAGTTTAGCACCGCAGGCGAAATTATAACATTGAAAGTGAATTTTTATTTTATTTTTAGTAATTTTTTTTACGCGCTTGGATCACTATATATTTTATTATAGAACGTCAGGGAGGTTTGGTTGATCAGGGTGCTCAAACCAAGGCGCAATTCTATTACAATGTCGTAATGGTACTATAACAATGCTTATCATCATACCATAAATAGGAGTTTTCTTTTAGAGGGTACAACGTATAAAGAAATCGGCTATAAACGTATTAAGTATCTTACAAAAAATTTAGTTTTTATTAGAAATATATGTGGCGTTCTACAAAAACGGACAGTGTTAAGTTTGAGGTTAATTTATTATCTAGAATAGTATTATACGGTATTTTCGAATTACCCAAAATTGCCAAAAAACATCCGACAAAAAATTCTGGAATACAAATGTGTTTTCATGAAAAAATAAGGAACTCCGTCCGTCTGATATCACGATTTTTGTGTACACGATAACTAAAGAAAGAATTATCCGATCGACTTGAAATTTTCAGGAAAAAATAAGTTCTATGAGGGCAATTTTGAGGGCAAGATCCCTATTCTTTTATGAAGCTGAAGTTTGCAACGTTTTTTTGCAACGAAAATTTAAAAAGTATATTAAAGTATAAGTTCATAACATACGTTTTTATCTCACGAGTACAAGTTTAGAAAACAAGCCTCTTGCGGCGAGTTTTCTAAACTACTAGTGCGCTAAAAACGTGTTATGGAATAAGTGCTTTAATATACTATTTGAATTTTCGATGCAAAAAAACGTTGCAAACTTCAGCTTCATATTCTTTTTGAAAATAATCCCCCTAAAAACTAAAAAGTTCTCTTGGGGGTTGATTTTTTTTTTGTTTTGAATTTTTTTTGTAGTATGTATTTTCACGGCTTCCTTGTTAATTTCATCTCTTTAGTGCGGGAACTTCCCATAACTTAAAGTCTGTATGTTACAGGCTAGATTACAGACTTTTAGTAATAAATAATCAGAGTTTATAGGGTAATTATTGTCCGTAATAATAATTAATAATTATTATTAATAACAAATATTAAATATAGTAATAAATTTATAGAAATTGTTTAATTACTTAATTATACTTTTAGTATTACATGTTATTACTTTTTTCAATGCCTACTATTCTGCTGTTTAACATTTGCAATTTTATATTTTTTAAAATAAAATTGTACAGGGTGTTCTAAAATTAACTACGTTTCAGGAGGAGTAGTTTCTAGAAAATTGGATCAAAATAACGTAAAAATCGACCCTGTATGGAAACCGTTTTATGTGACTTGCCAACGCAAGCCAAGAGTTAATCCTGTTACTAGGTTGTCTGCATATTATAAAATCATCAACAGTAAAATCTAAGGTGCGTATTCGAATTAGCATTTCTCTATTTTATACTGTTTAAGCTTGTTCTATAAAAATTTTGATAAGAAAATTTAAATCGATTCGCAGAAATAGTCTATTGATTTCCATTTCAAAGAACCGTATCATTAAGGCTTTTTGCAACTTATTTTCTTAAAAAATATGCAGATTGGTATGCAGGGTGTCCCAGAATGTTTCGAAAAGCTCGTAGAGGTAATCAGATCTCGTCAAATTAATGTCAAAACTTCATTTAATCTAAAGGCAAGAGGACTGTAAAAAACTATTTTTTTCTATTTTGCGACTCATAAGCTTATAATCACACGCATTTTGCGTGTTCTTATAGGCCCATAAGAGGTCTCTACTTTTTTTTCTGTTGAGTTGGCAATATACAAAAGCCTATCTCTTGACGTTTTGCGTGCAAATGTCAATGTCGATTTAAAGTTTAATTTTTTATAAAATTTTGTGTTTTGGTTATTTTTTATCGTGTTAAAATTGTGGACTGGTTAATTGCAGTGAAAAATGAAGAGATGACTGTAATATATATCAAAATATCTTCTTCTTCTTCCTTTATTTTGGCCTTTTCTCAGTGAGATAATTAGCCAGATCCCTCTTAGTTACTCAATTCACCAAGAGTGGTTCTTGTCTGGCTTTTCGCCATGCCCACTCCTGTTTTAAATATATAAAATTTCCAGTCTTCTGTAAGACCTTTTCTTTTTCTTTTCCTTCTTTCCTTTTCGTGTTTACTGTTGGTTGTGTTAGCTGTTGCCAAGGCAGTTTTTTCTAATTTGTAAATATATTTGCGCATGCGCTAGTATATAAAAAATTTTGTACGTATAAAAACTTCTTCACGTGTTAGTTGCTTCCAAATCAAAATTTATCAGCATTATAAATGATTAAAAACATAAAATTCCCTTCTTACTCCAATATAATCACATGTTCGTCATTTTACTGCACATCTTCCATACAATCACTATAAAATATATAAAATCGATTCTGGGGCATATCTAAGATAGCAAATAAATAAATAAATAACTAATACTAAAAGACTTGGTGCTAGAAAATTAAACGCGCTTAACGTATTACTAATTCCTGCCGAAAGTACATCTTACTCGTTTCACGGATGAAAAGCAACTGATATCAAAATATCATTTGTTCTTAGAATTTTAAACATAGTGTAAACTGTAATGCCAAACCAAAACAAAAATCCCTAAATCAGTCATCAATTTAAATGTAAGTTTTTTAAAGTTTATAAAACTCGCCGCAACGGTCTTTAGTACTTTAATATACTATTATATCATTTCAAAAATCCTATAAATTATTTTAAAAATGTCAAAATTAACTAAAAAGTTCATATGAAATTTTCGTCTAAGGCAGGGGGCCTTTCAGATATCCGCCCTTTAGATGAAAAATAAAAATTTAAATAGTTAATATATTTTCACCAAAAAGCTACAAAAAACCTCTGCCGGTGAGAAGAAACGCGGTATGCGCAATAAAAAATAAAGCCAATGGAGATTTCTCCCGTTAGATTAGACAGGGACAAAAGTTCTACCCAAAAAGGATAGAATACATAACTCCCACTTCCACCCAACCAAATAAATTCTGTATTTGTTCTTTGTTGAACAAATACAATATTTACTTGGCCGGGCGAAAAGTGTAACTATATTAAAGAAATTACTGGCGCCATCTAAATTTTAGTAGAATTATCTTATTCTACAGATTCACATTAGCTATGTTCGTTCGTGCCGTTCAATGCTACACTTTCCGGCCAACCAAATAAATACTGTATTTGTTGTATGAAAAACAAATACAGTATTTATTTGGTTGGCTGGAAAGTGTAGCACAAATGAGATAGAGATAGGGTAGACGTCTTTTGTTTCATAATTCTAGTTGTAGAGAGCTCCATTGTTCCGTGGAAAATGGACGTTATTGGTTATTGCAGATACTTCCTGTGTGTAAAGACAGTAGATATTTTTAAATATTGTGATGCGAATGTCAAATACGGTGTTTTTCCTTGACAGGGCAGTGCAGCCGGTTTTAATAAGGAATAGCGCCTGCTGCGAAATGCACAATTTATATATTGTTATTAAAAAAAGTGAAATGTAATAATTTGTAAGATAAACAATTTAAAATTTTACTTTAAAGATATGTTTATCTTTTAATTAGCAGAGTTTAAGTTCAGTATGAACATTTTTTTTTCAACATCTGTCTGATATTATATTTTATGATATAAATATTATTGGTTGCTTAAATGCTAAAAGTAATATCAATACAGACTATCGAATGTATTGATTTTATGTTTTCCTTGCGTGTTTTAATAATAACTAGCCGTGAAGACTGTATTTGGCTTGCCAATGATTAGTTTTATTGAAAATTAAATATGCTTTAAAATTATGTAACCCCCTTTTAGATTTTAAGCTTTCACGGCCATTAAGATATAAAGAACTTTCACTTTCGGGTTTGGACTTTTTATGACGAGTTGTGGTTATTCACCCGTGACGAGGTTTTTCCTATCAAAGACTTCCATATTGCAGGTAAGTGGTAACCAGTATCCCGATTGATATTGTTAGGATGCTTGATGATTTCTATCGATTCCCGTATCTTCCTTGGCATTTTTCTGTTTTCTGTTAATATTTGTTTTGTTTCAGACAAATTGATTTTATGACCTGTTTCATGTACATGTTCGGCTACTGCCGATAAGGAAATTTGTTTCTTTCTTATATTGCGCTCATGCTCTTGAAGTCTTGTAGAAATTTTTCTCTTAGTTTCACCTATGTAAACCGTACCACAGGAGCAGGGTATTTTATATACGCCTTCTGAACTCAGGGGTATTTTGTCTTTTGTTGAAGTCAAACATTGACCTAATTTTTGGTTGGACCGAAATATAGGCTTAATATTTGACTTCTTCAAAAGTTTACCTATTTTATCCGTGATACCGCTTACATAGGGAAGTATAACTTGTGTCTGTCTGTCATTGTCACTATTGTCCTGTTGTTTGGGTCTGGGATTTCTGTATTTGTATATGGTCTTATTAATGTCTTTTTTGGTATAACCGTTCATGGTCAAGGCTTTGGTTAGTTTAAGGAGTTCTGTGTCTAGGGAATTCTTGTCTGAAATCATGAAAGCCCTATGAACAAGTGAATTAACTACCGAGCGTTTTTGAGAGGGATGGTGATGTGAAAATGCGTTTAGGTATCTGTCAGTGTGGGTTTTCTTCCTGTATACCGAGTGTCCTATTGAGCCATTTTCCGTTTTGTAAACCAAAACGTCCAAAAAGGGAAGTGAACTTAGTTTCAGATTAATCCCTGAAGATGTCTCTAGTAGTAAGAGACGAAACGTCGGAAAGTGAAAATCCATTAACACGGTCTAAACCCGAAAGTGAAAGTTCTTTATATGTAACCCCCTTTCAATTTAGAAAATAACCCCTTGCCCCTGGCGTAGAATACTATACTTTATCCACGGCCATTTAAACTGTTTATTTTTCCAGGCACGTGGTTTATAAGCCTATTATTCACGGCCGTGGATAATGAATATTTACGATACAAGTGTGGTTACACAACTCGTGCTACGCACTCGTTGTCCAACTTCCACACGCGTATCTTAATGGGGTTAACTCACGTGTATTGTACAATATTTTATCTACGCCCGTAAGTTGAAAAGTTCAGAACGGGTATAAAATGGAATCTTTGGGGTAACAAAAATGACGTCTTCTGCATTGAAACCGCGAGGGTTATAGTAAGTACTTTTAGGTACGAGATTAAAATGACGGTAAACTAAAATATGTAAATAAAGGATAGCTAATTATCATTATAAATAAAATCAATAGTTTAATTCTATCAGAATTAAACTCTGTTTCTACTATACATATTAATTATCTTCTATTAATTGATAAACAGTAAATGCTATAGCATTTATTAGCGCTAATTACCTAGCAATATAATTAATAATTAGCATTTAACGTAATAATATTATGCCCATAAATATTTGATATCTTCTGCGTTTTTAATAAAAACTTTTTATGTTAAAAATTATCATGGTGTTAAAAGGCAGATCAATCTTGATAATTGAGTCATCTATTTTCTGATTAACTCTTTTTACTTAAAAGGTTATACTTGGTTAAACTTGTAATCCAACATAAAATTTAATCCAAGAAATGTACCTTTAATAGGTCTTTCTACCTTTAAATTTAAAAAATATTTTTTTTCTAAACATTGTTTATATAAAAAATGATATTGTGAAATTTTGTGGGTATGTTTATTTATATTTAAAAAATACAACATAAAAAGTTGAATTTTAAAGTGCCATTTTTTACCCATAAATATTTTTTGAAAAAAACCTTAACAAACGGTGGTCGCCATGATTCCGGCCGTTTGGATCGACTGAAAAAAAAAACGGGATATTATGTAGCATTGAAGTTGCTATAACCCGAACTACAAGATTTTTTTTGCCAAAAAATAACAAAATGGCGGACGTTTCTTTTTTTTTGAAAATTTTCGAAACACCTCCGCCATTTTGTTGTTTTTTGGCCAAAAAACAAAATTCCAGTTCGGGCTATAGCGACTTCAATACTGAATAATTGATTATACTTTCTCTAAGGAAAGCGTTAAAAAAAAGTTTTATTTTTTTAGAAATGTTTTCTTTCTTGAAAAAATAATGGGGTCAATTTTTGTTGGTAACAGTATTTATAATCTCGCTAAATATTCTGTTCGCGCAACCCAAGCGATGTTTAAAAATTGATTTTTTATATTGTTCTTTGTGTGAAAAGCTGCTTTGACGGCGCTCAAAAGAGACTAAAGGGCCCGAAATCCGCATTTTAATTAAAAGCTTTGATGTTGTGCAAATTTATATTAAAATAACCAGTGTACGTTGTAATACTCTGTAAAATATAGCTGTCAACAAAACAATAGTTTATTTTTATAAAAAAAACAAAATATATTTTTCTAAAAAGAGAAAAAAAAATGTTTTAGGATTTTTTTTTCTTTTATATGAACATTAAGAAAGAGTTTTCTACAATTCTTTTATTATTGGCATATTAGTGTGTATTTCCTTAGACAAAAGAAGGAGAGATAGACGAGTAATGTCTATACTAGTTTGCAGTGTTTGTTTACATCCAACATAGATATAGTGCTATACAAAATTTCCATGAGTGGCAGTGACGTTAAACAAATATTATTGTTTAGAGTGGGAAGAAAATATATTATTTTTGTGAGTTGAATAGTGGCAATTTATTATTCGTGATAAACCAATAACACAGCCCCACAAAAAAAGTAGGTGTTACGACGGACCAGTCTAGTCAATTCTTACGCCCGAGGTCGGAATTTCGAAGTTAGCTCTTATTTTTCTCCAAACCTCCAAAAACATAACATAAATTTACGCTGTGGGGCTGTGTTATTCTCTCTCACGATGCTAATCAAATTTAACTGTTTAGGAATACACTTAAGAATTAATACCAAAACGCCTGCATTTTTTTTCGTAATGATTACTGAAACAGTTTTTTTTAGTGTAGCCTCTCAAAAGCAGACATAATTAAACAATATAATGACTATTAATCGGTTTGTTTTTGAAGTAGATTCTCTTGTATTTTGCAGAAGCAAAAGCTCATAAATTAACACCTTAGGAAGTGTCATTACTGAACGTGCTTGTCTGTTTCCGGTATAAAAAACATACGCTTGTGTATAATTTATACAAATTACGGTATTACATTATGAAACAACAAAAAAAAACAGCGAAAATTATACAGGAGTACCTACAAGTTCATTAGAGTAAAAAATTGTGTATTATTATTATACCGATAATCCCCTGATTTAGTATACACCCAAAGTAGAATTTATGTCCATGCTCTCGGCTGATATCGGGGTCAATAGTTCTGCGTTTAGAACGCTAGTCGCGACTTGTAAAAATTAACTAACTTATAATTAATACAAAGAGTTTTTTTAATATGATAGTTATGGTTAGGCAGTAATAGAGTTATTTTTATTTTTTTGGTGGAGACGCATTTGCCCTCCTGGCAAAATCTGAAACGTTGCCCCCGAGCAAGTCGCTAGGGAAGTTTTGATTTATTTACATAACCCTTTAGCAGGTGTTAAAAACTATAACTGATTCTTGGCCACCCAAGATTTTGTTTTTTAAAGAATATAATTATTCTTTGTGTACAAACTCCGATCATTTTAACACGCATCATGGCTAATTTAAATACAATTTTAATACTTTATGAGTATTTTTATGGCTCAGGTACTTTAGATAAATATTCTATTATATTTTATTCTCTGTTTTAAATGAATTATGTATGTGCACATAAATTTTTAGGCAACATAAAAAGTAAAGGAAGACTTTCTAACTTTGTTTACAAACTATTATTCTGCTATCATAAAAAAAATAGCTTTAGTCTGGCAAATTTCGACTTATTTACTAAAAAACCAGCTGAACAGTTGCAAGCACCTTGCCAAAACATCGGCACTAGGCACTAATTTGAAACGTTATGAAAAGGAAAGTTTTTTTGATCACGTGAATATTACATTAATACATCTGCATAATTTATTAAAGTTTGAAAGTCTGTATCTCCAAATTGTTATATTCTAGCAAAAAACTGTATTTAGCATTTTTTATAGGGCTTAAAAACAGCTTTCATTTAAAATATATTTTTTTGAAATCGGGTTATAAATAAGTGAGATATACTAAAAGAAAAAATAGTTTATAACATTTTTTGACCAATTTTTTTTACTGATTTCAACTCAGGAAGGTCTAAAACTTCGAGAAATGTGAAAAAAACATTTTGACTTTTCTACATCATAAAAAACTTGTTTTAAAAAAGGGACATATCCACTTATTGTAACAAACAGTAATAAAATATTAATATATCCGACGGTTGACATTTTACCTTTTCAAGATTATATCAAGTTACATGATGGTTTAAAATACAATGGTTTATTTTGTGGGGATACAAAATCATAAATCTTGTTTACTTAATTGACATGTTTAATAATTTATTTATGTATTATTAAGTAGTCGCCTACTTTAACAAATTGAATACGAAGTGTTTAATGAAAAAAGGTAAAGGGTAATATACTTCATCTACGTTCTACTTAGTTTTTAGCACACATTTGGGTACATTATCTACATAGAAGATTTTTAATTTGGTTTTATATTAAAAAGTACACCTTAATTAGTAAAAAAATAAATGAATTAGATTCATTTATTGAAATTCAGGTTTTCAACATTTTAGTATTTAATTTTTCGTCCTTAAAAAGTCCTTCAAATTAATTTTTCTCGAAAACGGTTAATCCTACAGTATTACAATAAGAGTACATTTTTTATGTACTTTGCTCTGAGGAATCATATTCCAAAAATAAAATTACAAAAAAGTATACAGACAAAAGTTTGGGAAAAAAACTGATAAGACCCCCCTGTTTCCCACACCTGAAAATAACATACGAAGGTGGGCCTTATTTGGATTTGATCACTTGCAAAACCTCGTGGCTATATCTCTAAAGGATTCCTGAGTTATTAAATAAAAACTGAATTTTTTAGCCACTTTCAAAGGGGCTTAGCTCTCTTACGACGCACTTATGTATAGTTAATATGTATAGTTAATATTGTTGTGTGTAACAAATTAGTCGTCAAATGCTTCGATTTAGTGACCCTTATAAAAATTTGCCTCATAATTCGGAAAAATTATTCCGTAAGCCTATGTTTCTGTGTTTATTTTCAACGTTGATGAGTCATAACTGAGTTTACGCCGACTACTATCATAAATAAAATATCACCGTGTAGGATATACTTAGTAATCTTAAAACAGATAGATGTTGACTTAGAACGAGATAAAAAGAAAGACAAACCAAAACACTAATCTATTAATAACGATTTTATTTCTTCTCGCCGAGCACAGTTGAAAACATAACATCAAAAATCACTGAACATGTTCAATTACTTCGGTACGAAAGGTGTGGAAATATTGCTATAATGACCTGCGTGTCAAAGACTTAATCTTTCAAAATCTGCAATATATTTTTTTTAATATCCAATAAAAATTTTACGAAAAAAATCGTCTCACTAAACAGAATATCTCATTTTTTTGATACATTATTTCTCATGCAAATTGAAAGATTAGATTTTGGTATAAATTAAAATTGACTAAATGGGGTAAAACCGCCATTTTTCTTATTTTTGTGATAACTTTTGAAAGCTTTAAACCCCAAAGGTTTAAATTTGGCATGAAAATTACTTTTAATTATTATACCATAGGTTTTACTGCATTTTGCCCAAGTTACTCCCTTTTTATCAAAGTTGGTACCAAATTAAAAGTTGTCAAATGTCAAATAGTTAAATATTTGCGAAAATAAGCGGAAAGTAGTCAGCCAAGAAAACAATATTGCAATACATTGCAAATACTTTCCCCTGTCCAAATTTATGGTCTTTAGTATTAGGCGTTGTCGAGTTATCATTGTCAGAATGTTCTTTTCGCAAAATTCATGGTTTCTTTTGCAAATAAACAATGAAAAAAACATTAAAAACACGGAAGTTTCTAACTTTTATCATAGGGGAAGTTAAATATGCCGACGTTTTGTATAAGGTGTATGCCTTTAACTGTTCATCCAGTTTCTTTGTTGCTTTTTCGTTTATGATCGCTTTCTCGCCGACAGAAATATCACATAATAAAACCCAAGTGCCAGAAAAATGCGCTTCAAAATATCATCATGCATTAGCTATGAAGATGTTTATAAAATTGCTTCGTACCTCTTATACTCAAATACTCTTCAAAAACTAAAAAAAAAATTGTTTAACTTAAGAATGTACCATTATTTATCATGTTTTTAATCCGAGAGATCAATTCTCTGCACCTAAGCTATAATCACTTTTTCTCTCTTAGTAGGAGATAAATTTATAAACAATGGAGATTTCTCCCGTTAGATTAGACAGGGACAAAAGTTCTACCCAAAAAGGATAGAATACATACATACACTCCCACTTCCACCCAACCAAATAAATTCTGTATTTGTTCTTTGTTGAACAAATACAATATTTACTTGGCCGGGCGAAAAGTGTAACTATATTAAAGAAATTACTGGCGCCATCTAAATTTTAGTAGAATTATCTTATTCTACAGATTCACATTAGCTATGTTCGTTCGTGCCGCTCGTAGCACTTTCCGGCCAACCAAATAAATACTGTATTTGTTGTATGAAAAACAAATACAGTATTTATTTGGTTGGCTGGAAAGTGTAGCACAAATGAGATAGAGATAGGGTACACGTCTTTTGTTTCATAATTCTAGTTGTAGAGAGCTCCATTGATAACTGTCACTTGATTTTTCTTGAATTGCCTATAATTTCTATTAGACAAAATTCAACAATATTTTGCCATTGAATAAAAAATTAACATGGCAAATAAAATTATTAATTATTATTAATTTTAATATAACACATTATTTGTTAAATAAACGCTTACCCATATGAGGAGCTTCTTTTTAATATTGCAACAAGTCCAAACAGTTAAGAAATGGACTTGTTTCAATATGAAAATGAGCTCCTCATATGTGTTCACACATTTTACAAAATTTAAAAAGGCTACTATAGGTATACTTACAACTTTTAGTGAATAAATTAATTTATTCATTTTTTTTCAAAAATGGCGATTTCAAATTTCAAAGCGTTCTTGTTTCTTTGCGGTTAATTAAGATCCAGCAAACATTTTACTTTATTATTGATAAAAAATGTTAAATTTTGGCAATAGGTTTAAAATTTTTACAAAATGACCAGTTATATGTACCATTATGGCGCGCCGCGGCTGTTGCAAAGCCTTTCCTTCTGAACATGGTTCACAGATAAGTTTATTTATTTGTTTAAAAACACTGTAACCAAAAATTCTGTCCAATCGTCAGTTTTAATTTTAAAAATTGTGTATTTTTCGAGTTAACATGTTGAAACTAACAATTTACAAGTTATTAATCTGTCATTTCGAAAGGCTACTTTTTATTTAATTATGTTTATAAAGTCGATGCCAAGCTGTCAACAGTAAGTGATAAATACCAAATTCAATACTTGCGAGTTTTATTTAAACTTTGTGTTTTTATTTTCTTGGCAGCCAAACAATTTTCCGGGTCGACAGATCACTATAATAACGATATAATAATGAATGTACTTTACATTTGAGTTTAATAGTATAGCAATATAAATAATAATAATAATAATAATAATAATAATAATCCTTTATTCCAGCCCAGAGGGCCATATACAAAAAATACAAAAAAAAAAAATACAAAACATACAAAATATCTACAAGAAAATTAATAATTAGCCAATATACAAAAGTTCAAAAGAGCTACCGTCCCCCCATTAAAACTCTACTCCAGGTATGCCATAGATTGGAACGCCATAGAATGTCACTCCTTAGCAGAGCCACAATAAAGAGGTTGGAAGATTTATACAGCCGATCGCGGAACCCAAAAGCCCGAAATCTACGAATAGCTAGGAAGCCATTAACACGAGCCGTAGCAAACATTTCACTAGCACTAGAAAATCTCGGTATGTTATTTAAGAGTCTAAACGCATTATTATAGCACACGCGCAGTTTATTCCACCATCCCAGTGTATAATTACACCAAAGTTCGGACATGTAGATCCCTGAGCAATATGTTTGAAATAACAGTTTTTTAATGTCAGAGTTACACTTGGAGAAACGACGG
Organism: Brachypterus glaber; assembly: GCA_958510825.1. Lineage (NCBI taxonomy): Eukaryota > Metazoa > Arthropoda > Insecta > Coleoptera > Kateretidae > Brachypterus > Brachypterus glaber. Next base: position 31,143,239 of record OY294053.1, read on the forward strand.
GTTAACATATTAGCACGGACGCAGAGGGCTTTGTACTGTCTCTGAATGTCGAGATTATCGGAGAGATCACAGGTTAGAATATGCCCTAAGTATTTGAATTGCGACACTATACTTATAAGACTACCGTTAAGTTTGATCGGGGGCACCACTAAGTCTTTATAATTAGAAGGTCTGAACACCATGGCACAGGTTTTGTTGACATTATATACAAGGTGGTGCTCTACAGCGAAATCTTCACATATCCTAATGAGTTTATACAGTCCCTCTTATACACTTATACAGAATAATTTTGAAAAAGCTACACTTCTTTTAAGGCGTTCGCTGCCGCCCATATAAATAGTCGCACATCCCAGGTGCCGGACTACATTTGTTCAATGTTATTCAAATCTACAGTGAACTCACCAGCCCTAGTAACAATGTTTGTCAAGTTTTGAGCAAGTCTGGCTCAAGATTCTTCATCAAGTAACTGCATCCAGATTTTGACAATTCTGGCGGAAGATCTGTCGACATATTCTTGCTCAAAAAATGTTAAAGAATTGCTACAGATACTTCTTGGGGACAAGTCTTAAGCAAGAATGTAGCAAGAAAAAATGACAAGATTCTTGACCAAGAATCTTGTCAAATTGCTTGCTACAGACTTGACGAACAGACTTGACAAAGTATTGCTAAACGCTCTGCTTCCAGAATCTTGCTCAAGTCTTGCCCAAGTCTGGATACAGAATCTTGATTAATTCTCTTGCACAAGAATTGTCCAATTCTTTACAAAGAACTTTGTCAAGTACTCTGGTCAAGAAACTTGTCCAAGTTCAATGTTACTAGGGAGGTGGGCTCTCGTTATTGAATATGAGCAGCGAACGTGTTAAGGGATGATTCTATATAAAAAATATGAGTAACTTCCTTAAGGCCTATAATATGTCCAAAAAAAACTAAGGAGTAAAGGTTTGTTTTAGTTTTGCAAAATCACAGTTCTGAAGTGGTTCGGAACGTACGCATTTGCAAGTGAGCATTGCCAGTTGCAACTGCACCCGTACCAAATCAGTTCAGAACTAAGATTTTCTAGAACCAAAACAAACATTAAGCTAAATACTAAATCTGTAAACTCTAGTTTAGTTTCCTAGTGGATGCGCTACTAAACTAGTGGCCTTAAGCTAAGCCCCTTAAAAAGAGGCTCCAAAAATTTGTTTTTTTTTTATTTAATAACTTGGGCCCAGTTACTGGAGAACCATTTGAGATATAGGAACGAAGTTTTGCATCTAAGTTATCCTTAATAAGGCCCGATAAGGCACTCATCTTATTTTCATATCGTTATTTAACCAGGGCCGTGTGAAACGGGGGGCTTTATCACTTTTTTGCCCCAAACTTTTTTGTGGTTTTATTAAAATGTCATTCCTCAGCTAAAAAATAGAGAAAGAGGTACTCTTGTTTTAATACCGTAGATTTAACCATTGTCAAGGAAAATGCAATTAAAAGTAAAATTTAATGTTTTGAGGATCAAAAATTAAGAAAATATTAAAAATCTTAATTTACCAAGTTACTGTCGTTTTTTTTAAAACTAACATGTGAAATGTGATTTGCTTTCTGTCCTTTTCAGTCATCACTCTTTTAAATTTGACATATATAAGTGTCTTTTCTACGCCTCGTTAACTTTATTTCTGAAAATGACGAGGAAAATGATAGGGCTTTTTTTCACTCTGATTTGTAGACTCCCCTTGTCAAACAAAATCAAGTGTTTTAACTTTAAACATGAAATTGAAATACGTCGTCACACTGTGCTGGATAGATACCCCCTTCTCCCCTCTTATTGTGAAATAAGATATGCACAAATACTTGCAAATTACAATATATCTGTCATAATAAAAATAAAGAAGCTATTTTTAAAAACAAAATTTTATTCAATCTCTCTCTGGTTTAATTTTGATTTTAGCTGCTGCGGATATCCAATTATTATAGTCCGTTTGATCTTGAGTTTGGCTTAGTCTTTCTAGTCTGTGTTATGTTTCGTATTTCGATTTTTTTTTACTTTTTGAGGTTTTTATATAAATTATAGGAAAACATTTTCTTTGTGTAAAAAATTTGTTTTATGTGCTGTTGAATTAATATGACTAATTTATTTGCATTTAAACAAAAACAAATCACGTTAATATTTCACACAAGTGTAATATTTAATTTGCCAAACAAAATGATATTTATTATGATATATAACTCTACGCACCAAAGTAGTTAGAAGAGTTAATAATTTTTATAGTTAACTGTTTCTGGAATAATAAATCAAGTTGGTATCACTGTACTATGTTTTTAAAGAAAATACTGCCCTTTCTTTATCAAACACTTCAAGAGTAAGGAAATTTTAAATAAAATATGGGAACGGGTACCTTTTCTAGACGGGTGGGAAAATGAGGAGGTTTATAAAATAAAATATCAAATTGACCATACTTTTCCTGTATTTTTGGATCATTTCCTTTTGTTTTTTCTTTCTAGTTTTATCGGATTGTTTTTCTGGCAGCACCATTATCAGAAATTTATTAAAAGAAAAATTAATGAAATTAGTTTTACCTATGATTGAAATTTTACTAGGTCACAATTTGGCATCTACTTAAAAATGTAAATATATATCAAAATTTATTAAAATGCCTATATCTCGGAAACTAATAGTCCTAGGATAAGAATGATCACATATTTTTTGTAGGGAATTGAACATTATTTTCATTTATGCAAAAAAAATTGTCCTGCTACAAATAATAAGTGAGATATAAAAATTATAGTTTCTGTCCATTTTGACCCCCTTGCCTTACGCTAATGTTAACCATATTTAATGTGACGCAGATAGAAAAGGTCCTGAATCGTTTGGTGAACGAGTTTTTCAAATCGGACATTCCGGTAAAAAGTAAGGTTTACATACAGACCGACAGACAGACAGACATTTTTTTACACCCACTTTTTTTTCACATTTTCTCGACGTTTCATGACATTTTTTAAAAGCAAAAAAAAATAGATTTTTCGGTCAAATTTAATAACGGGTGTTTCCACATATAAAAGGTCTTATAGCGCTGAGTACTCCAGTTTCAATCACCCTTTACTGTTTCAAAAAGTACTTTTTCTATTTTGCGACTTTTATAAGCTCATAATCACACGCATTTTGCGTGTTCTTATAGGCCCATAAGAGGTCTGTACATTTTGTTCTTTTGGGTTGGCAACAGACCTGGCCTGTCGCTTGACGTTTTCCGTGCAAATGTCAATGTCGCTTTAAAATTGAATTTTCTACAAAATTTTGTGTTTAGGTTATTTTTACCATGTTAAAATTGTGGCTTGGTTAATTGCAGTAAAAAAGAGAAGAGATGACTATAAAATATATCAAAATATCATTTGTTCTTAGAATTTTAAACATGGTGTAAACTGTAATGCCAATCCAAAACAAAAATCCCTAAATCAGTCATCAATTTAAATGTAAGTTTTTTTAAATTTTAGAGCAAAATAGAAAAAATTGTATAAAGCACTCGTTTCATAACACGTTTTTAGCGCACTAGTACTCGTTTTCTAAACTTGTACTCGTGCTCTAAAAACGTATGTTATGAAACTAGTACTTTAATATACTATTAAACAGTACAAACAGTAATTTCCTTGGGAATAAACGATACTAACTTCAGTTCTGTTTTTATGCTCTAAGGTCCAAATTATTAACATGGTTTTAAAGTTCCTGTTAGCATTATCTGACTGTTAACTATATCTAATGTGACGAGTATACTACAAAATACAAAGCATTTCATATTTTAACTGCATGTTATTAATTTTGAAACGAGAGAAATTCACTAGTGGCATATTTATTAGTTATACAAACAGTGCTAGATAAATTTATGTCTATTAATAAAATCTAGTTTGTGTAGATTGGATTAGGTTTATGAGCCAAAATTTTAAAACGAATTATTTAATTTGCCACTAAAAGGGTTATTTTAAAAGTAATAATAATTGAGGAGTTGAACCGCAAAACCTAAATTAACATTTTGAGTTTTTTTTTTAGTCATCTACTTCTTCGTCGAGGGAATAAAAGTTGTAATTTTAGCAGTAGTAGGTCTTGAAATTCGAAAAAGTTGTAAATTTCATGGGTTAAAAACATAAAAGTTGTAATTTTAGCAGTAGTGGGAACGTTTTTCTTTTTAGTCATCAACTTTTTTGTCGAGGGAATAAGAGTTGTAATTTTATACCAAAAAAAAAATTGATTTTCGACCTTCTCCCCTCGTTCTTCGCTACGGCCCTGATACTGTTGAAGTGGAAATAACAAAACTCAACTCTCGGGACATATTTTGATTAGTTAAATTCGAGGTTAAACCCCATCTTTATTCAACCCCAAACATTAAACGTGCTAACATTGCTAACATATTAAATAATTAAAAGATAGGCACACTAGCTATCTCAAATGGTATCTAAATTCACCCTCCTGTTATACGAGGTAGTTTAATGGGTTGAACCGCAATAATACTCTGCGAAACAAGCCGTGAAGATATGTAGATTTTTTACAATATCTCATGAATATTCAACCCTGACTTTGCATTAACTTAACTCCACCCTGCCCCATCTTAAAAGCATTATTTTCATCAAAATTTAATGGCAAAGGCAGGGTGAAGTTATGTTAATGCGCACTTAAGACTTTTTACAGGAAATTGTTTTTCCTGGATATTCAAAATTTGATTTCTTTGAATCACTATTTATTCTTCTAATATATTAAACTGTATCTATAGATACCTTATATCGTTTATATTTTTGTTAATATCCTTGTACTTGAAGCAAAATGATATATCTGGTATCGTAAATACGATTATTCCAGGTTTGAAAATAAAGGTGTCGATATATTTGTGTTGCATAGTATGCAACACATAGTACATGCAGATAGTCGGACATTTTGAAAGTAAAAACAAGTAAAACAGGTGAAGATAAAAAATGCTTGACTTGGACTTTTCCTGTTAAGAGTAGAAGATCTTCTAGGGTCGCTACATTTGGGTTTACTTTGTTATCTGTTTCTTAGACCTCTGTTTTAGCTATTTTGGACTTTCAGAGCAAAAATAGACCGAGAATAAAGACCAAAAATAAAGAAACCCAGGTCAAGTGTCACTAAAGTATAATAATTAAAATATAACCTCCTGAAATCGTATCAAAATTCACCCTAACATTATCCGAGGTAGTATAATAGGCCTAGCCGCAATAATACTCTACGAAATAACCTCATAACGTGGTCCAAAACACGCGTACGTCAACTTGACTCTGTTTTCAGGGTTTCCTTTACGCGTTTTAGTGCGTGCGCTGCACACTTCTGTAGGGTAAAGAGTGGCTTCTGTTCCCAAAGGGACGACAGAGAAATCAGGCTAAAATAGATACATTTTCTACATAGATAGGGCCACATCCTCTTTGAGTTTGCTTTGTTCTTCGGTTCTTGGTGAGTTTTTATTCTGGTTTGGCTTGCTTCGCAAAAAAAGCAAAACCAGACTCCTGAAGAAAAAAGTTAACCCAAAAGATGTATGTAAAATTTTTGTAAATGGCTTTACACTACAAAAAAAAAATGTATAAGTTTACATGCTATATCAAAGGTAATATGTTGCCAAGTAGCTTCACGTAAAATTTACGAGATTTAACTTGTAATTTTACAATTTTTTAGGAATATTACATATACGTAATATTCCTAAAAAATTGTGAAATTAAAAGTTAAGTCTCGTAAGTTTTAGGTACACCTGCTTGGCAATGAGTCCAAGTCATGGACTTAGGGGATGCTTAATTAAGTATAATAGTACGAGGTTAAAAACAAACAAACAAACAAAACAATGACCTGGTGCCCACAGATCCGGGAAAACATGAAAATCAGGAAAAGTCAGGGAATTTGATCAACCGTAAAAAATCATAGAAATTGAAAATAACTCTGTTCTACACAATAAAGTATTACTAATAACTTTTTTGTGTGTACTAAAATCAAGGAAAATTTTAAATTTCGATCAGGGAAATCAGGGAAAAATCATGGAGTCTTGTGTTTACCCTGGGTACTGAAACGGTTGGTAAATGATTTTTTTAATCGGAAATTTTGTTCAAAAGTTGACGTTTTATTAATTCTAAAACCGAAAATGTGAACATTTCACACTAGCGAGTAATGTACGCTATTTTAGCCATCTTTTCCAGCATGTAACACACTATATCTGTCACAGTGTCAGCACTTGGTGAAACAAAGTCACCTTCCTCAAAGCTATAACAGATGTCTCCTCTCCACGATAATAGACCGGGCAAATAAGGGTTGCGGGGTGAATCGGCACAATGGGCTTCGACTTAGGGGGTATTTATCATCTGGGGGCGGAACGGCAGCACTGCATGACTAAGACTACAGGCCGCAACTTACAAATATTAATTTTTAAAAAGCGACATCACCAGTAGAGATAAAAATGGTTGTCGGCCTGTCCGAAAAAATTGTGACTACTATAACTAGGAAAGTTTTGAGTTAAATATTTTAGTTCTTAGACATAGTTCTCGACTGAGATTGTATTTGGTACAAATTAGAGAGGAGTAAGAAGGTCAAAAAGGAGTAAAGCCTGTTATTTTATGTAATATCTCGCCTAATATCGACAAAAATACAGTTTTTCCCCTTGCTAAATACTAATTTTAACAATATTTGACGTAACGCAAACCGAAGCTTTTTTTATCGGAGATTCCGTTCAAAAGTTATCTGCTTTATAGTTTGGCAAGTCTAAAAAAACATGTTTTCGCATGCGTGCAATTCCAAAGCAATAAAATACCCTGCATTTAGTAAGTAATTCAAGCTTCATGAAGTTTGATGTCAAGACTTGAAAAAGTCAAGTGAAGTATTTTATTGATTTAACTGCACGTTAGTACCTTAATGTGACGTTTTCTTGTCAGAACACTCCGTGCGCTAACGAAAATAATGTTTTTTATACTTACCAGACTGTATACATACAAAGAGACAGATCGACCGACTTTTTCTCGACGTTTCATGAAATTTTATATCTAAAAACGTCTAAAAAGGATTTATTTTTCGTTTTTTCGGACCTAAGTAACTGGAGTTGCTAACCGTAAAAACGACATTCTTTATAAAAGGTAAACGCCGCCTATAGTCTGCTGACGGGAGACCGCCCTTCCTGTCTAACGGCGCGGAATAATTTTTAGTTGTTTAGTGGATACCGATTTGTATGGGTTTTATGGGATTGAATGGGCTTTTTCGAACGTCGAGATTGGTTTATGCGATGGTTATTAGAGTGGATCAAAAATGTCTATTTCGCGATTTAAAGAGAAATATATTTGTCCAACAGATCTTTAGATCTTTGATCTGAAGAAATTATATAAGAAGAGTCACTTTGGACTTTTTAATTTTTTTTTTATACAGTGGAACAAGCAACAATTACTTTTGACAAAAGCCTAAATTTATTCCTGTTAAGAAGTATTGTATGTAAATCGTTAATATTGTTGTGACGCGAAGAGAAAACTTTTTTTGTTCAGGAAAGTTTTTTCCAATCCATCCCTTTCCACAGCTGCATGTCTCTACAAAACCTACATAAGGCCACATCTAGAATTTGGTTCTTCAGATTGGGCTCCAGTACTTGTCCGGGACATCAACATGATCGAATCTGTCCAACGCAGTGCCACTCGTCTCCCATATGGTATCCATCGTCCATCATATGAAGATAGGCTTCTTCTATTTAATCTACCTTACCAAACTGACAGGTTAGAGAGGGGCTGCCTGGTAACCACATACCGCATTCTACATAACAAATTTTCTGTTGACCTTACTGACCTCTTTCAACTAAATCGCAACATTCACCTAAGAGGTCACAACCTTAAGCTAGCCCATGAGCGATATCATACTTCCAGTAGGAAAGCGTTCATCTCTAATCGTGTGTTTATTTCTTGGAATTCACTTACAGAAAAAATTGTGAATGCCCCTTCCATAAACAGTTTTAAAAACAGACTAGACAATTTTATATTTGATTAGTGTAGTAATTATTTTATTTAGATATTGTACTTGAGTAATTGTAATCAAGCATTTTGAGTTTTATAGGTTTTTATAACCTTACTCTTATATAATAATAATAATAATAATAATAATAATACAGATTTTAGACATTACTTTACTACAAATATAGAAACCATTATCATAAATAACTAATGAATATATATCATTAACAGGTTTTATTAGTAACTTATCGTTTTTAAATTGTTTAAATAGCTGCTCATGATTTTTAAAGTATTTAACGATGATAAACTAGGTCTGTTACGAATATAAATAGACATTTGAATGTGATATTTTGATTCGATAGTTATATTTATTTTAATTTGAAGAATGGTGATCAAGTCACTTGTTTTTACGAATTGGCAACGTTGCATCTAGAATAAGTAACATAACCTTAAATAAGACATAATTTAATTTTAATAAAAAATTGATGTGATGGAAGAAAATAGAAGTGATTTTGGGAATCAGGATACCAAAAAGTATAAAAATCTATTCTCAGATTTAAAACAACTTGACAATAGATTGTTGTATAAATTGCTTGATATTGTTTGGTTTGGTTTTACCAAAGGAGTTTTGAGTCTACTTTTAGCCCCATAAATTTACGTCTTTGATAGTAGTGTATTGAAAATTTGTTAATTTATTGTTGTGTTGATACCAAATGAGTTTTGAGTCTCTGTTTAACCCCACAAATTTAGCACTCTGGCATTTAGTATACTGTATGACAAAACTTGTTTGTTTTTAACCCACCCTATTGTATATATTTTGGTGTTTGTTGTGCCGATAGGGGGTTTTGATTGTTTTGAGATGGTCGTTATCAAATAAATAAGTTTATTTTTATACAATCGATTAGGTGCCTTCCGTTTGTTTGTGGATTTGTCCGACTTTCAGATTTATGTCTTTGAAAAATAAAAGAAGTAAACTTTGAAATATGGTTGCGAAAAATCATTGAGTGGTAAACATGGCTTAAGTGTCGATTTGAGATTCTAAAAAATGCAGATTTTTCATAAAATAATTAAACGTTTAAAATATCATTTTCGCAAGTACAGAAAAAGTCTTTATCTAATATACTATCTATCATAGACTATCTATGATATCTATTCATATTGGCATTAAATTCTTTTAATCATAATAAAATTACTCATTTTAGGGTTGGTAATACTTCCCAATTAAGTTGGCTTTGATCTAATTTTGCCCCATACGTGATTCCGAGCCTCTAAAAGGGATTATCGAGCACTTTCTACCCCTCTTAACATGTATAAGAACGACTTAGTCACACCCCGGATAACGCTGAACAAAAAAACTCAAAAATACCGTTTAAAACAATAATTACGTTTTTTTTTTCAGAAAAAAAAATAAAGAAATTAATAAGTTCAATTCAAAACTTTTACAGCAATATTTATTTGCATGCCAACAAAATTAAGCGTTCTGTGCCAAAAAGTAATAGTTTTTAACCTCTTTGCCCCCTCTCCTTACCCTTGATTTTTTTCGAAAAACAACCCCACCCGAGAACTTCGTATAAGCAACCAAGGAACCAAATTTGAAATCTTTAGCTTAAAGCGTTCTTGAGTTATCGTGGGCACAAACTTCTCAGATAGACGCAGGACTTTTTTTGCAGTGTATATATCTATTTAAATCGCCACAAGCTACTTTATACAAACTTCAGGATATTCCAATTATCTGTTTGTTATTATTGGCTATCGGGCTGTCAGTTTGTATGTCGATACCGTAAATAAAACGGCAAAGTGTAAAAAGTTTTCATTGTAAATAATAATAGATATAGGATTTCAAGTCCCTCCCTTCCTGTAATAAATTTCTGTAGAAGCCTTTTAATCTTTTTTGATATACTTGTACTGTGTAATACACAGGGTGCGAAATCATGGACTAGCCTTAAAAAGAGGGAACACCAAAAACTCGATAATAAATACAGGGCGTAAGATTTAGGACATTTAAGTGATAAGACTTCTAATTACAGGTTATCTAAGTTATATGAATTTATTAGACGCACAATAATATTAAATTTGAACGTAGATACATAAATGTCAGTTTGTCTGTTCGTCTGTTTGTAAGCCTTATAACTTTTCAGGATATTGCGTCACATAATATATTGTTAACATTGGGGTAGGATAAATAGGGACAAAAGCAAAACTAAAACCCTTGCACAGTTTAAAAGTATTTTATATTTTTTATTGCAATATAAACATATTGACACCTGTAACGATTTCAACTTTATGTCTTTATGCCACACCCCGGATAACCCTTGATAAACCCAGGTTTATGCATAGAAAAGAGCTTAAAAGATTTAAAGATAACATTAAAAGCAAATTTAAATATGTATATTAGGTATTAAAATATAAATAAATGTAGAAATACTATTTATTTAAATTATGTATATTATTTGTAAAACATATTTTATTTGTATAAATAATGATATTTACATTTTATTATTAATAATTGTAATGATAATAAATTTTTTAATTTGTTTCAAAACTGTTTACAAGCCATATTGTGCAGTAGTTCAGTTCTAGGTAATGTTTTATTAACTAATTAAATTAATTAGGGTTCATACTTTAAGTACGTAACACAGAATTGTGCAATTTTGACTCCCCTTCCTCATGTAACGCTTTGTAACATTGAGTCCTCACCTAAAAAAATTTTTGGGTAACAAACAAAAAATAATAAAGAGCGCTACATTAGTCCCCCTATCCCCCCGCTAGAAACCTGGCTTAAATGATATTTATTTATATTAACCTGTCTTAGTTTTAGTCACTTAAATATAACGTTGTTTTAACCCCTAAAGCTCCAGCGCAATTTATTTGCGCAAATCGAAAGCAAATTCCAATATGTCGCCAAACAGCTGACAAAACTGACAAAACGTCGGCAACATAAACATTCGTCTGTCTTACTCGCACATCTTTGTTCTAACAGAGACAACAATACCAGTTACTGGTAATTGTTATTGTTCAGGCCTAAATACCTACTATTTGTTTACAAACAAACCGAGATGTTGGCGATACTTTATTTTAAGGGTATGCCTATTCTAGAAAGAAGAGTTATTAGTTCGTTGGGTGCAACATGTGTTGATACTTTGATGTTTAACTTAAGTACGCTATTAAGTGAATATTTCAAGCTTAAAAAAGTCCAAACGAAAAACAATAGTTTATAAACAATTATTGCGTATGATTACATATTTATTTCGGATATATTATGGCGTAACGATATATTATGGCCTAATGTGGGCATATGGTCAACTATAAATATAACTTTTTGTTTAAAACATGTAAAATTTAATGATAGAACTCGATTTGGGCGATAATAAGTAGTCACATATCCTGATTTGGTAATTTTAGTCCTTATAAAAGTACTACTGGGTTAATATTTAGTTTTTATCTGTGTGAAAGTACCGAGAAAAGTACTTGGATTTTTTTCTGTGTATATGTAAGTAATCTATGTAATAATAGCTTTTATGTGTGGTATATGTAAATTTTCTAATTAGCCGGCAGTTTATTAGGTTCAAAAACTAATTAAGCTAATCTTTTTTTGCTAGCCATTTCGAATATGTACATATAATCTTGCAGGAAACACATTTTCATATTAATCACTTTTTAAAGTTAAACAGGATTCAAATTAGCCAAGCTTAACTCAAAATTAAAAACAATGTTTCTGAAAATAATACAATATGATTAATAACTAGAGACCAGACTTTTAGTGTTTTACCGGGAGCTCGCAAAATTTACAATTTAAAAAAATATTATTACATAATAATAGTTATTTATGGTACTAGTGGGTAAAGTAAGGTATTGCCCATGAGAAAATTAACCTGCAAAGCGTCAGCCAAAAAAAAAAATTTTAACGACATTTACAAGAAAATAATTTGACAAGTGACAGTTGAGTGGGTAAAATAAATAATTATCCACTCAATAAAGTAAAAGCCACGCGGGGGTTATTATTGAGTTTATCTATTTAAAATAAAGCTGGTAATTGTCTTATTATCTGTATGTATTGGATAAATATAATTATCTTTGGTATACCTTACTAATCGGTACTCCAAACCATATTTCACTAACTGGACCACCATTTCGATGCTGTTATGGTTCCTTTTTGGGATACACCAATTTGAAATATCTTTATCATCTATGTACCCAGACAGCACATAATAACTATTAGATATCCAGGGAATATACTTTCTGGATATAGAGTATATCCAGTGGATAGCCTGGATTGCCATTAGATATCCCATGGACATCCAAATGTCCGCCTATATTCAGGATATCCACTGGATATCCACGAGATATCCAGTGGATATATATTTTTTTAACCTCCCTAAAGTATATCCATTAGAGATCCATGATGGATATCCTGGGTATCTTGGATATCCATGATTGATCTCTAATGGATATCCAGTGGATATACTTTAGGGAGGTTAAAAAAATAGATGTCCACTGGATATCTCGTGGATATCCAGTGGACATCCTGGATATAGGCGGACATTTGGATGTCCATGGAATATCTAATGGCAATCCAGGCTATCTACTGGATAAACTCTATATCCAGAAAGTATATCCCCTGGATATCTAATAGTTATTATGTGCTGTATATGTATAGATACGCCACTATGTAATAAATTATTACTAATAATAAAGTCGACATGATGTTCTGGTTAGTGAAATATCGTTTAAAGTGCTGATTAAATTTAAAAAAAACATCTTTATAAAATTATAAACTTGGTGAGCCCCTGGTAAATGAACACTAAAAAATAAAAAATACGTAATAAAAAGTTTTAATACCATGGTATTAAAACTGCAGTCACATTATAACGGAAGCGTAGAAAAACTACAACTTTATTAGTAGATTTAAACATTTGTATGTCATTTTTACTGATCAGTCAAATTGTTGTTTGCATGTCACAAATACACATTAATTCCAATTTTACAAAACATTTCTATTAAAGCCAAATATTGATTTTAAATTTTCATGCTTTCTTCCAATTACCAGTATAATTTGCAATATTGTTTTAAAATATACACGGATAAAATAGTAATCATTACAAATAGTTTAGCAATCATTACCAAAAGTTTAGAAATAAATACCACAAGTTTGGAAATCGTTACCAAAAGTTTAGAAATCATTACCAACAGTTTAGAAATCATTACCAAAAGTTTAGAAATAAATACCACAAGTTTGGAAATCGTTACCAAAAGTTTAGAAATCATTACCAACAGTTTAGAAATCATTACCAAAAGTTTAGAAATCATTTTTAATGGGAGATTTAGCTTAGCGGTCAATGGCATCGATATAGCCTGACACTGATCTAATGATCGTGAGTTCAAACCTCACTGGCGCCGATTGCCTTTTTCAGTTAATTAATAATTGAAATTTGGCGAAGGCGTACTCCCTAGATATATTGGTTCGAAAGTCAATTAAAGCCGGTGGTTCCCTCTACTACTAGCCCACACAAGTCCTGGACTTAGGGGATGCTTAAATAAGTAGAATAGTACGAGGTTAAAAACAAACATAAACATAAACATATTACCAAAAGTTAAGAAATCATTACCAACCGAGTTACCAACAGTTTAGAAATCATTACCAAAAGTTAAGAAATCATTACCAACAGTTTAGAAATCATTGCCAAAAGTTTAAAAATCATTACAAAATGTTTAGAAATCATTACCAAAAATTTATTAGGATAAATATTATAACGTTGCAGGGGTTAAACACCTGTTTTCTTTTTTGTAATGTTGCTTAAAAATAATAAAATGGAAGCCATTAAAAAACACTCTGTATATCCAGATGACTTCATCATGCTGTTAACAAAAAACGTAATAAATACTTAAAAAGCTCTCTTCATTGTTTTATTTCATTTTTATAACTCGATAAAATCACCCCAATTTGTACTTGTCACAAGAAGCATTAAAAACCTAACCTACAAATAAATAAGCCTGTCAAAATCCCACAGCCTACTTTTAATTAGGCGTTCTTTTCATGGCACGCTACGTGAAATCGTGTTGAACTGACATAATGTAATAAAGAGCTTCAGTAGCTTAAATTTTTACCTGCCTTTATTAGTCAGTGACTTGTTAATACTTACCCTTTCTCCCCATTTTGTATAATGAATAAAACCAGCCGTCTCGAATGAGCGAGCATATTTTCTCAAAAAAATAAAATTATTTATTGATAAATATAATTAATAATTTAAGTGATTTTTTTTGTGAGAATGTTTGACCTTTTAGGTGATTTTTAAACTTTTCTTCTGTTATATCCAGAAACAATGTTTTAAATTTTGGGGGACATTAGAACCAATTACAGGGTATCATATAAAAAACCTAATATAAAAATACATCTGCACACCGAATTTTAAGTTCCTAGCTCGATGCGTTCTTAAGATATTGTGGATACAGACGACAGACAGATATACGTCATTTTTTCTTTGCTTATTTGGATGTCTCTCGACATTTTAGAAAAAAATGGGATGATTTAAGAAAAAAAAAACATTTTTTGCACAATACTTTTTTATGAGAACCCAAGGCAACTCCCTAATCAAACCGGTAGGTAAAAACAGCAATGGTACGAGTTTTTTTTTTCCAAAAGCCCCAAATAAAGTTAAAAATAAACACAGGGGTGTGCCTATAGCCTCATTTGAATAATCTTAAAACGAGGGTAACTTTTTTCTGCTTATTTAGATTTGCTTCTTTAGAGTTGAATTTAAGTATCTCTAAAACTGGGGTGGAAATTAATTGATTTTTTTGTTCAAACAAAGAAGTTTTTTAGAGTATTCGTGGAGTTGATATTTAATATTCCTATCAGGTTTTCCTTTTGAAGTTTTTATGATACGAAAAAGATTTTAGTTCATCGATTACTTTTATACACGGGGTGTTAAGTTTTGTTGACCCACATAATATGGGTCAAATATTTTTTACCTTTTCAATAATGTATTACATGACCCACATTTCAAACTGGTAGCTTCGGAGTGGTGGGGGTAGTTACGTCAATTATTGGTTACATGTCAAAAGATGTCCCCCTTAAAATAAAAATCGACCTGTCTCGGCGTTTTTTTCGAAAACTCATTAGTTTCGATTTTATCCAAGGTTAAAAATTTCGTTGGATCGCCCGGTATTTCATTTTTCAAATAAGATTTTTAGGTTAAATTTGATTGGTTGATGAAATTTGGTGGTTCTCTTTCATTTTAAGCTTCCTCAACTTCCCTTTTAGTTTTTACCAACATGTACAAACATATTTTTTTTTTTGTTGCAGAAAATGTGATTCAGAAATCGAGCACTTTTTAGGAAACCGAAAAACCGGCCCAATTTTTCTTTGGTTGAAAACCGAAAAAAATGGCCGCTGCTCCGACGACGACGACCACGACGACGCAGCAGGGGGAGATAAGGGTGGGTCCGGCCAGCCAGGTAAAAGACATTTATGTACGTTGGACCCAAAATTTCAAGCGAAAAAGGACTTGGCGCCTCTTATTGTTTCCTGTAAAGCGGCATATTTTTTTTAAATATTAAATTGAGAAAAACTTATATGTACTTTTTATTTTTGTTGGAAAAATAGTGTGCATCACTCGAAAGTGTGAAAACGCTACTTTCCTCTTTAGTGTTATGCCAAATAACTTTTTTATAGTAAATAATATGTATGTGCGATATTATCGCACCCTTTAAATATCACAAAATTTTGAAAAATGTGTTTTTAGTGCATTGCTAGCATAGCAACTAGCAGTAATAATACACTAAAAACACATGTTTCACAATTTTGTGTTATGACACTCTTCTGTAACGGGTGCGATATATCTAAACTTTATTCATGTATGAAACAATAAAATTAAAAAAAAAATCTGTTCTTTCTCAGAGAAAAAATAAGAGTCACTTGTCCTTATATAAAATTGTTCAAAAAATACACATATACGGTAACATTTTCAAAATTTTTTGTATACTTTATCTTCTGTTTTGGCTAAATTCTTTCTTTGTTTAGTTATTTTATTTTTTATTTTCGCTGTTGTTGGTTATAACACTAAACAAAAACACATTTTAAAAATAATATCAATATTTTATCTAAAAAATATATACTTAAGGTTGAAACTATAAATTGATATAATGGGTATAGAAATCGGCCAGGATAACAAAAATATATCCTTCACAAAATTTAGCGCACTTTTTGTTTTTTAAAAACTCTATAAGGCCCAACTTTCCGTTTCCCAGAGCAAAAGGTTGAGCCTATTTTGTAGAGTTGTGTTATAGATTACTTTTGACTTTTAATATTAGTCCTGACAAGGACATAGCCTATCCTTAATAAAATTACGAAAATGCACTTAATATTTCCAAGAAAATACGATGAAAATCTATTTATGCTCAATTTATGGCGGAAAATTCTAAAAATCAATCGATAAGTAATTACAGGGAAGGTGCACCGGGAAATCGGATGCTGACTGGAAAATGCATTTCCTGGAAAAGTAAATAATATTTGAAAATCATTTAATAGGAAAATCTATTTAGTATATTTTTGTGTAACTTTATTGTTTGACTGACAACTTTCAAGTTCGAGAATACCTCGAAAAATTAGGGTTTTTAAAAGTTTACAAGCAAAGTCGACCTAGAGGGACATAAAAAAATCCCCCTTACCCCCCTGGTCACATTTTAAAAGCTAAAACTATCGTTCAACAGTTGACTTTTGGACCGCACTGTATATAATTTTTTTACGATTCGACGATTTATAGTATTTTACTTTACCAGTAAAACCAACATAAATTCATTTATAATATACCGGGTGAGTTTTATTTATGTCCACCCCCAAAATTAAGATTAATCAATAAAAACGAAACTTTTGTGATTTATATAATTTTACATTGGCTATAAAATGGCGGATTATTCAAGTTAACTTGACAACAAGGCAGTGGTCCCATGGGCTACCAACTTTGTATAGTTGGAAATTGATTAAAGATGAATGAATAAATGTTGGTATAAACTATAAAGTAAAATGCTATAAATCAACGTATCGTAAATATCCTTCCTGTACAAAAAAAATCGTCTATTCTACCAGCACCGGGGATCGAACCATTAAAAAAAATACTTTCGCCATTTTCTCAGTGTACTTTTAGAATTTAACGCATATATTTCTCTACTAAACGAAAAACGTAAAGTTTACGACGTAAACATGTTTTAAAAGCGTTAAAGCGTTATTTTAATTATAACCAAAGTCATTTGTTCAAAGTTAATTATAATTATGGCCATAAATCATCTGATAACTGTACTACAATTATTTGTAGGTATAAATTAGTAAACAATAATGATAATACAGCTCTTATCTCTAGAGATAATTACTGTTTGGTCAAGTGAAAAATTAAAGTTTTCCATCTGATCTGGAAAAAGAATTTCGAACACCTAAAAAATAGTATTTCCTACGACGTTAGTAGTTAGTGCCTATTTCCCACCCTATGCCAATGACAACGGTTGGGAAGTGACGATCAGCTGATTTTACATATCTGATGTCAGAAAATTAGTAAACGTCAAACACTTAACCTCAAACTGACAAACTAATTTTAAGATAATTTTTGCGTTTTTTTGAAGTTTAGGTCATAGTAAAAATAGTATACGCACCTTCACGCAAACTAGAAACTAGATTAGCGTACTCGGTGCGTAATATACCATTACTAACCTAATAAGAAAATGAAATATTTCCAACTATGGAAATTCTGATTTATAGAATTCTTAAGTGCACGGCACCCGCCTGCCAGTATTCTCATCTCGTAAAATTTTTGTGAAATCCGCCGTTAAACTCCCCAATCGCAATTTACTAATTTCATCTACTAATTTTTATAAAATTTCAACAGTGAAACAATCTATTCCAATGTACAGGGTGTACGAGAAAAAATGAGAGATAAAAGTTGGATTTTTATAATGGAACACCCTGTATATATTTTTTAAATTTATACACGATATCATGTGTGACTAAATCAATAGAAATATACATATTTTATATAAAATAAACATAACCAAATAGATTTCCTAGTGATAATTATCTTATCTTAATGATTTATTTATACAAATGCTCTCGAACGTTTAATTACCGGTTTTGTTTATTTATTTATTAGGAAACTAGATTTTGCTGATTACTAAATTAACAAGAATATAAATTGATAGATTATAATCTACACTGGAAAAAAAAAATTACAAACTATCCCACATTTTGGCATTGCACCACAAAAAAAAAATACAAGGGAACGTCAACAGTTGTAAACAAGTTGAAAACAGAATGTGAGATTAACTAAAGTTTATTTTTTAAGGTATAGTTATTTTAAACCTTCCCGCTTGTAAACAATCTCGAAATTACCATAGCAACGTAAGATACGCATGCGTTGTAAGCGAAATGACTAGGCCCAATTTACACAACCGTAAAACGTTGACGTGCCATTAACGAGAACAAAACAATGGTTTATTCCTCTAAATTATTGGAATAAAAGCGATTTTATAAGCAAATTTTGTTTCTCCATGAATACGAAAGTGTTTTTAGCGACAGCTTTATCAATTCTCTTTTTTTATATCAAAACATCATAAAAACAAAGTATGTAAACAAAAATTATAAATTTTGGTTATGTTGACATTCAAAACAAGCCACATGCTTCAGTGTAAATCGGACTTTGTGTATTTAGCGGCAAATTTAAAATAACTATACCTTAAAAAATAAACTTTAAATAATAAATAAAAATATAATTCGGTTTGCAAGGGAAATATATAAACCAAAAATAGAACATATTCTAATTTTCGAATACCACAAAACCTGCAACAAAATATCACCAAACTTGCATGATGTATGACTAGTTGTTTCGTGTTATGCAAAAGTGAGATGACAGTAAGTTGTTGAAGTGTTGAAGTTTTTCCTTAATAACTTTTAAACGTTTTTACTAAAATACTTAAAATTAATCATTTGCTTCCCTTGTTCATGTATCACAACATGTACAAAATTTGTAAACTTTAAACTTAAACTAATTCAATTCCCTTAAAAGATATTAAGTAACATATTATGCAACTTAATGTCATTTCACAATGTGAGTTAACCCATCAAGGACCGACTCATGGATTCATTGTATGATATAATAAATATTTATGAGATATTACTGTCCAATTAAGTTGTTTTAACTAAAAAAAATGCAAAAAAATCACGTTTTCGCTTGTTAAAAGAGTTTATTACTAAAATCCATAATTTATGCATATGCTAAGCGATAAATAAATAAATTGGAAACTAAATGCATTTTAAAACACTCCTGACAAACCGCTACTAGATAGGGTGACTCTAGTATCAAGTAAATTAAAAGGAATTCATGCGAGTCAAACTAAATAAATAAAATAAATGAAACCCTAACTAATAGACCCTATTAAACAAATTATAATTAGTAATATTATAATTTATTTAATAATTATAATGATTATTGGTATAATTAATAATAGTATAATTAATATTTACCTTCCGGCATATTCAATTTGTTTAAATAGTTAACTATTACATTAATAAATTAAATATTTATTTAAATGCTATTAGGGTGGGTCAAAAAGCCGTGAGTACTGGAAAAGTTCTTCTTCTTCAAAGAATCGTGGCCTTTTCCTATGGAATTTGGTCATAGGATGGGTCAAAATGCCGTGAATACTGGAAAAGTTCTTCTTCTTGAAAGAATCGTGGCCTTTTCCTTTGGAATTTGGCCATAGGATGGGTCAAAATGCCGTGAATACTGGAAAACATCTTCTTCAAAGAATCGTGGCCTTTTCCTTTGGAATTTGGCCATAGGGTGGGTCAAAATGCCGTGAATACTGGAAAAGTTCTTATTCTCCAAAGAATCGTAGCCTTTTCCTTTGGAATTTGGCCAGCTCGATACAAATATGTATTTGGACCCTAATTTTTCTTCCTGTAATCTAGGAATTCGGGTCACAACGAAGTGGTCTGGGAATTCCCATCCCTCAAGTCCAAATTTCTGAGTTATATTGTTTGTTTTTCTATCTTGACTCGCAAAAAACTTCTTACTGTGTAATGATCTTTGCGCAAACGCAAGTTGTTACTTAAATTAAACGTTAACCTGCCGTCTTCATTGGATGAAGACGGCGAACTGAAGTTTTAAGTTAAACTTAATTACATTGTGCTGAAATATTTATAATTTTTTTATAATTAATTACATATAAATTTGCAAAAAAAACGAGATTTTTAAAACGAGGGTTTTAGAAATACAAGAAATTAAAAAATCAAACATTCCAAAACCTTTATTTTAAAAATCTCGTTTTTGTAAACTGGTATGTCTTGTTTTTTACTTTTTAGTTATTTATATCTAATATGTAGTTAACAGAACGGTTTTTTAATATAATTTTTAAAGTTTTCAAGTCCTCAATCTCGTTGGTTTCTAATTGTTACAAAAATGTGTTTTTATTCAGTGTATAACCATCTTACAGCATCTGTATATATTTTTAAATTACTGGAAAAAAATAAATTGGCATGAAATTTGTGAACTTTAAATAAAATTGGCTGAATTAGACTTGAACTTTTTTCTGTTTTAAATTTCTTTCGGGGTTGTAGCTTAAAAAAAGCATGGTAGTACTAGAGGTTGTTTAAAACTACTAAAGAAGTACCAAAAACAACCAAAATGTATGTGATATTTTTGTATATTTGGAAAATTATGTTTGTTGGATAAAACAAGTATGTACAGTATCGGTTAAAAATTAGGTAGTACATACCATTAATATTATTATTATAGCAACGTGTTTGTTTGTTCCCTTCTAGAGCATCAACTCCATATTTTACTGGTAAAGTTATTAGATATAGTTAAATAAATTTGTAACTATTAAATTATTATTTTAAGTCAAAAAATGTATCGGTGAAAAAATACTTTTTATTAAAATTTACTTGTTATACTTAATGTTTTATCAACTTTTATTGTTTGTGGTTGAAAATTTTATTACCACAAAACCAATATCGCATAAAAGATGAAATCACGTATTGTTTCATTGTCAAATTTGGTCAGCTATAGTTGGTTTGCATGGAGTTTAATTCTTGTAACTCCTAATTTTTGACCGGTACTGTAAAATAACTACCAAACATACTTCCGATAAAATTTTCCATTGACACGTTGGATTTTTTTTTTAATCATTAAATAAATAATTTATTAAAACTACTTTTTTTCAATTTACATTTTAATTTATGATTAATAATTGATATTCTACCATTTTAATTAATTATTTATATGACGTAAACAGCATTAAAATTTTATTGGATTATTTATGGATCTATTTCGATGCAATTTGGTACACCCATTTTTTTTCGTATTTCAAAAAATATATTTCCGTTTCGGTTTTTTGAGTGCACAAATAAAGAAAACCTATTAAAATAAAGCTGTACAAAATTTTATCCAAATCGGACCATGTAATTTTGCAGCAAAACGAAAGACTTGCTTAAAGTTCTAAGCTGGATATAGTCATATAATAACCAGTGGTCTTCGTTTTAAAAAAATGTAAAATTTTCAAAAAATGTAAAATTTTCAAAAAATGTACAATTAAAAATATATTATTGCATAATTAATAAAATTATGTTAGATATACATTATTAATCGGTACCTTAAACCATATTTCACTAACTAGGCCACCATTTCGATGCTGTTACTGTAGCTTTTTGGGACACATCAATTTAAAATATCTGTTTATAAAAATCTACAGATACGCCACTGCGTAATAACAGCGTCGACATGATGGTTCGGTTGGTAAAATATCGTTTAAAATGCCGATTTATTAAAAAACTGTCTATAAAATTCTAACTTTTGCGGACCCCTGGTATATGAATACTAATCATCCAGCCTCTGGTAATAAAACTTTTAAAATTAAAAAAATTATCCAATCGTATTTTTTAATATCCTATAACAGATATTAATTAACGATAAAAACGTAATTATTATTAATATCTCTAGAAATATTAATAATGACTTTTAATGTTTCTTGTAGCTAGATGTATATTGGGTTAAATGTATATGTATTATTGATGTATTAGTTTTAATTTTTATTTTACTAACAATGGTAATTATTATAAACCAAGGTTGAAAGGACATTTTTTGGCACTTCTATATCCCTTAATGATACGCATCTCGGGACATAATACGGTTCGGCTATAATACTGTTCTCGACCATGGTTTATATATTATTTTTTTCACTACCAGCATTCAAAACTTCATAATTAATATTTAAAATACAAATTAATCTTTGATGTATTTTGATGTAAAATTTTGTAGTGAAAAAAAAAATAAATAACATTTTGTCGTTAAAAATGCAACTCCTGGTTATACCTTAACAAAAGTCCAAAATCATGTCCAAAACTAAAAGTTGACTTACTCAGTTATTAACTCTAAGCTAATTTAACTATTTATCCAATACATACAGATAATAAGACAATTACCAGCTTTATTTTAAATAGATAAACTCAATAATAACCCCCGCGTGGCTTTTACTTTATTGAGTGGATAATTATTTATTTTACCCACTCAACTGTCACTTGTCAAATTATTTTCTTGTAAATGTCATTAAAATTTTTAATAAAAATATGAATTCCTAAGCTATTTATTGGATAAAACCTTGTATGGCACTCATGGGTAAACCGATATTGCCCACTAGTACCATAAATAACTATTAACCAATGAAATTAAATGTGTCAAATTCTTCTAGTTAGTTTATTGTTCCACTAATTAATTGTATATTTATTACATACATACATACATACATATCTCATTATAAAAAAGTCAATTTATCATTTTTTTTTTGTTTTAATTTATTTTATTTATTAGAATATCAGTACTTGCATCTTTAACGGCAACTGGACCTTGAAGGTCCATCTCGTTTGGGAAGTCTGTGCAATAATCTGTCAAGTTTATTGACATTTTAAAGGACTTAGCCGTTTATTGAACTGACAGCCTTTCTGAGATACTTTATTTTACCTTGAAGAGTCACAATATTTATACAAGGTGTTCTATTAATTGGTTACATACTAAAATTAATAGATTATAGAGAGAAATGTTTATTAAAAATTATTTTTTAAGTCCAGTAACCCGTGTTTAAGTAACGGCACAAAAGTTTTTTTCTGAAGATAATGACAATATAAATTTTTGTAAAGCTCATAGTTAGAAAATATGACAAATTTCCTCATCGTTTGTATCGAACTTCAAATATAATGCTGTATGATGCGAGATATTAAAATTCAAAAATTTAGCTAGGAGTGACGTCAGGTGATGATATAATTATATTTTTCTTTCCATATCAGCAAGCTGCTGATGTCATGTAGTTGAATTTTTAAATTTATATATCTGGGATCTCAGGGCATCAAATATGAAGTGTGGGATACCATTTGAAAGGAAATGATTTTTTTTTCTAAATTTTGTCAATGTTGCCTAGAGGGTAAAACGAAGATCCTATAATAAAAAAAGGATTCCCTAAACCAAAAACACATGTCTTTCGATATGTTCAAATCCATATTCTCTTGTTTCAAGGCTAGTATTTCTCTGAACCAAAGGCAATGTAAGAGCCTGCTCTTTAATCAAGGACATTGACTTTGGTTCAAAGAAGTGCTAGCCTTGATACAATAGAATTTTGAATTACTTTGAAAATATCGAAAGACACGTATCCTTGGTTGCTTCAAGGAATCCTTTTTTTCTGTGTGGTAAAATAGTTACAGAAACAGTGTTTTGCTTTTGTTTGGTGAAACAACCGCTCCAAAGCAAGAGACCGTGAGAAAAACCGAGAGACTCGAACGCCTCTAGTGAATGCTCTGGAACTATTTTACAAGTTGTTTTTTGAAATATAAAATCTGTTAATGTAAAAATCGTTAAAAGTCTTAATGCTCATTAAAATTATCCGTACCTACCCGTAATTGCGGTAAAAAGTACCGACAATTAAATTATATTGTTATTGATATGAGTCAAGCTGTTTTAATTCCAAATGCTGGAAATTTTTGTCGCCGTTAATTATGTCGTTTAGTTCCAAAAACCGTTAAAGTCAAACTTTATTTCGAAATTTTTAAAAACTCAGTACAGTATTTACTTTTTTTTTTGAAAAAGTGAGTCCATAGAAAAAATAACGTATATAACTCGTTTAAAAATTCAAAACTAGTGAGACTGAAGCTTTAGACCTGAGATTATAACACTTTATTTTAAATTATTCTGTTTCTACACGAGTTATATAATATACTAAGGATATAAGGCGTTTCTGAAAAACCTCGTGAAAATCTTGATTCAGCTAGTCTTGGAAATGTGAGGGAATTTTAGAAGTTTTCTATAATGTTATATTTTTTCTTATACTACAAGCTTTGTATCTCGAAATAAGTCACTCACAACTTGTAAACTGTACGAAAATGTAACAAAATTTTGTTTATAATATTATAAATACATAACCATAACATAACATATTGCACCCGTTATGGAACAGTGTCATAACACAAAATTTTGAAAAAGGTGTTTAGTGTATTATTACTGCTCTTATTGAGATCTAACGATCTGTATAACTGGCATATTACATTTAACTAGCATAGTTATATGTAATATACCAGTTATACAGATCGGTAGATCTTAATAAGAGCAGTTAACACATTTTTCAAAATTTTGTGTTGTGGCACTGTTCCATAACGGGTGCGATATGTTATGTTAATGTTTAATTTATAAATCTTGTCGGCTTTTGGTATTAGTGTCTTCAAATAATAAATTAAGATTTTTCTAGAGTTAATCTCTGGCAGTACGGATCATTAAAACATGTTTTCATGGCATTTTCAAATTCACAATCGCATAAACATATTTAAAGTGACGCGTTTAAATGAATATCTCGAATGTAGAACACCTTGTATAATTGTCGTTGTTAACAGTGGCGTGGCTGGAGTAAATGTCAAATAAATTACGTGAAAATAGAACACATATAAAATTATACCGAGAGAAATGTGACAATTAAAAATTTTGGGACCTATTTTGATTTAATTATTCAAATGTTATTTATTTTTTATTTATAAATAATAAATACATTTATTTATTTCTTTAAACTTATTACAAAATTGTGCAGAGCCACAAAATAAGCTTTAGGCTTGTGCTAAAGGCTCCCCACTAGTTTTGATAACAAAATTAGTTAAATTGAATTATTTTCCAAAAATCGTTTTGGGGGAGGGGGGGGGTTAAGAAACGAATAAATTTAATCAGTGCCTAATATGACGCAGAAGGTTCATTTAAAAACTGTTAAATGTCAAAATAAAAAATTGTATATAATAAATATCGATAAATTGTTTGTACAAATATTTAGGCTACTCCACTGTTAAATCGAGGATTCTAAAAGTTTTGTTTATTTTTTTTCTTTCAACGATTTTTTGAAATAGTTGATCAATGATCAAGTCATTATATGTGTATAATATTACACTTTCAAAATTAAGCTAATTTCATTTTTTAGCATTAAATAGCGACAAAAGTGTCAAAACTAAAGGGTCTCCACATGCAGATTCAAGAGAAAACCTATATTATATGATTGTCGCGGAGCATTTGATTCTGTCGACCATAAATGTATAAAAGAAATAGAATGTAATAGAATTGAAATAACTGCAGCCAAACTAACATTAAAATGCAGTATAACTTCGTTAATACATACAACTTACCTACTTTTTGCAGTAAAAAAAATCGTTCTATCTTTGAAAGAAGAAAAATACGCAAAGAAAAACCCAAAAGTGCCTTCCACTGTACCAATTCTAACCCATATGACTTTTTTTCTGTTTTTCTCTCTCTGCCTGCCGGAAATCAACAGGCCCGACTCCCGGAATACAGACCAGGCGTGCCTCCGGAGCAGCTGTCCCCGGACCCGGAAAACTCCCGGACCCGAGAAGAGTTGCGATGGGTTCCCGCCATGACGATGGATTCGGATTTGATAATGTATTTGAGGGCTGCAAGGTTAGTTACATGGAAAGAAACATTAACTAATGAATAGTTATTCAGTATAATATAATAACTGCCTTAATTATAACCAAAAACGCTAAAAATTGGAGTTTTACCCGATTCTTACCCCCTTACCCCCAAAATCTAGTCAGCTCTTCGATTTACAATAAGAAACAATATGCAAAAAACCGCTTGTCGATATTTTATTTAGAAATTGAGTTATCGAGTTTACAGACAGACAGACAGACGGACGATTTTTTTTACTGATTCCGACTCTACTCTAATACGTGGAGAAATCTGAAAAAAAAAACATGGTCAAAGATTTTGACTTTTCGTTTGGACTTTTTCAATACATCGGCACTCTTAGTAGCATTAAGTGCCGACGTAAACATTAGGGAAATGCCCCAGCAACTTGAGTTAATAACAAAAATTTAATTATCCAGGTCAATGGCGGCGTTTGCTGGGATGTGCGACGGTGGGTGCCCTGAAGATGGCGCTAATGCGGCTTCCAGGGACGATACTACAATTAATGCATTAGACGTGGTGAGTATTATGGATTTTTTTCCCAAAATATATATTTTTTCAATTTTTTTGCTTTTATTCCAAAAATATCGTTTTTTTTTTTCAAAAAAATTGCTTTTTATACCAAATCAGCATAAAATGCATATTATGTCTGTATTTTAAAAAAGTTTTAGTTAGATACGATTTAAAAAATTGACCCTGCATATTATATTGGAAGTGAGAAAAATCCTATCGCAAAGATAAGATTTAAATAATAATTTCGGTGTCGGAAAACTCGAAGGAAAAACGCCTCCATTTATATTCTTGTCACCTTTTGGTTTTCCTTTTGAATTTAATTTATTTTTCAGCGTTTGCTACATCACATCTTATATAGATAATTCAGAACATACAAAAAATAAAACCTGTTATTTGATTACCCCAAGAAGTTTTGCGTTATTAATTTTTTTTTGTAAAAGTTGCTTTTTTACGTTTCTCAACGTTTTATCATTTCCGCAAACAAAAATCAATCTGTCGGTCTATCTGGGTAATTTGTGACACGATTATTTAAGAACGCTTTAAGCTAAAGACTTCGAAGAATTCAAACATATGTTTCTTATCCAAAGTTTTCGGCTAGGATTGTTTTTGGCAAAAAAAAACATATTTATTTTCAAAAACTTTAATTATTATTTTTCAATGATTATAATATAATAATAAACAATAATGTAGGAAAATTATCATATTTTCCGAAGATTTAGGTCCTTTTTATTTCGTTTCACTGTAAATTTATTCCAGAAATAAGGCTTTTAACTATGCCACACAATTTTTATAAAGTTTTACGCAATCTTGATACGAAAGATTAAACTTGTAAAGTAATGAGGTTACGTGCCTGAATTTCCCTTACTCATGTGGCTATTTATTTAATTGGAATTTGAGTAAGACCTCTCCCAAATTTTAACTATTCCTTTTAATTTAAAAATTAAATTAAAAAAAAAAAACAATTAAATCGTATTTTTATAATTTTTTCAACTAATTAACTATTTTTAATATTTATAGGGTGTCAAAATTGGGAGTAAAATTACATAAACCTCACAAATTGTAAAATTTCAGTTATTTTTTAGGTTTTGGCTTAAAAAAATACCGTTCAAGTTGTAAATTAACCAAACTTGCTGTAAAATTCCTGTAAACTTTAGGTCCTGTAAAATTACATGTGTAAAACTAATAAAAAATATAGGACTGTTGCTGTAAAATGTAATTACATCTGTTTTTTTTTTTTAATTTTGACGCTTGAGTGACTTAGGCTAGAGACCCTAAACAAATTCAAAATTAATTCTAGTCTTATAGGAAAAGCTCGTTTTGCACGGTCGTTTTGATAAAGTATGAATAAAATTACAATTAATTATTTCTCAGAGACGTTTCTTTTATTATATAATTTTGGATTCCGTCCAAGACGAAATATTACGAAATTACGAAATATTACGCCGTTCCCGATTTGATTTTTCCTACTTTAATAGTTTTGCAGATAGACTGAAGAATATTTGGCGGAATTAAAAAATTCTCTAATTCCCCAGCTAATTCATCTAATTCCCTCAACTGATTTTGCCAGAAAATTACTTTAATTCCCCCAAAAAAATCCTCCAGAAATTCCTTTAAGGGAACGTTTAAGTATTACGTAACGCAAATTTTGATCATTTTGGACCCCCCCCCCGGTAAAAAGACTTCCAATTTCAACCATAGGTTTCTTATTCAGAGTTCTTGGCTGGGATTCTTTTTGGTAAAAATCGGAGTGGGTTAAGAGGGTTAAAAAAATAACTTTTTACGATATTGAACATGTGACAAAAATTGTTTTTAAATAAAAAAATTGAAACATTTTTTTCTTTACTTAAAATTATTTTTATTTTTCTAGTTGCATGACTCCGGCTATGACCCCCGCAAAGCCCTGCAGGCGTTGGTGAAGTGTCCGGCCCCGAAAGGAATAGACAAAAAGTGGAGCGAGGAAGAAACGAAGAGATTTGTGAAAGGGTTAAGGCAATTTGGAAAGAATTTCTTCAGAATCAGGAAAGATCTGTTACCTCACAGAGATACGGTAAGTATTTTTTTTTCTTGCGCGTTTTTCTTTCGAAGCGTTGCAACGCGTTGTTTCCTATTTTCACATAAGTTATTCACTTGTGAAAAAATATTGTACCGTACTCGGGAGAAAAGTCCTTTTCACGCTCGTTTAAATATTATACGCACTTTGCTTAATTAATATACTGAAGAATAAATAACAAGTATGTAAAGTCGTATTTTTGCTTGAGAATAAACTACACAAGTTCAAGAAAGATACTTTCTAGCGAGTTTTGTATCCTATTTTACCTACAGTCTCAAAAACAGAAAATGTTGTTTATATTTACTATTACATAAGCAATTTTTTACCAGAAAGTGTCTGTTGGTCTGTAAGATCAAGAAATGCCTTCTTTATTTTTTTTACAAAAAAAAGTTAAAAATATTTTTTTTTTTTTCAGCCTGAGCTTGTGGAATTTTATTATTTATGGAAAAAGACACCTGGTGCTAATAACAACAGACCTCACCGGAGAAGACGCCAAGGTTCGCTTCGCCGAATCAGGAACACACGAAATAGTAGAGGAGGTAATACTGCAAACAATTCAGGTAAGTTTTTTAGTGTAGTTAGCGATGGTCTTAAGATAGAGGGCGTTGTTTTGTCTTTCCTACCACCACAGGTAATTTTTACGAGTACTTTATTGGTAATTTTATGGTTTGGTTGATTTTTTATATTCGTTATTTTTTTTAAATTTGAATACTCATATTTCTCTTTTATTGATCTTACTAATCAAATAGCTGTTACACATCACATGGCTTTTTAAAACACCTCGCTTTTAAAATGCGCCTTTTTATATTTAAATATGCTTTTCACAGTTTTATTTGCTATTTTTATTTTTACGGCTTTTCGTGCGTTTTCCTACATAAAATCAATGTTAGATTAAACGAACAGTTTTAGGCGTGCACCTATAAGTCAGTTTTGTGAGGCCCGGGCGCCCATATTAAAAAATTACGAGATATTTTCGTTAAAACGGTGTCCAGCACTTTAAATTTTATGCCCTGTCAGCAGAGATATTTAAATTTAAAACTTTATTTATATACAGGTATGTCCTTTCACTATTGTCCAAAAAAAAGACTTTTACTACAGCCCTTTAAAGATAGCTTTTTTAGAAGGCATTCTAGGATCTATTTTTTTCGGAAATTGTTTATTTATTTTTTCTCGCAAATTTGCACGTAACCTATTTTTAAACCGCCATAATATTTGTTATCAGACAGAATTTATCATAAGTCTGATAATGTTGAATAATTTAAATGTTGAGTATGAAAATAGTTTGAATTCTATACCATTCGCGGTATTACATTGTTAAATTATTATGAAATGTAAGTTAAATACATATTTTTCTTTGACGTTTTTAGTTTATTAACATTTTTCCTAATTAATTTTATTTGTAAAGAATCTCTGCGCACTTATGCACTTTTTATTTTTATTGCACATTAATTAGTATTTTTATCCAATACATACGGATGATAAGACAATTACCAGCTTTATTTTAAATAGATAAACTCAATAATAACCCCCGCGTGGCTTTTACTTTATTGAGTGGATAATTATTTACCCACTCAACTGTCACTTGTCAAATTATTTTCTTGTAAATGTCATTAAAATTTTTAATAAAAATATGAATTCCTAAGCTATTTATTGGATAAAACCTTGTATGGCAGTCATGGGTAAACCGATATTGTCCTCTCGAAAATTAACCTGTTTGGCTGACGCCTCAGGTTAATTTTCTCATGGGCAATATCTTACTTTACCCACTAGTACCATAAATAACTATTATCCAATGCATACGGATAATAAGATAATTACTAGCTTTATTTTAAATAAAGTGACTCAATAATAACCCACACGTGGCTTTTATTTTATATATTGGACAATTATTTATTTTACCCACTCAACTGTCACTTGTCAAATTATTTTCTTGTAAACGTCATTAAAATTTTCAATAAAAATATAAATTTCTGAGCTATTTATTGGATAAAACTTTCATAATATACTTCTTTTTTCGTCCAGTTTCGTAAATAATTTATAATTTACTTAAGAATTATTTAATAGGGAAACTTTAAATTTGGGCTATACATATATCTAGAAATAGATGGCGCTAGAATATACATCTATCTTTTAAACTATTTTCAAACGAATAAAAAATAAACCTACTTTTTGTGGTTAGTTTTTCTATAGCACAGACTATTATTTAAATACATTTTTAATCTCCCTGTGCATATATAATATTTACCTAAAATTTAGTCATTTAAATTAATTTTAAATTTAAAACAAATATTTTTTAAAGACACGTATTATATTGTACTATTTATTTTAAACATTGTTTCATTTATTTAAATTTAAACGCAAATTTGTTAAGAAAATATATGGAAATACATGGTTGGAAATCGTTTTTATTTGCATGTTAGTATTATTTTTTTTTACTTTTAAATCAATAGGTCAGTAGATCGTTTTTTTTTAATTTGTTTTAAATTACGACTTTAGGGTATTTTTAAATTGGTGTTTGGTTACTATATTTTCTTTTCTGCTTTTTCAGCTTATCAGTGGCTTAGTACTAGTAGGTCACATCACACATTGGCATTATGCAATTTCTTAATTTCAAAGAAATACACTTTTTGCATATTGTAGCGAAATAAAATATGTGGTACCATGGTTTTATTACAATATTGTATGATAAAAAAAAAATATTTATCACAAAAAAAATATTTAAAAATAGAAAAATATCAAAATCTAGTAATGTGTGATATGACCTATTAGAAATTGCCAGCTTATTAGGGACCCTTTATATTTTGATTTTTTTCTCAAAACATGTAGGGTGTCTACCTTTTATTGGTTTTGGGTTACTGTATTTATTTTTTTTCTGCTTTCAGCTTACACAACACACGCACACATACACGCTTATCTTTAAAAGAGAATTCAAAATTCTTAATCCTATCTTAAGACCATCTAGTATAAACAAAATAAATATTTGAACTAATTTTAATATGAATCATGTTCAAATATTTAGTAGATTTTTAGTTTAGTTACATTTGTTTAGTTTGGATTTAGTTTAGACTTTTTTTCGGTTTAAAGAACTGCCTTAAGGGGATAGTCAACCAAATTTTGGGCAAAATTCATACACTTCATACCCCGGTTGTCGCTATAGTAATACTTGAACGTCCCCTTATAAGCAAAAATGAAGTATCTGATAATGTACCTATGACGTCAAACTAACAAGAGGTCCAGAGGTCCGAAAACCCTTTAAAAGTTGCGGAATTTTATTTTAGTTTTAGTTTTGCTAAATAAACTTTTTTTTTATTTCTTTTAGTTCCTCACATTAAAAATTCACTGTAAAATAATAATAAATCTTTTCTATTTTCCTGTTCTAAATTGTCAGATACTCCCTTTTTGCTTGACATGGTAGTGTAGATATGGTGATGTTTTAAAATTAAAACTATTATTGAAAATAAGATATTTTTTCATAATTTGAAAGTTCCAATTTTAAAGTTATTTTGAGGAGTTTAATTTATTGTTGAATGTATCCAAAGTATTTATTTTTGCTGTATTTATACAGTTTTCAGTTAACAAATTACCTAAATTTCTTTAAGCCTAACAAAAATATATTTTTTTCAGTGTATGCTTAATCAATCTTAATCAAAATATAATATATTTTTTCCAAAATATTTTACTGTTTTCAAATTAAATTTTTTTATAAATACAGTCAAAATAAATACCAAAAACAAAAACTATTCTAACCAATATTTTAAATTTTTCGAAAAATAAAGGTCGCACGACTGGTGGTGCAGCCCAACCCGAAGGACCTTCTCCACAACCTGGTGCTGGGGGAAAAGAGGCAAAAGAACCTGGTGAAACTAGTTCGGTGACGGAAGATGACAATTCTGAAGATGACAGTGATAGTAGAGAGGCTCAGTATCGGTGTTCGCACTGTTTTAGCACGAGTAAGTATTTTTTCCTACGCGTTTTACTTTCGTAGAAAAAATAGTGTAAAAGTACGCTCGTGAGAATATTTTGCGCACTCGGCTTGGGCTTTTTACTAAATATTCCCACTTGCTACGAAAAACTTTGCTTCTTTAGTTATGTAAAATGTTTACCATAAAATAATTATTACAGATTCTAAAGATTGGTTACCTGGGGGTAAAGATAGACAGTTACTTTGTTGGGACTGTCGGGCGCATTACAAAAAAACAAATGAACTTCCACCTGTACCTTTGACAGCGCCACCTGCGCCGGGAAATAACACAGTACCAGGTAAGAGCTCAGAGTTATACATAAAACATTTTCTACAACAAAAAATAATATAACTTGAAAAAAGAAAAAGAATTTGAAATTTAATTAATAAAATATTTTTTACCTTTTTTTAGTAGAATCTCCGGATGAAAGTCCACAGCGAATGCGCACGCGCAACAAAGCGAAAGAGCAACCAGCGAAACCAACTCGGCCTAAACGAGGTGGCACGGAAACACCCGAGCCCAAAACACCCGTTAAAAACTCCGATAAACTTAACGGGCCTAACGGCACACCGGGCAAAAAGAAAGGCAAAACCGAAAAACAAGAAACTCCTACTAAAAACCGAAAAAGAGCGCAGGAAAAAAGCGAAGAAAATGAAAATGAGGATAAGATTATGGGCGCCAGCGTTAAAAAACGAGAAAGGGCCGAAAGTCCTTCGAGCGTCACGACGGACTCGGAAACGATAAATGACGAAGTTGACACGAACGAAAGCGACTTGACGGAGAGTAATAACAGTCTTCCCCAGCCCACCACAAGTCCTCCCACCTTTACTTCTGTCACCACCACAAGTACGTTAAACACTAATAACAATGTGATTGCTCCTGAAACTGCCAATAGTACTATTAAACCAATTAAACCAGAAATAATTGATATTCCTCCTGTGGAAAAAATTGAACCTCCTTCACCACCTCCTAGTGTTCCAGTGATAGCTAATAATAGCAACAAACTTCCACAGAGTGAACCGGTTCCACTTAATGTTTCGATAAGGCTGCCCGATGATATTAACGAAAGAAAGAATTTGATTAAACGTAATCTAGAACCTGTTCTAGACATTAAATATAACGCAGAAAACATCAAAATTGAGGTTAAAAAGGAGGTTAAACCGGAAGTGATACCCCAGACTGTTCAAAAGATTGAAAAAGACTTAATTCCTAAGGAAGAAGTTATTAACAATATACCTCTTCCTATTATCAAAGAAAATGAACCTGAAAAGTTCAAAACTGAGCTTATTATTCCTAAAGTAGTGACAATGGATAAAGTACTAGTAAAAGAAGAATTAGATTCTTCAAACGATGCAATAAGTGTGAACTCGATTAACTCGAAAGAAGACTCGAATATGTTCAAAGAAAATCTGTTCATGCCTCAAAATATGAACATTAAAGATCAAATGAGCTTTAATATTAAAGATTCACATATGAATCACATACAGCCACCCAAACATCCTTTAGCTTTAAAAGAACAACAAATTGAAAGAAATAAAGATCAAGTTGTTAATATGAACCACAGCTTTAACATGAAGGACATGAAACAGGAAAATCCTTACAGTTTTGCACAAAATATGCAAAATATTAAACCCGAGGGACCTGTTATAAAAATGGAACCTCGCGAGGAACCAATGGAGCTAACAAACAACCAACAGAATAATAATAGAGAGTATATGCCCCAAAGTATGCCTCAAAATATGCCTCAACCATTGAACATACCTACAGTCATACCGATGTCTCAACAAATACCTTCAAACGCTAATCGTATGGATGGTATCAGAGATGTGCCAGATAAAGAAAAGGTGGACCGTTCGGAAAGATTGGACCGTTTGGAAAGATTGGACCGTTCAGAGAGATCAGACCGACCTGATAGAATGGAAAGACCTGAAAGAATCGACAGACCAGAAAGATTGGACCGGCCGGAACGATTGGATCGACCCGATCGAAGAGAAGAAATGAGTAGTGCGACATCTATCGGACAACCACCGTTGCCAAGTTTAATGCAAAATAGTAATTTGGTTACTATAGGGGGTACTCAACCTCCGAATATACAACCACTAGGCGGGCATTACAGTTTTCTGCCATATAATCATGCCGGTAGCTTGCCTGGTAATCATCCTTCAAATATTTCTTCGAATCATCCTTCAAAATATGAACCCAACTATGATATTAACCATCCTCCAAAATATGAGCCTAATCTTTCTTCAAATCATCCTTCGAATCATTCGAGTCATTCGAACCACTCGGGTCATTCACAATCACCTAGACTTGAGAAACCTCAACCTCTTGCGCCTCATAGTTTGCCGAATCAACCTCACAGTATGAGCAATCAAAATGAGCCTCAAAACTTGAAGATAAAACAAGAAATAAACCCTGAGATTAGCGCGCCATCTAGTGTTATGCCTCCTAGTGGTCACATGTTTTCGGCGAGTAATTTGGCAGGGCAGAGTCCTGCCTTATCTAGTATGGCGCAGGTTACGAGCGGTTTGGTACCACCCAGTATACCCACGCAGGTTTCAAGTGGGTTTGTACCTCCTAGTCATCTACCGCCAGTGCCTATGCCCGATCCGCTGCAGAGTCTCAAAGATGTCAAGGTGAGTCATTCTATTTTTTTACAGGTACCAGTTGACTAAAAAATGTTTTTTTTTGGCATTTTCTGATTTAGAATGAAATTTCCAACATCTATTTAAAAAGTGGGTTTTAAAAAAGGAACTAGCTATTTGTACGTCCGACGTATACGAACCTAAGTGTACGTCCTGATTCTTATTGGCTATTTTTTAGGGTTTTAAAAGCTTTTTAGTAATATTTTTCGTCAGGATTGTATTCTCCCTTTAAAGGGGGGGGGGGTACGCCCCCCCATTACATCAAAACCACCAAACAGGCAAAAAAACGACCCAAACCAAAGAGCTTGGTTATTACGTCGGACGTATAAATATCCAAAAATCGGTCGTCTGTTTGTAAACCTTATAACTTTTGACAGAAATGTCAGATTTAAAAAGTTCTTTCACCAAACTATTCAGCTTTTTTTTTTCTTCCGTTACATGAAATATTTTTAACATTTCAGGTTCCTGGGTACTTACCCCCTCCAACCTCGCAGTCGTCACACGGTTCCTCCACATCAAACGACCGCCCACCATCAGGTTCCACAACCGAAATCAAAAAGGAACCGGAATTCGGCAGACAAACCCCCACCAATCCAAGCCCCGCCCAATCGAGCACCGAAAAATGCACCACCCCTAAAACCACCAGCAGTACTCCAACTCCAGTGGTTCAAATCTCCCAAACGCCACCTCTCAGGCAACAGAGTAACCACTCACCGCATTCTGCGATTAATCTGATGAGTCCCAATGCCGGGCCACAGATGTCGCTTCAACATCATCCATCTCATTCTTACCCCGTTGCTATGCATGCCCCACATCCCGGGTTACACCCGTATATGCATGCTATGCACCAGTTTCACAGCCATCCTTATAATTATCCGTTTCCTTATCAATATCCTTATGCTATGCCTCCTCAGCCTCACGCTATTCCACCCCCTTCGAGGCCTGAAGTTTTGGCGCCCAAAATTGACACGGTCAGTGCTACTATGATGTCATCACAGCACAGTACTAGTTCTACTTTGACGACAAAGGTAATAACGATTTTTTTATTAATACCATTTGGATGGCATAATGGGTTCATTATAAAACTTATTAGGGTATTATAATAATTGCATTATAAAACCCATTTGGGTATCGTAATAATTTAATTAAAAACATTCCACCAATTTGAATGTTATAATAATTGTATTATGCAAACCATTTGAGTGTCCTAATATTTTCATTATGAAATCAATTTGGGTGTCATAATGTGCTCATTAAGACACTCGAAAATGATTTTTTAGAAAAAATTAATTAAAATTTGTTATTGAAGAGGGAGACACGGGAACCGGACGAAAACGGTTCAGAAAGGCACCAAACCCACGAAATGACGTTGACGAACCACCAGAGCACGTCCCATAACAGTTCGATACATGCAAGCGTTGATAAACACAATTACGGGAGTACCCACTCGCTGACGATCTCGCACTCGACGAGCACGAGTTCGAGTCAGAGTGTCCAGCACAAGGTCAACCAGAAGACTGTCAGGACGGGGTCGCCCCATCCGCCCGTTTCACAGGTAAGAACCCAAATTTTTACATTTTGAAAAAAACATTTGTTTCAAAAAAGTACCAGCTGAACAGTTGCAAGCACCTTGTCAAACTATCGGCACTAGGCACTAACTTGAAACGTTATTAAAAAGAAGTTATGTTAATAGGCAACCATTAATACACCTGCGTGTTGCATAATTTATTAGAGTTTGAAAGTCTGTTTGGACTTTTTCTCCAAAACCTTATATTCTAGCAAAAACTTGCTTGCATTTTTTGTAGGGCTTAAAAAGTGCTTTTATTTGAAATATATTTTTTTGAAATGAGTTATATTAAAATTGAAAAATTTTGCTTTATGTATTTAAAGTATAACACAAATAAATGCGAATTATAAAAATAAAAAATTAGTTATGATTAGAACCTATTAACTTTGACATCGATATTTTGCTTTCATATAATTAATTAAAAATATAAACAAACAAAAAATCTGTGAAGGATTTTAATTAATTTAATTTTAATTATATTTTGTTATATGAAATACTTTTTTAACTGTTTACATGTTCTAATTTTATGCACACATACAAAATGCCCCTTGTTTTAAAAAATGCCGATGCCAAGAAATATAATATCCTTACTTTTAGTGCAGGAAGTGTATCCTTATCAGCAAACTGCAGAATAACTCTTCAAACTCATACAGGTGAATTAGTGTTAATAATGTTGTCGGTGTCTGTGGGCACGATAAATTTTGTCCTGGTTTTGGGGATTAACCGGAAGTCAAAAAAAAAATTAAATCCGCCATTTTATAGCCAATGTAAAATTAGATAAATCACCTAAGTTTCGTTTTTATCGAATGAAGATTAATCTTAATTTTGGGGGTTGACATAAATAAAACTGACCCAGTATAGGTACATATTATTCACATTTTTTTGAAAAACAAAAACAAATTGAAAAAAAATCTTAAAAACTTAACAAACATTTTCAAAATGTTTTTTCTTTAGTTTGTTTTTGCAAAAACAGAATAGAACTTGATTTTTCCTGAAAATTTCGAGTCGATCGGATTATTCGTTCTTGAGTTATCGTATCCACAAAAAACGTCACATCAAACGGACGGACAGACGGATATTTGAAAAAAATATTTGCTTATTTTTTCATGGAACAAATTTATATCCAAGAATTTTTGTCTAGGACGATTTTCGAAAATTTTTGGAAATTTGAAACTACTGTATATTATTCTAGCGCATGCGCTGTGAATAATATAATAAATAAATGCCAGGGTGGTCTTAATGGGTATCATCCCATATTTAGGCCAGCAGACCACCCAAACCTTTTTTTAATAGGTCAGACCACTTGAGAACCACTTAAAAAGGGTCTTATGCATGTAAACAAACTATAATTTTAGAGTAGTTGTTAATTTAAATTGGTTTATCTCTGACAAAGATTTTAATATTTTTTAAATATTTTATAAAAAAAAGTCCTCTCGCTCATCAGAAACAGTTATTTTAAGTCATCATAAACTGTCATAAACAGCTAATAGAGCTCTTTACAACTAGAATTATAAAACAAAAGACGTCTACCCTATCTCTATCTCATTTGTGCTACACTTTCCAGCCAACCAAATAAATACTATATTTGTTTTTCATACAACAAATACAGTATTTATTTGGTTGGCCGGAAAGTGTAGCACTGAGCGGCACGAACGAACATAGCTAATGTGAATCTGTAGAATAAGATAATTCTACTAAAATTTAGATGGCGCCAGTAATTTCTTTAATAAAAATAATAAAGTTAC
Source organism: Brachypterus glaber (assembly GCA_958510825.1). Taxonomy (NCBI): domain Eukaryota; kingdom Metazoa; phylum Arthropoda; class Insecta; order Coleoptera; family Kateretidae; genus Brachypterus; species Brachypterus glaber. The sequence continues at coordinate 31,181,640 of OY294053.1, forward strand.
ACTTTTCGCCCGGCCAAGTAAATATTGTATTTGTTCAACAAAGAACAAATACAGAATTTGTTTGGTTGGGTGGAAGTGGGAGTGTATGTATCTCTTCTATCCTTTTTGGGTAGAACTTTTGTCCCTGTCTAATCTAACGGGAGAAATCGCCATTAGTGTTTTAATGCCCCTAATTTTTATTATCACTTCGGTCGGATCGTAGTATTCGTTTACCGGGGGCAAGCAAAAATTAGAATAAAAAAAACAATTTTTTTAAAGTAAATAGATTCACTTGGAACTATTTTTTACTAACAGGACTGTCATTTTCACGCTGTTTTTACATAGTGATTCACTTGGAACATAAAAAAACAATTTTTGTAAAAAAAAATTAAAATATATGATATATATATATTATATAATATATTTTTTTGTTTTCAAAAAAAAAAGTTTGGACTTTTTTAATTTTTTTTTACGAAAATTGTTTTTTTGCATGTTCTAAGTGAACTATGTAAAAAAAGCGTCTACATGACAGTCCGGTTGGTAAAATATAGTTTAAAATATATATTTACTTAAAGAAATAGTTTTTTTTTTAATCTAATTTTTGCTTGCCCCCGGTAAATGAATACTTCGATCCGACCGTTGTTTATAATATTCTTAAGAGTGCCATAAAATATGCGAGGCATTAAAAACAGATTCAAGCAGTGTGTCGTAAATTTTATGTTTAGTCAAAAATAACCGTTTCCATATGTTTTCTTCAAATTCAAAATGAATTTCGAAGAAATCAACCGGTTAATACGCGAACCAATTTGCGATATTGATCATATCGGCTTAGATTATATTCTCGACGATGTTTGGAAAGAAGAAGAAGATTTTGATTCGAATCAAGTGGCAGATGAAGATGAAAGTGGCTACGCTAGTGAAGTAAAGTGGCAACAGTGTTTGGTTACACGATTTTAATGGGTTATGTTCTGTCTGACGTTTTCTGTCAAGTAAAAGAGAAAAGTCTTTACTGTGGAGACATCAAAAAAATCTAGGGAAATGACAAAACCGCAAACGTGTTTTTACCCTTTTCCGTATATGCCAAGTTTGTCTTCTAGTTATAAATTCTTATTCTTTAATTCTTATGTTATTACCAAATGAATTTTTAAATAAATGAAACCCATTTTCTTCCGACTTATGGTAAAACTTAAAATCCATTTTCTTTGAAAATGAGCGCCCATGTAATTTATGAAATCTAATACCAACTAACAAATAACAATTTTTACCAGATTTTGTTGTCTCCACTCCACTCTTTTTGACAGAAAACATCAAACTAAGGCACTCTATTTCTGTCCGTATGCCACAGCGTATTTTTTATTTAAAAACAAGTGCTATAATGTCTATTTTATAAAAAAAGGATTTTTAAAAGGTATAATGTAAAAATAAAAAAAATACAGATGATTTATTTATTGATACATTTTGGTTTAATAGTTTTTGTAGGATTTTTTTAATTTTTAGTAAAACGATTTAAAATATTAAAAATATTTTTATGCCATTTTTTGCCTTCTACCATGTTAAGTGTTAATTATAATTATTTTATTATAATTATCAATTATTATGTGTTAATATTAGATAATAATTGGCATTCTTTCCATATCTAAATATTTATTATGCAGGGTTTTCAATACCTAAATATTTATATCTGACTCATTATTTTCCGGTTTTTGTAAAATAAAAATAATTATATTTTCGACAGAAATATTAAATTTTGTATTTAAACCAATACAACCTTAAAATCGTGTTTTCAAATTTTTTATTATTTCGCGAGCATAATTAATAAAAATGAAATTAGGAATATTTTGGTCCTAAACTAATGAATGAATAGAAGTTATTTGAGCCACAATATTATAAATTTTTACAAATACGCATTGTACATTCCAGACTACCACCACTGCCAATATAAACCACTCCTCTTCCTCATCGTCGGGCGGCAACCATCAACACACACATCACCACACGCACCACCACAGCGAGCGTATGTCACCTAGTAGTAACCAACTGTTACGTCACCCGCCTCACCACGGCAAGCCTGTGGCCCCTCAAGCGAATCCCCACCACCTTATGATTCAGCCGCCAAACATGGGCCATCATCCGGCCGCGCTTGGGCCGCCGCCTATGGGCACGAGTTCGCTAGACGCGCTTAGAGCGCATGCGCAGGCTGCGCAGAGTTTGCAACAACAGCAGATGCATCCGCCGCCCACCTCACCTATGAATCCGCCCCCTAAGGTGGTGAGTTAAAAAAAAAACTATATAAAAATATATTTTGTTTGGACTTAAAAACCTGGTACAAATACATAAAAATATATGTAAATTTACATGTAAACATTAGGTTTTACACAATAAATTGTAAATATTATAGCTGTAAAATTAAACTGTAAAATTACATGTTATTTTTTTTTCAGTGTGATGAGGTAGTTAAAATTGAGCCTGATCCTGAGCCCGTGCCTGAAGACGAGAACCAGACAAGTCCTGTAGGGCCCCCTAGAGGGCCCAGTCCTGAGCCTAGGATCGAGGATAACGAGTGTCATAGAAGTCAGTCTGCAATGTAAGTAGTTTACAGTAAAAAATAGTTTTCTTTTTTATTAGTAGTAAAAAAAAAGTCTACTTAACTGAGAAGTTAAATTTCTTCAATATTTTTAATCATGCATTATATTTTTCTTCGCAAATATGTGTTTTACTTTCGTAGAAAAAATAGTGTGCATTACTCGAGAGAACCGTTTTTTGACACTCGGCCAAAAAAATCTATTTTTCTTTCTAGTTATGTAATAGTCTATTACTACAGTATGTAATAATAATATTTTTACCCAGATTTTTACGGCATTGGAACCGAGGGGACTACAACTCTTGTACCCGTACTGATCTCACCTTTAAGCCAGTCCCCGACTCGAAACTGGCGCGCAAACGCGAGGAGCGCCTGCGCAAACAAGCGGAACGCGAGCGCGAAGAACGCGAACGCGCGCAACAAGCGCAAGCGCGCAAAATCACAACTCCGGACAAACCAGACGTTAAACCCCCCTCCAGAGGGCCCCTGGAGACGGTCACATCGCCTTACGATCGATTCCCCAGGCCTGATTTTACCAATACTCCAGCTTTAAGGCAACTCTCTGAATACGCTAGACCACACGGGGGTTACAGCCCGGGTAACCACCTCTCCAGAGGGTTAATGCCACCTGGTGCTCATGTTATGGACCCAATGCTCCAATATCAACTGAACTCGATCTATGGACCTGGTGCAAGGGAGAGATTGGAGTTGGAGCATCTGGAGAGGGAGAAACGGGAGAGGGAGATCAGGGAGTTGAGGGAAAGGGAATTGAATGATAGGTTGAAGGAGGAGATTATGAAGAGCGGTATTAGGGGGCCGCCTAATCCTATGGACCCCCATTGGTTAGAGATGCAGAGGCGGTATGCGGCTGCTGGGCTGGCGGGACCTGGAGGTAAGTTTTCTAAAGTTATTAAAAAAAAATAAACCTGATAGTTAAAAATTTTTTTTTCGCCATTTCAATAGCGATTTTTTGTGGAGCAGCGGTTACTAACCAAGTTATGGGATTATGTATTTCTATCTTTTTTTTAACTCGTCAATTAAACAGATTGTTTATTGACGACGGTTAATAATAAAAAAAATTTAAGACCACTTCTAACTTTTTTCAACTTATTTGTCAAACTGACAGCTATGTCAAAATAATTTTTAAAGTATATTTTTAACTGATATTTGAAGTTACTAGCTTTGGGTAGTAGAAAAAATATTATATGCACCATGTGTGCGAACTGCCTTAAATGTTCTCGACTGATTTTTTGTCTCGACTCCGTCTCGGCAAAAAACTTTAGTTTTGAACACCAAAGACTTAGTTTACATACTAAGTGCATAATATACTATTTATTTAGCAAGCATTGGCTACTGAATACATCTTGAACTAAAAATTAAATTTTAAAACTAAATTTAATTTAAATTTTGTTCATTTAATATTTTTTCTTTTAAATTTTCTTAGGTTAAACCCCGGGTTTACGAGTTGAATATTTAAGCTCAAATGATTAAATATTTATTATTATTATTATTATTATTATCAAAAGTCACTAAATTTTTAATCTTAGAAAGTTGTTATATTCTTTATAAATTTGTTTTTTTTTCTTTCATATTATATAAATATTAGGAACAGGCTATTTGTACGTCCGACGTACACGAAGCTAAGTATACGTCCTGTATTCTTATTGATTGATTTTTAAAGCTTTTAAGGTATATTTTTCGTCAGAATTGTATTCTCCCAGTTTAAAGGGGGCGGAGCTACGCCCCCCATTAGCGTCAAAAACACCAAACAGGCGCAAAAACCGACCTAAACCAAAAAAGTAAGGTTATGGTACGTCGGACGTTTAAATAGCCAGTTCGTAAATATTATTTATATTGAAATTAATTAAAGGCCCCGCAGGTATTCCCCTACATTTGTTCTACCCCGGCCCGGGTGGTGGCGCCCAACTTTCCCAGATGGAACGGGAGAGGCTGGAACGACTGGGGATCCCCCCGCCTCCGGGGGCACCTGGGGGTCCCGGAGGGCCTCCCCCAGGTCACCCACATCATCCCCATTCCGCGCAAATGGAAGCCGAGCGACTGGCCTTAGCTACCGACCCTATGGTAGGTGTAAGTTTCATTTTTTAGTACCGTATAATGGGGCAAATTGGTACCCATTTTTTTTTTTCTTAGTAAAAACTGTTAAGATAGTGTTTATTTAATAAAATAATATAAGGTGGTTAAGGGTAAACATAACCAGGACGTCCAGACGTCTTTAAAATCAGGAATATCTAAAAAAGTCAAGGAAGTTTCAATAAATGTCGTCACAATTATACAAATTTATAAGTCCAAAAAGTCCAAACCAAATAATTGTTATAATTACCCCCCTCTGTTACGTTTACCCCTATGCACTATGCTATTTTAGCCCCATTTTTATTTTTTTTATTATTTTAACCCAATAAATACAATTTTTGTAATTGATTTTTTAATTATATTTCTGTAATTATTTTATTGTAATGTTATTTTTTTGTGTTGTCTAGGTTCGACTTCAGATGGCGGGCATATCGCCGGAGTACCACGCACACACCCACGCCCACACGCATGCGCACACACACCTACACCTACATCCGCAACAACAACAGGCGCAGCAAGAAGCTGCGGCTGCAGCTGCAGGATTCCCCTTACCAGGTAAAATTGAAAAAAAAAAAAAAAGAATCAAAAACTTACATTTTTTAGTAATTTTTTTTAAATAATTATTTTTGTAATCAATTTTTTTTTAGTCAAATTTAGTTAAAATAAACCCAACTCTTATTGTGAGTTTTTTACGTTTTAAGGTCGTAGAAACTTGAAATTTCCTATCTAGGGACTTGATAACAATTAAAAATCAATAAAATGAGAAAAATTAAATAAAGCGGTAATAAAAAAAATTAAAATTTGTTATTCTTTTTTCACAAGTAACTATTTCTTAAATTGATAACATTTATTGGGTAGATTTTTAGTACAACTACAGCTGGTTAATTTTGTTGTAATTTCAGCCTCTGGTAACCCTGGTTACCCAAGGCCGGGCATGATCCCAGGTAGGGACGGCCCCATGGGACTCCACCACCCCGATCTCCTAGGCAGGCCTTATGCAGATCAATTGGCTCATCAAGTAAGTACCACCTATTGATACAGATGGGACACATGTAGAAAACATCTCAAAAAAGCGTATGGGTAGCCCTGGTTTTTCTATAAAAAATTCCCCAAGGTCTTGGGGCGATTTTTTTTCAAACATTGGCCATCCTGGCTTTTTTGTTTTTTCACTACTAGCTTTAGAACATACCATTATTTATCATGTTTTCAGACTGTGAAATCAATTTTCTTCACCTATAGCAATAATAATTTTTTTCTCTCCTATAGAAGAAGTAAATTTTATAAACAATTGATTTCTCTCACTTTAGATGTTTCTGTTCTTTGTGCAATTTTTACTAATTAAACCCAAGAAAATAGCTTTAAATAACTTTTTATTTATTAAATATAATTAATTATAATTATTACCAATTACTACAATCAATAATTAGCTAAATATTATGGAAAAAAATAAAAAAAAACGTATTTTTAAACGTCAGTTCAAAGTATTTATTTGAGCAAATGTTATTGATCAAGGCTACTTGATTTTTATGAAAATTTCAAGAAATATCATTTCTGTTAATAATTTATTTCATTATTTGAATAAAAATAGTTAAATAGTGCTAGTAGTAAAAAAACTAATATATAAACTCCGGTAGAGAAGACTATTATGCCTCGCACTCCTAAATCCGTCGCTGCTACGCAGCTCGGGATTTAATACGCTCGGCTATAAAAAATGTCTTCTCTACCTTGGTATATAATTACTATTTTTTTACATGTGTCCAACATATTTTCTTTATTTTGTGTTTTAAGTAACAATTTTACTTTAAATAAAACTCTACTCATCATAAAACAAAAATCCCTATTCTTACCATTTCATCTCATCTTATTTTCCAAAATTAAATTAACCTTTTGATCAATTTTTCTAAATTTAGTAACTCACTTCTTTCAAATTATGTTCATTAAAAATTAAATTTTTATCATAATTTTTAAATTCGGTTTAATTGACCTTTGTGTTTGTTTGTAATAGGCGGCTGCTCACGAACAGCTTCAAAGACAGATGTTACTCGAAAGGGACCGGTTTCCTCATCCCTCGATAGTGGCTCAACACGAAGAGTACCTCAGGTCTGAATAAGTCATTTTATTTTACTTTCACTTACAATTTCTGAACAATATTGGTTTTATTATTAGCAATATTAAAACTAAACTTTTTCCGTTTCTGTTTCGTTGATTTTTAAGTTTTTATGACGATTTTACGGGTTCTACACTACAAGAGTCATTTAAAGGATCACTGTCCGCCTTGTTTTAAAATCAAGTGGTTCGGGAAGAAACAAAAAGGGGATGGTCACTTCTCATGATTATATTTTTGGAATTCGAGGGGTGTAGCTATATTTTACTCTGGGATATATTTTTGTCAAAGGTGCGCAAAACAAGTAATTAACCCCCTGTACCCCTTACCTCCCTTTTTCTACGCGCTTGATTTCCCCTTTACACTTATATTTAAGTTTTGTTTTAAATGTTCTAATAATAAATAAAGAAAAAGTAAAAAATATTGTTCAGATGTTGTGTTAGAAAAAACATGCTTTAATTTTGCATAAAAGAAGTAACATAGCGTATAATAATAATTTTTTCGACTCCCATTTTGGATATTATACACAAAATTTTAAAAACTCTTTTTTCTCGCGGCGATTTATTTATAAAAATTCTAAATTAAAATTTAAAAATCCGATATAAACAAAATAACTCTGGCTAAAGAAACGCGGAGTCAAAAATTGATAAAATTACCCCTAAATTATATTTTAAAACCCCCAATATTACGGTTTGAATTTAAATAAGTTAAAAACTATTATACAAAATTGTTATTTCAAAAAAATCTGCTTTTATTTAAAAATATAGAATATATTTAGAGGTATCCTAAAATCATTTTTTAGTTTATTGAAAATATACAGTGATCTATTTCCCTAAAATTTGCTTAGGTCACAAAGATAATTTGAAATTATAATAATTTTTAATGTGTTGTTGAAAATACCAAATTTCAGGTCAATAGCACATTATAATGTGTAATAATATTACTGTTCATTACTTTTAAGATGCCTTTACAATATATTACCATTAAAAAATATAATTGATATATTGATGACTTAGTATTAATAAGTTGTATAAAATATGCCAACATTTGGACATTTCTCAATTTTCAAAGGCCAAATTTAAGCTATTTCCTGCCTTATTCTTTAAAGCAAAAAGTTAATTTAAAGAAATTGTGAAATGTCAAACTGTCGGGGTGTGATAGGATCTATTAGTACTAAGCCATCGATATCCGTGGTGCTTTTTTATTGTCCTTAATGCTTTTTTAACCATTCTGCTAATTTTATGCTTTAAAACATTAATCACCCTATCAATGTTTGGTGGGTACCCAGAAACCTAATGTATTTATATCTGATCATTAATTTATTTTTTTGTCTAGTCAAAACTCGAGACTATAAGATAAACCATATCTCGCAGATATCTATTATATATTAATATCTACCATAATCCCACACAAGCCCTCAGGGACTTTTAGGTTGTATCTCACTTTTGTTATTTAGACATTAATAATAATTTTTTTAAGCTTCAAATGATCTTTTTGTGTTAAATCTAATAGTACTAAAAATTATGTGCACTGAGAAATCAGATTTAACAAACGCAACTAATTTAACGCAAAAAAGTTTGTTTAAAAACTGACAAATTTGGTATACAACCTATTAGAACTTAGCCATTGATAGTTCATGTTGTTTGTGACATTTTTTAACACGTCAGCTACTTGCGTTCTGAAATTTTACTTTCTCCTAAATAGAAAGTATTTTGATCAATTTTTATTTTTCGTTTCAGTAATTTTTTTTATAAATATTTGCCGTCTAGCGGTATTTGGACACAAGAATTTTTTACCCTTGCAACAAGCAACATAAAGGGTTCAAATTTTTACCAGACCTTGTTTATTAGAATATCTTGACGAAGATTATATAGTGCGGTCCAAAAGTCACCCCCCCCCCTTTTAACTTTTGAACGAGTTGAGATATCGACTTCAAATTTAGAACTCTTAAATAAGACAACTTAAACTATCTTTTAGCATATATATGATATTTTCAGCTCTTAAAATGTGGGCAGGGGGGCATGGGGGGACATTTTTTTAAATGAAAAGGGGGGTCGTGTGATACATCATTTTAAAGCTTATAAAATTCTCTATTTAAACTAACATTTTTAAATTTTTTAAAAGTGTTTTTTGAGGTTTTGATTTTACAATTTTTTGTGCTAAAACATTCGATTTTTGAAGTTTTTTTTTATAAATTTTTATTTATGTCAACTAAAATTAGTTTAAAAGTATAATTATCATTTTTTTATGATGAAATTAGGCATTTTTAAAAAATTATTTGTTTTTTTTAGAGGAATTTTGACATTAATACCCATTTTCAACCCCATTTTAAATACAATTTTTTTTTTAATTTAAAAATATGGAGTTAAATGGAGAATTTTATAAGCTTTAAAATGATGTATTACACGACCCCCCTTCCATTTAACAAAATGTGCCACCATGCCCCCCTGTCCACATTTTAAGAGCTGAAAGTATTAAATATATTCTAAAAGATAGTTTAAGTTGTCTTATTTAAAAGTTCCAAATTTGAAGTCGATATCTCAACTGGTTCAAAAGTTAAGAGGGGGGGTGACTTTTGGACCGCTCTGTATATTAAAAACACAGTGGGTCACAAAGGGTGGTTTTTGGGGGTTAATGTATTTAAAAAATGTGAATTTTATTTTCTTTTTGTGGCATTTTTCTGAAAAATTGTATCCGGGGTTTCTAAAAAAATTATATATTTATTATTAGTTTATTTCCAAAATTGTTAGTAGAAAATATTCTCGCTTACATAGACATATGTTTTCCAATCGTACCTACAAGAAATAATTAATAACTAGCCGTGAAGTAACAATATTTCGCATTCTATAAAGTTTGGAATTAAATTTTTTTTCCACAAAGAATATAGAAATTGTACCTAATTTTTGAACATGATATCATTCACATTCCACTTTAGTAAATCATCACTAAAAAGGCTTACTAATAATTGTTAATAAAATTAATAATAATAATTAATTGTGTGTGCTTTACATCACAGGGTGTTTATGTTTCTGTTTTTAACCTTAATAATTTTTAAATTTGAGAATTTTCATTTCAATTTCCTTTTTTTTTGCCTTTCACAGAAAAATAGAAGTATACTTCAGGCGCAGAACTTGAATGCATCTTTAGATTTTCTTGTACGTACATAATAATTATGAAGAAATACTATAAGTTAATAATAACATGATATTGGTAATTTCTGAACTTATTTGTTCAGGCTGTATCTCAAAAACTACTGAGGGGCCTTGAGATATCTTTTTGGGTTCCATATGCTCAAAAAATAAGTAAACTTTCCTTTAAAACGGTCTGTCACACTTTAAACTTAATGCGGTATGTGAAATTTAAGTTTAAAGTTCAGCGATATACAATTATGGCATCAAGAGCTAGCTAAGATGGAAAAACAACTATAACTCATACATTTAAAGTGTGAGTCACCGTTTAAAAGGATCTTTTTCGTATATTTTTACGTTGGGCCTTAAAAATGAACAAGGAATGCCTTAGCCCCCTAATTTGAAGGTAGAAAGACCCCTTGAATGTTTAAATTTACACCGCTTATTTTTATTTTCCAAATTTTTACAATGACGAATAATAAATTTTAGAAACTTTTGAACCATACTTGATAACTTTTTATCTACACACGTATAACATATTTTTTTAAATCGGTAAATTGGGGCGAATCCAAAATTCAAATATCATTTGATCTTACGCATTTGTCCGAATGTAATATCATCTTGGTATTTATATTTCTTGTAATTTAACAAAATTAGATTAAAATTTAATAATTCCCTATTAGTGACTTAGTGAAAAAGCTTAAGACAAATTGGGAAATTGATTTTGTGAGAAATACGTGAAATTTCCATTAAAACGGTGTCCACACTTTAAATATGATGTTTCTGCAGTCAAGATATTTAAACCTAAAATACAGCTAAATACTTGTGACATCAGCAGCTTGCCGACATCGAAAGAACACTAATTTAAATAATTTGGAACACATGACATTAAATTTAAAGTGTGGTACACCGTTTAAAAGGAAGATACACTTACTTTTTACTATACACAACCTCTGTAAAATTTAGAATCGGTAGTGTTCCAAAAACATTGTTAAAAAACCATCCTTTTTGTAATGTTTTTCTCCCGATTTGTTTTTAAGTTTTTTTTTTAATTTTTTCTTTAAATATTAACTTAAAGTTAGTAACCTAGAGGACATTCAGCCTTTATAATTGTAGTTTTCACATTTTAGGCAGCAGCGCGAGCGAGAACTTAAAGTGCGAGCACTTGAAGAAGCAGCTAGAGGCTCAAGACCATAAAAGGTAAGAAATTATAAGTTTATTTTTTATTTTTTCTTTCTAAGCGACGATAGGTAAGAAAAAAGTAAACAACTTCGTGACAAAAAAAAAAGTTTTCCAGATTTCGCAAAAATATGTTTATATATGTATATAAATGGGGATGTTATACTTGGCTAATAAGTTATTAAAAGTTCTGAAGGAAGGGGGCTAAAATGTATTTTACCTTATGAGCCTCAAACTAAGGCGAATGCGCTTGAATGAAGTCACGCTTTTTTTTGTGTGTGACTATTCTACTAACATCTAGATGGCAGCACTTTTGTAATACCAAAATATGGGGCTATTGATTTTTTACGTAACAGTTTGTTGGGACTTTTAACTCTCTTACATACGAATCGGTAATAAATAAAAAGGTTATGTTAGAAAATAATTATAAAACGTGACCTAAAAGAAGTAAAAAAAAAGTGTTTTTCCCGTTCCAGATTGTCGCCCAACATTTTTAAATTGGCGCCCAACCTTTTTTTAATATAACATGTTAATGTTATTATTCTAAAAAACACATAACATATTCTTACCCCCAAACCCTTAAATTTTAAAAGCGTTCTTTACTACCAACCCTAAGACCATTTCGTAATACTTAATCAGTCCCTGTGCAGGTAATTCATATTTCTGCCGCCAGATGGCGGTACTGGCTTATATATTCCTCACGAAACAGCCTAAATATTTAATAAATAGAAATCCAAGGTGCACCAAATCATACTTCTTTACGGAGCCCCAGCCTGGAATAAAATCACCCTTAACAAAACGCTCTCAGCAAAACTTCAGGCCTTCCAAAACAAGGCACTCAGAATATGCCTCGATGCCCCCTGGTTCATGAGGAACAACCAGATACACAGAGATCTCGAAATGCCCCTCCTAAAAACGGAAATCATCCGCTACAGCACGTCTTTTATACAAGACAATTTAGATCACCCAAACCCCCTCATTTCAAACTTTCTAGATTACGATCATGAAATACACAACACTCACAAAAAGATCAAGAACGTCCTCAACCAGTAATGGTACCCACTAATACAGGACAGATGCATTCCCAGCATCAGTGAGATAGTCTCACTCCTCCCGCACATCCCTCCTCTCCCTATCACATCCCTCCCCATCCCCCTCCCACCCACTCCACAGCGCCAAATTATGACAGATGCAACTCGCATCAGTGAGCAGAGACTCACTCCCCCCAAATTATGACAGATGCAACTCGCATCAGTGAGCATAGACTCACTGCCCCAACTTTCAATTCAGATTAAATATTTTTTTAGATAAATGAGCCATAGGCTGCGCCTGTCTCTTAAAGACCCAAACAAACTATTGATGATGACCAAATCATACTTACCTGGCGTAGGGATTTACCGTGATCAACAAGGCGGTTTCCCCAGGTCGAGGCCTTTCCATTGCACTTCGGTTGGGCTGACCCCTGCGATTATTCCTAATGCGAATAACTCGTGCGCATAATTTTTGGTAGTCGGGACTGCGTACGCGCTGTCCCGGTGTTAATTAATTTTAAAAAAAGTATTGCTTCTAAATCCAAAAAGTTATATATAGTAGAAGAATTCTGTGCATTTTTAGAAAATAAAAGTATAATATAAAATCGACCATTATAGAGGGGGGTGGTGTCTTTTGGACCGCACTGTATATAGCAACTTTTTAATGTTTCTTTTGTTATTTTTCAGGTTAAAATGAAGCCCGTTTGGTCTTGGGAAAAAATCTCAAAAAACTATTTTTTAACATAAAATTTAACTTTAGCAAAAATTTTATCAGTACAAGTTATAATATATTATATACACTTAAATATGTTATTCTTATAGGAAGATATATAACTTAAATAGATTTTAGAGTTATCGCTAATTTAAGATTATAAGAATAAAAAAAAAGTTATATACATATATAATTATTATTTTTTAAATATATTTTGCAATTTTTAAAATAGACATACTTTTGTAAAACTCGTCAATGAATTAGTATTAAAATATACAGGGTGTTTATAATTTAAAAGCCTTCCTTTTGCAATGCTTAAAATTAGCATTGAAAATGATTTTGAAAGACTCGATTCTGATTTTTCTTTGTAAAAGTAAACAAATTTTGCTTAAAATTACGTTTGTTAATAAAATTGTATTTTTCCCACTAGTTGACAAAGTTAGGTAAAAATCTATTAAATAGTAATTTGGTACATAAAAATAAAAGTGTGAAAAAAAATATAAATAACTCGTCTTATAAGACATTTGATGACACTGGTCTTGAACGCGTGCGATAAATGTCTTAAGAAACTAGTTCTTTAATGTAATAATTATTATGTTTAAGTTGGCTTCTAGGTTAAAAACACCCTGTACACTGCAAACATAATATACAAGGTGATACGAAAATATTATGCAATATTTTTTTTAGAGAATCTTAAGCCGAGGGTTTTTAAAGTTAGGTTTTAGCATTTTTTGTAAATTGAAATATTTTTAAAGCATTTGTAAGGTACAGAAATAATAAGAGAAAAATCAACTAAAAATAAAAAGATTTTGAATTTTTATCAAAAAAGTTTGTCTCAAACGTAAAAATAAAATGTAATTTCTTAATTTTTAAAATCCTGCTTACATAAGTTACTATTTTAATTTAATAAAAAATAGACTGCCTTTTTTAAAATAAGTAATTATTTAAAAATTTAGATATACGCCAAAAATTTAATTATTACGGTTTTTTGCATCTTGTATATAGTATTGGATTATTAAATTATATATATAAAAAATATGGCGATTTTATAAAATAATACAAAACATAATATATAAAAATGAGGATTAACCACACAAAAATGACTTTTTTTAATTTTTAAATCAGGAAATCAGAAAAATCTTATAAAAGCCATATGTCACAAAAATAAAGAATATAATATGTAACCTTTTTACATAAATAACATATGTAAAATTACATACAGGGTGTACAATTTTAGTGAAATCAAAATGGAATCAAAAAAAAATTATATAATTCCATTAAAAACATACACGTTGTATTTATTTTTACAGTTTTATATTTATTCTTTGTTTTTGTATATACATAATTAAATAATTTATTTTTTGTATATAAAATAGTAATATTATTTTTCATATTGAACTTGAAAGTGACAACATATAATTTTATATTATATTTTGACTTATTATTGTAATGATTTACAATTATTTATATATTTGCAATTATTGTACAACATATCAAAATATTTTAGATAAATTCGTTAAATTTACGTTTTTCGGGGACTTTGAATTTGATGCTTTTTGATCCGAGATATTTAAAATCAAAAATAAAATTATGCGTACGCATTTAGCTAAATTTTTGGCCACAGGGCGTTAAATTTAAACCGTGAAACATCGTTTTAATGGAAAATTCTTGTTTTTTTTACCATGTGCTTTGCAAAAATGACCTTTGTCCCCATTGTTTTACTCATATTCTAAGAAAAGCGTTAACTTTGTAAAAAAATTGATTTCGTATTACGCAATAACTTTTAAACGATTTAACCTAGAGACTTTAAATTAATTTAAAATGTTTTGGAAATATTGTACAACCAACCTACTTATTGATAATTACTTTCTGCATTTTGTAATTTTACAGAGATAAGTTCTGAATTGTTATAATTTTCATTAGGCAAAAATTAATTTTTTTAATAATAAATAAGTATTTAAAAAAATAAATCATAGAAAAAATATATGAGTAAGGATCAAGAATTTATTAAGTATTTGAAAGATACACTCTTAATGGTAATTATTTTTGTATAACAAAAATTATAACAAAGCAGAATACAAATATAGAACAGTGATATCTTATTTATACAGGGTCTTCAATGAAACTCTGTATACTTTAAAAAACCAAAGGCTCCTAAGGGTGTGTTTTTCAGAAAATGTACATAAGGTATAGGCATAATTATCACTAATTAACTAAGCCGTTCTGTCCTTTTCATTGGTCAAATAGAAAGATGGCTTAGTTTAGTTAGTGTATTATGCCTGAATCGGCCTTAAATGTGATTTGATTTTAATAATAGGTTTTTCTTATAATCTTAAAATTCGTGATGTATAAAAAAAACAGAAAGTTTGTGGCAACAGAGATAAAATTGACTTTTTGTGAATTGAGGTTTTTTAATACACATTTCAATAATAAGGAAACTTACCTTACACGTCGATATTTGGTACATCGTCAATAATTGGGACGCCTACCCTACGTGTCGATAATTGGGACAAATACCTTACGTGTCGATACTTGCAAAAATTACCTTACATGACGAAAACAATAATTAAAAAATATATATTTACCCCAATTGATTGGTTGATGGGTTAAATGCAATTTTAATGAAATATAGATTTTTTTAAATTATGCATTTTTGGAGCCTTTAGTTTCTTAGAGAATTTAGTAGTCTTCCGAAGAAATATATCACTTTTTTCACAGCTTTTTTTATTGTGTATAAAAAATTGTACAAATTGTATATTTTTTTATTCGAAAATCTTCACAGAATATTATTTATGAAATATTTAAAATTTCGAAATTTTACTGGTAAAAATTTTTCAAATATACCTTTATACATATTTTTTTTTTATTTTACTATATTTAATTAAGGATTTTTTCGTAGTTTTTACGTACCTATTTATGTATTTATGATTTTTTTGTATATTTTGTTTATATTTTACGTAAAAAACTAAAAATATTGTCAATAAATAAATGTTCTTACCAAAGAAGCTTTAGTTTTTTTTTCTTTCACCTAGCCGACTAATATTGAGCTGCTGAATCCAAATCTTCAAACAGGTTTTCAATAGCTCTTTTAAGATTAAGAGTTATTACAAATTTAAACACGCAAATATAACTGGGATACGTACATTTTATCTCCTTATATATAATTGGGACGCATACCTTAGATGTCAATAATTGGAAAACTTGCCTTAGTTGTAAATTATTATTATTTAATTACAATTTTTTATTAAATTAAAACGTGCATATTTTTTATACCGTAAAGCACAATATATAACAAACAGATAGCGTCAGTTACATAAAATTTAGACGAAAAAACATATCCCAAAAAGTAAAAACAATGTCTAACTCTTTATTAAGTATAAATATCGAAAATAATTCTTACCAGAACAATAAAATCGAAAATAAAACCCATTTTAAACCAGAAATTGAGGAGAAGCTCAGCAGTGCAGTCTGGGAAACATGAAAAAGAACCGCGCAGGCGCTGATGACGAGGAAACATTTTCTGCAACTATGTCAGCTTTCCACTCGTGACCAAATTTTTGTGGGTAACCATGCCTAACCCGGTACTACTCTTTAACTGAAAGGAAAATCATGGAGACCATTTTCTCCTGGTGTTTTAACCTGCAAAAAAATATAAATAAATAACTTGATCTAGTAAGATGAAAAGGGCGATCCCTTATCACTTCAGTAACTTAAGAAATTGTTTGTTTTTCCCGAAACGTCGAGAAAAAGCAAAAAAAAAATATGTCTATCGGTCTGTCTGTATCCACGATAACTTAAGAACGCTTTGAGCTAGCGACTTTAAATTTGGCATGCAGATGTATTTTTATATTAACTTGGACAAGTTCGTATTTGAGCAAAATCGGTTAGGCGGGAGGGGGGTAAAAGGGGAGTTAAATATTTGTTTTCGTCGTAATTTTTTTATTATTTACAATAGAAAAAAACTATGAACCACATAAAACGTGAAATAAAATTACATAAAAAATATTATCATTTTTGTTCAGTGCCCCCCTCACCCCAAAATGTTTCTAGACATAACTTTCTTATTATTCACAATGGAAGAAAATTATAAAACCCAAAAAAAGGTAAAATAAAAATACACAAAAAATGTAATTAATATTTTTCAAGTCCAAAATGTAAAAAAAAAATCTGGACATAACTTCTTTAAAGAAGTGAAACTATGCAGAAGAAAAATTTGAAGATCACCTAAAAGGTAAAATAAAATTACATAATTTTCTAATTATTCACAATGGAAGAAAAATTTAAAAACCAAATAAAAGGTATTCTTGCTCATTCGAGACGGATTTTTTTATATTTCATTAAAATACAATTTAAAAAAATATTTATTTTAAAACTTTTATGGTTTGTTTTTATTATAAACCAAGTGTTGAAAATAAAAATGTATTTAATGCAACCTATAAAAACACTGGTAATTTGTCAACGCCTAATTAAATATATAAAAAATAATGTACAGAACAGATAATCACTTCAACAGATTTAATAATATAAATAACTATAATTAATTATAAATTATGTTGAAAAATATTACTTTCCCCAAGGAAAGTCTAAAATAAATACTAAAAATAATTGGATTTTTATTTTTTTTCCGTTTCTCGACGTCTTATACATATACAAAAAAAAGGTTATTTCCGCAAAAAAATCTGTCGATCTGTCTTTCTGCCCGAAAATGTTCACTTAAGTAACCTCAATAACTCAAGAACTCTTTGATCTAAAGACTTCAAATTTAAAACGTAAGTTCCTTATCAAATTTTATCGTCTTGGATAGGGTTTTGGTATAAACCGGGGTGGGGTAAGGAGGTTAAGCAAATTTTTAATACAAAGGTAATTTTTCTAGTGCTAAAATTATTGACTGACCAAGTGTGTGCCCCATATGTAAAGTTAAAAAATTAACTGGGCGTATACACTACAGTGTCACCCTGTTGAACAATAAATCAACTTAGTCAAATAGGGATGCCTTTACATATGTTTACACACAGTATTTTATAGCCAGCAGGTAACCTTTTTACATCGGCACTTAGTGCTAGTAAGAGTGGGGATGTATTGAAATCTTCGCCAAAAAGTCAAAATCTTTGACCACGTTTATTTTCACATTTCTTGACGTTTTAGACCATTCTGAGTCGAAATCAGTAAAAAAAATTTTTGCGTCCGTCTGTCTGTCTGGGTGTAAACTCTCTAACTCCATTTCTACATGAAATATCGACTTGCGGTTTTTTGCATATTGTTTCTTATCGTATTCCGAAGAGCTGATTAGATAAGTGGGTAAAAATAGGGTAAAACTCCTATTTTTAACGTTTTTTGTTTATAATTAAGGCAATTATTATTGTATTTGGTTAATTTAGCACTTATGTAAAAGATAATTTTAAATTGGTCAAAAAATGTTATAAACAACGTTTTCCTAAAACGCATTGTTTTCGAGATATTGGCGTTTAAAGCAGTAAAAGGTTTTTTTAGCATATCTCACATATTTATAACTCGATTTCAAAAAATTATATGTTAAATAAAAGCTCTTTTTAAGCCCTATAAAAAATGTCATATACAGTTTTTTGCTAGAATATAATGTTTTAAAGATACAGAATTTAAAATCAAACAAAACACCTAGTTTGAAATTTGGAAACTAGATGGCTATAGTGTACAATAGTGCCGATGTTTTGACAAGGTGCTTGCAACGTTTCATCTAGTTTAACTAGAATTGTAAAATCTGGAAAACTTTTTCGCCATAACTTCTTTCCCTCCGAGTAAAAAATAGAATCCTTTGAAATGGGATGCTATAAAAAAATATTTATAATAAAATGGTCCCTCGAATGGTCCATTATAAAATTGTAAAATATGGTCAGTGCAATTAATAGTTATTTATGGTACTAGTGGGTAAAGTAAGATATTGCCCATGAGAAAATTAACCTGAGTGCCATACAAGGTTTTATCCAATAAATAGCTTAGAAATTCATATT
Organism: Brachypterus glaber; assembly: GCA_958510825.1. Taxonomy (NCBI): domain Eukaryota; kingdom Metazoa; phylum Arthropoda; class Insecta; order Coleoptera; family Kateretidae; genus Brachypterus; species Brachypterus glaber. The sequence goes on from OY294053.1 coordinate 31,200,432, forward strand.
ATTATTAAAAATTTTAATGACATTTACAAGAAAATAATTTGACAAGTGACAGTTTAGTGGGTAAAATAAATAATTATCCACTCAATAAAGTAAAAGCCACGCGGGGGTTATTATTGAGTTTATCTATTTAAAATAAAGCTGGTAATTGTCTCATTATCTGTATGTATTGGATAAACGCATTTTTCTTGGTGTATTAAAAAAAACAATTAATTATTGGCCATTTAATCAACAGCGCGACGGCTTTTTAAAAAACCACTTGCGTCTTAATTAGGCTCATCGAAAAGTTAATTTCATTTTTCAATGACCGGCATTATTTTATTCAATTAATGTTAATTATGTTGTTTCTAAATAAAGAAACTTTTCAAATAAACATTCGTTTAGTAAATTTGTAGAGTACCAGTTTTTTTATGGTGCGTTGTTTTAATTTAAAAATAATAATAATAATTATAATTATTATTTACTTTACTTTTAGTCATCAGTTTTTTCGGGGGTCGAGATTTTTTTCGCCAATCGGGAAATTTTACATCCACACCCCCAACGACAAAAACCTTGGAACGCCTCTGCAAACACTAACAGTATGACATTTCCGTTTTTATGTTTTTCGAGGATTTATATATGAAAATCCAGAAAGTTTGTGACGCTAATAAGTTGAGCATGATTTGAGAAAATGACTTAAAATTTGGAACATAGGTTTTTTACCCAGGGACAATAGATCTAGGTCTTAAGTTAGCTTGCTAAATTAAGACCTTGTTTAGAATAGATCTATTCAAACCAAATGTTCTCGTATGAGTTTAAAAAGGGTAAGGTCGAGTGACAAAAATTCTTCTTGTAAAAGGTTTATTTTTTATTTATTTTTTTAATTTTTTTTGAGAAAAAAAAAAATAAGTACTATTATTTTGATTGTTATTATTATTTAAATTGTTATTATTAATTAAAAATGATTAAAATAAAAATGCAGTTTAATATTAAAGTAATATCAATTTTAATTTAGGAATTAATGTCAACGGCAATTATTTCAATAGAAATTGTTTTAAACGGAATTATTTTAAATTAACCATTAATTAATAACTACAAGATAAACAACTAAATATAAATAACTTTACAACATTTAAATTGATATTTTCCTCTTTAAACAAATCTACAAAAATACTAAAAAATGAAAAAGATATTATTACTTTTTATAGCAAAAATGTTCCTAGCGTACCAAATATAAGTTTATGTCAAATAGTCCCTAAGTTATTTAGAAAATAATCGCTAAGATGCTTTTTCTATTTGCGTTTCATAATAACACCATTAAAGTATTTGGATGCTCTAATAATATTATTACGCAGCATATTTTTTCCTACACTCGCAACTGTTTGTTTTACTTTTGTAGGAAAAACTGTATATTACTCGGGCGGGAAATGTTTCTCACGCCCTTGTAAATCTTTTTCGCACTCGGCGTACGGTTCGTGTCAAATAATCCCACTTACTACGAGAAACGAACGTTAAACGTGTGATATTCTATAGAAATTCTATAGAATATTATAAAAAAATCGATTTTTTTGTCCAAATCATGTAATTTTTTTTTCTAAAACGTCAAGGAACATAAAAAAACAAACATAAACATTACGTGTGTCAGTTTGTCCGCTTGTTTGTCGGCCGGTCTGTCTGTCCGTCTGTCTTCACGATAACTTAAGAACGCTTTGAACTAGGGACTTTAAATTTGGTATGCAGATGTATTTTTACATTATCTTTGACAACTTTTATTAATTATATGAATCAACAATTAATTTTAATTACTTTATGAGAAAGTACCCTCGCTCATTCGAGACGGCTATTACGTTTATCCTGTTCGCTGATATACTAGTGTAGGGGTTGTTTGAACTTTTGATTTACTGCTTTTTCAATATTTTGTTTTATATACAAACAAATGTTTCCTATATTTTTATTAGGAAAAAACGTTTTAATTTCAACATGTTGTGAACAAATTTTGAAATTTGTTGGGCACATTTTACACATGTTTTACCTAGGGTTATATAACATGTGGATATCATATGGACTTTTGGCCAAATTATTTGCAAAAAATTCGACCAAAAAATCAAATTATTTTTCAGCCCTTTTTAATTAAATGTAACTATACTAAGAAACGGGGGAAACACCCCCGACCCCCCTCCCCTCTCGACGGCCCTGATTATAATCTCTGGTGTGGGACACCCCTTTAAAGGGAATTTCTTGTAGTTTTTAATATGGACTTCACAAAAAAGGTGTTAATGTCCCCCATTCTTCTGAAAAAACTAGTTAATTTGTTAAAAAAAAATCCTCTGAGTATACATTTTTTTACATTTATGGGAATTTAGATTTACAGAAGATACCGCAACTAGGTCTATCTTTTTATACCCATCTGGTAAAAATATCAAAATGGTACTAATTTATAAACAGTCATAACAAGATCACAGGTAAAAAATCATTTACGAGGCTTTGAATAAAAATTTTCAGCAGAGAAAAATTTAAATAAGCAACAAAAAAAAATTATGTCTGTCAGTCTGCCTGTCGGTCTGTCTGTCTGTCTGTCTGTAGCTAGAGACTTGAAATTTAGTATAAAGATGTATTTTTATATTATCTTGGACGAGATCGTATTTGGGCAAAATCGGTTATGGGGGATGGGGGGTTAAATTTTTGTTTTGGCCCGAACTTTTTTATTTACACTAAGACAAAAATTTAAAAACTACCTAAAAGGTAAATAAAAATTATAGAAAAAATGTTGTTATCATTTTTTTCCAAATAAAAAGTCCAAACATTATTAATCATATTTAATATAATACTAATATAATACTAATATAATACTAATAGTTATTTTGTTCATAAGAAAGTAGTCTCGCTCATTCGAGACGGTTTTTTTCCTGTGCTCATTCATTTATATCCCTAATTTGTCGTCTTCCCTACAACTCATCTCAGTAGCCGTGGAAGTCGGGTGACACTTGTTCAGTTGTTTTCCAAACAAGTGACGATCTGCACCGAATTGATCCTATTTTTAAACCAAAGAAATATTTGTTAAATCAACCAAATATTTGTTTGAATCAACCAAATATTTGTTTATATCAAAAATATTGAGGATAAATAATTAAAAATGGAATATCTGCAATATCCAGTTCAGAGTGAGCAGAATTTTGGTGGAAATGGCAAAAAACGTGGAAATAAAAATAGTGCATGTAGTTCTTTTTTGAATAACGTCGACGAGTATAGGGTAGTGCCAATCAAACAAAGAAGTCAGGCAAATGCGCGAGAAAGGGACAGAACACACAGGTATTCGGAATTCTTAAATTTAAGCAAAATTTAATTTTTACCAACAAAGATTGTATTTCAATTCCACAACTGTGCTTTTTAATTTCGTGAGTAAAATAGTGTATATTACTCGGGACGAAAATATTTTTCACGCTTCTTCACATTCTTTAAAAAATATCAAATATCAAAATTTATATATATGTATGTATAAACAAACACTTTTTGATATCCAATTTTAACACCTGTATACTGTATCACATAAGCCCCTTTTTATATTACAGTGCATGTCAGCCCCCTCTTCAACTTTTGAACAACTTACTATACCAACTTGAAATTTGGAACACGCATATAATTCTCTATTTTACCAAATATATTTTTATTTTTTTCGGTGCAAATTTTGGCGGTTTAAAACAGTAAAAAATGAGATTTTTTTTAGGGTTTATTTCATAATACAATACGTCATGACGTCAATTTCCCCCTGAATGGCCCTGCCAAGATTGTTCTTTAATTATTTTTGTATTATGTATATTTAAAATAAGAATTATTTTTGATTTAAGCAAAGTAAATACTGTTTTAGCGTAAACACAGCGTTTTCCACGTTAAGGACCCTCATCCCCACAGAACCAAAGGACAGAAAATTAAGCAAAATAGAAACATTAAGATTGGCATCTAGTTACATCTCACATTTAGGAACACAACTAATTGCAGGTATGATACTTTTTCTACAAATGTAAATATTTAATATGTAATACAAAAAAATGCAAACATTTAAAAAAAAAAAGAAAAGAGTTCTAGAATTAAAAAATAAATAAAAAATATCCCTCAAAACTTGACTCGGAACTCGGAACCGGGTCTAAACTATCGCAAGAATTTTTTTTTAGTTTTTTTTTATTTGAAAGAACCCTTAATATTACTTTTTATTCCTATTTAAGTCTAATGTCTAAATTTGATGTTACCCAAAATTATTATTTTCTAGGGCCTGTGGAGCAACCATGTATGAGGATAGCAAACCCAGATGAAGGAACAAAAAGTTTAACAAGGTCACAAGTCTGCACTTTCTGCATAGCACATAAAAAAGCCCCAGTAAGTACCCCCTATCTTAAAATTTATTTATGCCAAAATACTTAAAAAAAGAAAAAAAAAAAATCGAAAAAAAAAATCAAACAATATATATTTTTTTTAATTTAATAATTTTGATGGAATTACCGACTCATAGATTTTTCTGTATTTTCCAGAAAACCCATACTGTAAACAACGAAACCTTCGAATGTCCAGCATATGACAGTCAGATGTTTTTATCATCAGCATCGCCAACTTACGTGCAAAATACCATTTTAACCACAGATGATATGAACAATATTTATTATGAAATTTAGAACTAAGAAATAATATTTTTTGTATATTTTTTGTATGAAAACCTTTAAAAAAATTGTAAATAAACAAACAATAATTAGTAATAATTAATTAATAATTATTTAACAATATTAAAGCCATGTTACTACTTAATTTAGTGTAAAAATGTACCTTAAAATTAAATTTAATTTCAATAAATTTTCTTTTTAACTAGATTGGGTGTTTCACGGTAGACCAATCACCCAATTTGTGGTGTTATTAAAAAATATATTAAAATGAATTCATTTCATTTCATGAAACTTTTACCATTCAATAAAGACCTTACTACCTTCAATTTGCCGTAGACAAAAGTTATTTACTCTTTTTTGTACTTGTTTGTGGCCCTTTTTGCCAGCCCCGAGCTGCCCAGCCACATATCTACCCTACTCCCTGCCTAAACCTGCCGGACCTCCTTATAAAGGTCGCGATATCTGTCCAGGCAAGGGTACGCAACTCCTCTCTTCGGAGCGTTGCCACTCCGAAGATCTCCTGTCGTATTCTGCCGAACCGATCGCATTGTCCTACCATAACAAAAATTTTAAATCCCCACATTTAAAAAACAAATTTTCATTTAATTTTTTCTACTAAACATTTCAGAAAAACCTTAAAAATTGGGAGTTTCACTATGGAACTAAAAAAAAAAGTAGAAAATTATACTATTCAAAAAATTTTACTGTACACTTTTTAAACCAATTTAGTTAATTGAAACAAATATATTCCCATTATTCTGTCATATCTCATATTTCTTAATTAAAACTAATTGGCATAACGATATTTTAATTATTTTATTCATCTACTAATTTGGTCAAGTTTATTTTTAGTAAATCGTATATTTCAGAGAAATTTTATAAATTTCGTTATAGATAATGAATTAATAAAAATTGCGAAAATTTAATCTAAATAATCAAATTTTGCGATAAAAATAAAAGTTTCGAATAAATCTGCTCAAAAATAAGGGAGATTTTAGCAAATTATGTCATTATCTTCAAAATTTAATTATTATCTATTTTTGGATATTTATTTGAAAATTGTTATAACTTTTATATAACCTTTTATAACTACAGGCTATTATAATGCACTAATATAATTTTTGTTAATTATAAACATGACTTACCCTGGTCCTATGCAGCTCTAATATTCAAAAATTATAGTCATAGTCGAAGTTTCTACGACGATTTTTCATCACCATTATAATCGTCATTATTACTATCATAATTATCACCATCATAATCATTATTACCATTACCACCTTTACCATCATCATTATCATCATCCTCATCATCAACATTACCATCATCGTGATTATTACCATCATCGTGATTATTACCATCATCTTCATTACCACCAACATAATTACCATCATCGTTAAAGAAAATATAGTACAATATGTTATTAATCAAAACAAGTGTCAAGTCAAAATACGCGAAAAAATATTATTTAATTTTTATTAAAATATTAAAAAAATATATATATTTTTTTTGTGTTATATACTTTTTTAGAAAAAAAAAATAACTATTATTATTTTGCCTTGCAAGAGTTTTTTGCTGCAACGAAATTTCTCATAACGCGAAATAAAATTTTCAAAATAATTCCTTTAGAAATAACTAAATCATTTTGAATTAAATAAAAAGTCTCAGATTCGGTAAAATTATCGTTTATAGTTAAAACATAATCATATACACTATTAAAAAACATTCCTACCAAATCACTAGATTCAAGAATCATCAATAAATGATTATAATTTAGTAAATTATGTAAAGAAAATATGACTCCACTACAATAAGTTTTTGTTATTTTCGCTACAAAAAAACACATTTCTTCACACGTGTTTTCTTTTGTCAGACAAAAGAAAGCAATTTTTAATACCTCTAGAATTAAATTTTTTTTACATATTTTTACTAAACACTCATATAAATAAATTAATATAGTAGAAATATTATAAGTTAATTCCTCACTTTTAAATAAATTTAACTTCAAGCATTTTAAAGCTTTTTCAAAAAAATGGTCTTTAGGGTAACAAGAAATACTTAAATTTGAAATCACCAAAATAATACTCATGATTTTATAAATATTTTTACAATCAAAATCGTAAAAATTATTTCCCTCCTCAAAAACACAAGGAGTTATATTTAGATTTGTTTCTTTTAACAAAATGATAGTTTTGAAGTAACATTCACATAGATTTAATTGAAAATCGTCAATATTAATCGTCATTTCAACGATGTAATTATAAAAAACTTCGTTTTTGGGCAATGAGTCGTTTTTTAATTTATACACAATGTATGATAAAATCTTTATTTGTAAAAACTCAGATGAACTTAGTCTTTTATGGCTTAAATAATTACAAAAACTATTTTCCTGCAGTGTACTGAAAAGCATATCATTTAAAATTTGTAATCTATTATTAAAATCATTATTATTATTATTATTAGAACAACTATTTTTTGTTTTTAATAATAGTAAATTATACACGTTTTGATCTTGAATATTTTCAGATAAGATACTACTAAATTCATTTAAAGCTAAATTTATTATTTGTGATTTTTTTTCATTTATTTCAAAGTCAAATGAGTGTAAATATTTTTGATGCAATTCTCGCAGTAATCCTACTATATTAGAAAAAATATTTTTTGGGATATTTTTGTAATTAATTCTTAAAAAACTAACTAAATCTTGAATAACGCTTGGTATATCGTCTTCAAACGTTATGGCTACTAAAGATTTAACCGTCATAAAGCTATAAGACTCAAACTTGTTTAATATAATTTTGATAAAAATATCAGAAAATGATTTTCGGCAAATATCCAAGAAATTATTTTTGAAAATTTGTCGCTTGAGCTGAGACTCTGAGAAAAATGTAAAAACTACGATAGAACTTTGCATTAGTGAGTGTTGATTCAATGTTTTATAGAAAAATGTGGCAATTTCTGGGAATGTTACGAAGAGGTCTTCAATTGATTTTGGACGAGTTGAGTGGCCTGTGGATACACCAAAAAATCTTTCGATGATGGCTTTTACCAGTTGAAGATCTGCGTTTCTACACAGAAAAAAAAACTAGTAAAATAAACAGCTGAAACGGAATGGTTAGAGCGTTTTTTAAGAGAATTTACTAAGAGTGCCAAAAACTGCATAACTCGTAAATGATTTAACTGGGGGTCCAGCTTTATTTGCTACAACTTTTTAATAAATAAAGATAATCTCTTCAAATTTGGAACGAAAGTACCTTATTATATTTGAAAATTTTTTGAAAAAAAAGTTTTTTATGTTTAATTTACGAGTTATGTCGTTTTTGGCACTCTTAGTTTTTCATTAAAAACGCTCTGCAAAATATGCAATAAACAAAAAAAAAAACAATAAATTATACTACTGCCCTGCTAAGACAAGTTATCCTATCTGCAAATTAGATGTTTTGAGATACGGCCAGTTTTATTGTTTTTGTTTGCAATTTATGAAAACATGTTTAAATAAATATGGCGTTGGTTTGGACTTTGGGTTCTGCTTTATTTAAATCAAAAATACGAGACATCCTTTAAAAAAAATATTTTTTTGTCATTTGTCACTGTCATTTTGTCAATTGTCATACTAAATGCATTTGTTCTATATGAGAAAGTTAGAACAAAATGACCTAAAAAGTCCAATCAAATTACTAAGATCTGTAAAGTTAGTCCTAGTCCTGACTTATTTGTCTAGTAAAGACTAGTTAAGACAATTTTATTTACAAAACATTGACAATTTTCCACATAGGACAAACATCTTAGGCTAATTTTTAGGATTTGGGTTTTAGATAGGACATTTCTTTTTAGTAGGCACATGGTGCTAGTGTAAAGCAATACAATGGTGTGCTTATCTCAAAAAGTGAATTTTTGCAGATATGACAACTTGTCTTAGAGGGCAGAATAATAATATTTATCCAATACATACAGAAAATAAGACAATTACCAGCTTTATTTTAAATAGATAAACTCAATAATAATCCCCGCGTGGCTTTTACTTTATTTAGTGGCTTATTATTTACTTTACCCACTCAACTGTCACTTGTCAAATTATTTTCTTGTAAATGTCATTAACATTTTTAATAAAAATATGAATTCCTAAGCTATTTATTGGATAAAACCTTGTATGGCACTCATGGGTAAACCGATATTGCCCTCTCGAAAATTAACCTGCTTGGCTGACGCCTCGCAGGTTAATTTTCTCATGGGCAATATCTTACTTTACCCACTAGTACCATAAATAACTATTTCTTTATTAAATTACTTACCTGACCAGCCAACTCTGGCTGTCAAATAACCGGACACACTGTATAATAACTTCAGGAATATACTGCAATGTGGCATTGTGAAGTGTGTTATCAGATAAAATTAATTCCAAGCAATGAAAAGCTGATGATATACTGGAGCTGGAACACTTTGGATTTTTCAGAATATTCAGCAAAAAAATTATGGACCAATGCAAGAGGGGCTACAAAAAAATTAACAAGCTATAAAGATACATAATACTTGGCATTCTATAATATAATTCTCGCAGTTGCAAGCAGTTTTTTCCTGCTGAAGTTTTAAGTTAAACTTAAATTTTAATGGGATATTTCTAATTTTTAAGTGGCGCCCCCTATAACTTTTAATTTTTTTTTTTTCAAATTTGATATGATTGACTATTTATTTTAATGAAGGTAATTTTTCCTGAAAAAAATACGTTGCTAGCACATTTTCTTTAATTTTTTCGATATTTTAGTAGCCTAGGGACACTAGATCTAGGTCTTAAGTTAACAAGGCGACAGAAATTCTATTGCCCTGATAATATAAGACCCTCGGTAAGACCTAAATATAGTGTTTTTAGTTTAGCCCCCTATCACTTATTTGTTTTTAAGGAATTTTGTTTTGAAATTTGATATCTTTGTAATAAAAATATTTATTCCTGAAAAATGCAGTTGATTGGAGATTTTCTGCCGCTATTTTCGATTTTTTTAAAGGTTGAGCACCCCATGACTTTTATTTTTGGGGAAATACTCTGTATTCTTACAAAGACCGATTTTTGTTGAAAAAAACGTGACATACGTATGGACGGTCATTTTTAAAAGCAGTTCAGAATTATATATGCACTGTGGTTAATTTTTTTTGATTCTGTACAAAGTTTTTCTTTCTCTTTTTTTTTTGGGTCTTAAGTAAACGTATAATACGCTTCTGCTACGAGAAATATTATAAAAAAATACGTAACATTTTCTTTCAAACGGCGCGTCACACTTTAAATCTCATGCTGTGTGGAGCCAAATATTTAGATCAGCTATATACAAAGAAGTCAGCAGCTTGACAAGATGGAATGCCAACTATAATTTTCAGTCATAGCAATTTTTTTTTTAATTTATATGTTTTGGCTCGCAGAGCATCAAATTTACAGTGTGAGTCACTGTTTATCCTAAAATACCTTTTCAGGATCGCTTTCAGAAGAAACAAATGCGTGCAGGACCAATCGGCTTTCAGGATTTCTTCTGATTTTGACTTCTAATTCGTATGGAGTAACCAAAATACTTCTCAAACTTTTCGCAAAAAAAATAAATTTCAGATTTTTATCCAGTTTATCTTGATCCATTAACGTCCCCACATGCTTTAAAACTTCCACAGACAATGTAACAGGTTTTTTGAGGTTACTTTTTTGAATTATTATAGTGAGAAATCTTAGAACTTCAAAGCTGGGCTGTATAGAGTAAAAATCACCAGATCTGTCTAATTTTCTTAAAAAATCGGCGTCACTTTTTAGTAAATGATATAAGACAATCTAAAAATATTTAAATTTAAATTCTTAGTCATTTCATACAATGCTTTTATTAGAAATGTAACATAAGATTCCATTGATTTTAAATAAAATCAAGGTATTGTCACAATTGTTGCCCATTTTCTCAAAAACTTAGTTAGAAAAAAGTTTTATATACGTATTTTGTAGAGAATTTTATAAGCCTTCTTTTTTAAAACAATTTTTTTCAAAAAAACCCAACCATGTACTTTAAAATAAAGATAACAACCAAATGGTACTTACATTGATATAAGCCTCAAAAACTTTAAAGGTTTTAGTGTCCATACTTAAATGTTGACCAAAAATAAGATGTTCCTGTATATAATCAATACGAGCGAGAAAAGGGCACTCAAAACTTTTTATCTCAAAGTCGAAATAATTTTTAGCAATTAATGCCACCTCCAAAAGCAAAGTTTGTTTAAAAAAACCTTCAACTTTTTTTTCCTTATTACAATTGCCAAAGTTTTTATGAGATTCTTCGATTTTTTTTTCAAAATCCTTCAAGATCATATTTTTTGATTGTTTAAGATAAATTTTCGAAATATTTTGAACTCGTTCACAGTTTTGAAGATTAACATTTTTAGATAACTTATCGACTCTTTCAAAAAAATTATCCTCAAATACAATTTTGTCGAAATGTTCGAGAATTAAAGCTGTCAAACTAGCAGAAAACCCTTCGGTTGTATCAAAATTGTCCTTAATTTTCTTACAAACCAAATCATTTTCCAATTTCCACAAATAAGAGTTCTTCAAATAATTAAAAAATAAATTTTCATTTTTATTATAATGATCTGAATTTTCCAAATGGTATTGAAGAATAAGGTCCTTTGAGTCTCCTTTAGAAATATCCAAAATAGTTTTTAATAACTTACATGCATTTTCAATATTAATATCAATATTTTCAATAAAAAATACATATATTTTATCTAAAAATACGACATAGTTTTCAATATCTTCATTTATAAATTTTTGCTCCTCTTTTCCTAAATTCAAATCTTTATCTTTGTTTAATTCATATTTCTTTAGCATAATGTGAGCAGAAATAAAAATTTGCGAAAAAAAGCTTTTAAAGCATTTTAAAACAGAGTCGTTTAGGTTTTTGTATGAATATAAATAAATATATTCTAATATCCAGAAACCATTTGGTAAGTTCGTCTTTTTGGAAAAATAAGTTATGATTTTTAGAGCTATTTCTGAAGTTTTAGAACTTTTTAGATAATGCAATAAGTCTCCATCAATTTTTTTCTCATAAAGTCCTTTTCTTTTTAATTCTAGAAGTGCATGACATTTAAATACGCTATCCAAAGGTTCATTTCTTAAAAAACTGTAAACTTCAGTGTTGTACCTTTTGATTGTGGATGGTAGCCAGTATTTCAAAATACTTTGGAAAAATTCGCTAAAATTTTAACAGAATTAGGGGCTAGCCATAAATTACATATGATTAGATAGATATACTTTATTGTTTCTCAAGACTTACATCTTATAACAATTGTTACATAGTAACATAAAATATTAAAATAAAATAACAATTTTTTGAGCAAATCTTAATTAATTGAGGCCCTTTATTCGTTAAGGATAAAGGATCTCAGTTTAAGAATATTAATTACAAAAAAATACAACAGTTTAATTTTAATGAGGTTTAGGTTACTCAGTGCAAAGACAAGCCCATTCATATCTATCAGACTAAGTACATATGGATTTCTGAGGGGTTCATAAATCGGACAATCAAAAAATATATGTTGTAGAGACTCAAATTCAGATCTATTGCAAATGGTGCACTTTTCTTCTTGATTAATAGAGTAAGAGTTACCGGAGTAATAGAATTTTAAAAAAACACGTATTAGAGGTTCTTACTTGTGCTATGATTCGAATAAGACTAATATGAGTTTTCATGTGAAGGTAGTGGGAAGAATTTGTTTTTAAGGACTTATATAAAGGGCAGAAGGTACTAGAGCTTAGTTTTTCTTTATCTAAGTTATACAGGTAATTATGAAATTGATCCAGTAAATATTGTTTATTAAGTTTAAGGGCTTTAAGAGTTAAGTTTTCCCATAAATTAGGTTGGTTTATCTTGATGAAAATATTTTTTATACTTGATAAGCAATTATACCGATCTGGTAGGTTTAACTGCTTTAGTCTTAAGAAACAGATTTTCGGGTAACGGTTATTATCCATCGAAAGTATTCTAATAAGCCATGATAATGTAAGTTTAAAAGCGGTATATTCCAGGGGTATGGATCCTGATTCCAATCTGACTATATAGTCAGGTGTATTGGAAGGTAAACAAAGCAATCTTTTGAAAAAAAATACTTGTGCCCTCTCAAGCACATCAGGGTATTTAAGTGCCCATACAGGGGCTGCATGCATGAGGGTACTTAATATTATAGAGTTATAGAGTTTAATCCTAGAATCCCATGAGTTGATCTTAGAGTGTGCCATAAGTGACATGACAGCCCCTGTAGCCGTTTTGGCACGAGCGACAGATGATTTGGCCATTTCTAGGAACTGGTTAGATGTGGAAAACGGGACACCTAGATACGTATAGAGATTAACACTTTCAATGGGTTCGTTGTTTAATAAAAATTTATTTTTAAAGTGAAATCCTCCTTTACTGAATCTTACAATTTTAGTTTTTTTTATGTTAATAGTTAATTTATTAATTAAACAGTATTTTTCAAGCAGTTTCAGTATTTTGCAAAGGTCAGTTTGTGATCTAGCTAGAATGACCAAGTCATCAGCATAAAGTAGTAAAAGAATGTCAATAAGGTTGTCAATGTTCAGTCCAGAGCAACCATTTAACCTTAGAAAAGATTCTATGTCTGATAAAAAAATAGCGAAAAGCAGTGCGCTAAAGGGTTCACCTTGAAGCACACCCTCGGGAATATCAAAGTTTTTAGTAAATTTATTGGATACTCGAACTTTTATAAAAGCGTTGTTATAGAGTTTCATAAGAATTCTGATTAATTTTGGAGAAATACCTTGATTATACATCTTACGCCAGAGAAGGCGATGATCAATGGAGTCAAAGGCTCTTTTAAAGTCGATAAAGATAGCGTAGATAGTACTTCCTTTAAATCTAAGGTTTAATTGAATTGTGCTATGAAGAGTGAATATATTGTCAAGGCATCCACGGTTCTTGCGAAATCCACATTGATTTTCTGGTATGATTATGTTTTCATCACACCAAATTGTTAAACGATTAAGTAGTATAGAAGAAAATAATTTAAGTGAGCAATTGGCAAGTGCAATTCCGCGGTAATTTGTAGGATCGTTAATTGGTCCTTTTTTATGGATCATTGTTAAAATTATTTCAGCCCAAGCATGGGGTAAAGCTTCAGTGGAAAGAATTAAATTAAATAAATCAAGCAGGTAAGAGATCCAGTTGTCAGGTAGGTTTTTTAAGAACTCATAGGAAATATTGTCTTTCCCTGGGGCTTTATTGTTTTTACAGTTTAAAAGGGCTGATCGAAGTTCATTTTCGGTGATTATATCGTCTAGGAACGGGTCTGATGTACCGAAGTAAATTGTATTGTCGCATATTTTAGGTTTAAAAATGGAAGTATAGTATGCTTCCCATGTAGCTATATCAAGATTTTTACTTTGTTTTGACGGGCGGAACTTTTTAAGGGTTTTCCAAAAGGTTGAGCTATCTTTAACGTTACTTAGATTTTCAAGTATGCTTTTTTCATGTTCATTTTTTTTTAAATGTATTAGTTTTACATATTGCTTTTTTTTATTTAGAAAATCAGTTTTAAATGGGTTTAAAAACATGTTAGTTTTTGCCAAGTCAAGTTTAATTTTAAGTTCTTTTTTGACACCAATACATTCATGATCAAACCATGGTTTGTTCGAGTTAACTTTTTTAGGATACAATAAACTTTTTTCGAGGCCAATATTTTTTGAATTGCTTGTAATACAGGATATCATGTTATCATAAGTTTCATTAATATCATGTGAAAAGGTTATTTCAGTGGATGCCATAGAATCTAGGTAATGTTGCTTTTTTGTGGGGTCCCACTTCAAAATTGTTATTTTATTTGGCAGAGTTTGTTCATGGTACTTTACCATGGGATTTTTAATTTTTAATTTAACTGGAAAATGAGGCGATTTTGTGATTACATAATTCATGACCTCTAGGTCAACAATTTGTTGGAGGTTATTAGAGGGTACCCATGCAAGGTCGATTGAGCTACAGCCTTGTGGGCCAGCAAAAGTAATGCTACCAGGTAGATCTGAATTTGTTCTGCCATTTAACAAAATAAAAGAATTTTCACACATAAAATTAAAAAGTTGGACACCCCTGGGGTTATAGGTTTTGTCCATACTCTTTCTAGAGTCAAAAAGGCATGTTTCATCAAATAGATATTTTTCTGGGGTGTCAAAGTCGGCTAGCCTACAGTTAAAATCACCACATAAGCATGTTAAAATGTCAGAGTAGTTTTCAACAATTTCATTTAAAGTATCTTGGAACATGTTAAGCATCTCTAGGATATCAAAAGTGTCTTTAAAATACACAAAAACAATAATTATACTAAAGTTTGTTGGAAATTTAAAGAGACACACTATCCACCAGGGGTTGGAATCCAGTACTGTTGCCTTATATTCATTCGTAAAGAAAATTGCCAGGCCTCCACTTGCCCTTCCTTTAGTCTTATCTTTAACTCCAGCAGAATAAACCACACTAAAATCATCCAGTGTTTTAGGTATTTGAACAGGACCTGTAAGCCATGTTTCATTTACACATATAATTTTGGTAGTGGGGCACAAATGTTCATTAATGTCTTTAAAGTTTTTTATACCATCACAATTCCAGTAAATAATGTTTATATTTTCTGATACTATGTTGGTCCCTTTGAGGGCTGGTTTAATTGTAAATTTCGCTTCTGTTTGAACTTTTTTACCAGGAAACCTGGGGGCCAGAAATCTGGTTTACATAGTTCTTCAAAGCAAGCCGAAGGTACACACACTTTAAAAGATGCCACCTCCTGATTATTAGAGCTGATTTTCGTGACATCATATTTTAGTTTGTTGTTGTATTCATTCAGACAGTCTAGTATTATACTAGAGTCTGCATTTGGTACAAGGTTAGAAATAAATATTAAGGACGGTCTACACATAGAAACCATTTTTTCCTTAGCAGCAGTTAATTTTTCAGTGTTTTTGGATATAAATTTGGTGTAATCTCTGTGTTTAAACGGTGGTTTTGCAGTAATATTTGCATACGAAGCAGTGGGTGTAATCACAGTGTTGTTGTTATTATTTGTTAGGTTAGGTTGCTGGATGACAGGTGAACTTGGCGCTGTTGCCGTTGTCGACATTTGACGCTGAGTAGACAGGGAAAAACTAGGTATCCTTGGCCTTCCTACAGTGTTGCCAGTGTTGGATGATTTTTTAGAAAAGTTTTCCTGAAGGAATTTTATTGTGGTTTTTTGCTCATCAACTCTATCCTGGAGTTGAGTTACCATTAGTTTTAAGTTAGTGTTCTCCACACGTACGATATCGGAGCAAGAGTTAACAATGTTGGGTTCACTGACCTGCTGGGGGACACCAACATCATTCAAGTGAGTGGACACATAGTTCTTAAGCTTTTCAAATGTTGGTTGGCTCATCTTAGCAGTGGCACTATCGAACGTTACACATTTTTTGGTAATTATAGAGATAACTTCGTCTTTATTTAAACGATTTAATAGGGTGACAAAATGAGGTAGGTCAACACCCGCCGCCATTTTTGCCATAAATTACATATGATTCTTAAAGTTTTACATACAGAAAAGAAGATTTGCGCGAAAAAACCTGTCTGTCGGTCTATCAGGGAAATATGTGATCAAGATAACTCGAGAACACTTTGAGCTAAAATCCTCAACTTTGGAACATAGGATCCTTATTCAAAGTTATATACTGGGGGTGATTTTGGTAAAAATTGGGGTGGTGGCAAGCTTACGCAAGGGTGTAAAAACTATCTATTTCTTTTTCTTTTGAAAATAAAAAATAAACTTACCTGTCAATTTCCCTTGTTATCAAAATGTCCCGAAAATGTGGCCATATGTTTTCTTTCCAAGTTTCAAAATCATAAATTAACAGTGCTTCATACAAAAAACCACCATCTCTATTATCAATATTATTTAAAAATAATCTAAGAACTTTTTTTGTAATAATTGTTGCCAACTTTCTTAATTCACCTGTTTCGTAAAACGATAATACATCTGATGTATCTATACTTTTTATCGGCAAATTATTAATATTATAAATATTTTTAACGGCATTTTTAACTAAAGTTTTTGAAACTATTTTGGTAATGTTCATAGCATATAATTTCATACCGTGTATTGGGGAAATGCTGACCGTATTCATAGAAATCAATATTCTTAATGATAAATCATCATTTAAAAACATAATTGTCTTTTTCAATAACAATTCTAGTAATCTAAGTAAGTTTAAAGTATAAATTTGTTTGATATCAATATATTTTATGATATATTGGACTATATCTTTCATATTTTCATTATTATGAATATATTTTTTTCCTAAATATCTCATAGATAAAATCGTTAATATTTCAAATATTTTGTTATTCTGTGTCCTTACTTTGTATGAATCAATTTCAAAATAATTTTGTTCATTGCAAGAATGGAGCATTTTTAAAATACTATTCAAGATTTCTTCATCAGTATGGTATACATTTTTTAATGCTATAAATAATAGTTTAGGTACTTTTTCTATATTAATTGTTGTAATATTATTTTTTGATATGTGTGTAGTATAAACGATTAAGCTAATACAGTCTTCTTTATTGGGTCTATTTTTTGGATTTTCCTGCAATAAAACATTGAGGTATAATGACAAGTCATTCATTAAAAATAAAACTCCCTGTAGACTATGCTATAGATAAAGCATTTATGTATACAAAAGTGTGTCAGGATTGGGTACAGTGTTTGATTTTGGGACACTTAGCTTACATATTTCAATTCAATTTTAAGTATGGTCCCTTAAGTAAAGCCATTTTTGCTACGAAAATGAGAAAAATAAAGGAATATTTTGTTTTTAGGCCCTAATCTAGGGCCGTCTAGACCAAAGAAAAAAAGACAAAGAAATATGAATTTACTTTATACTTACGTAGTGTTGTAGTAATGTTTCCATTGTTGTTTTAGCACTATAACAGGACTATAATATTTAATTAAATATCACTAGACTAATTATTTAAAATTAGTTATTGTTTATAAAAAAAGTTAGGTTAGAATTACAAAATTAACCATTTTGTGACAAGCGCCTAAATGCAGCTCTCTATGCAGGAGTTTGTTTTGGTTTTTCTTGGTTTGGACTTTTTTATTTAATGAGGGGGCCTTGGTTTGCGTTAACGTTGGTTTGGCGTCTGTTTGGTGTTTTTTTATTTGTACAAAAATGATTTTTATTTAAAATAACATATTGAAAAACGGCCAGCGCATGCGCAGTTTGTCAAAATGCTGTATAAAGAGCTGCACATAGGCGCTCCTATAGATAGGCATTTGCCGTGTTGCCTAATAAAACATTGTTGGCCGCGACATCTAGCGGGCGTAGTCTAGTTTATTTCAAAAAATTTTGGCGAAGGCGCCTTACAGTATTTATGGTCTGTTTCATCAAGCATGATAGTAAATTAAAAATCTCACAGTGAATATTTTCAAAACAGATTCGAATATTGGATGTGCGAATATACTGCGTAGTTTATTTTATAAAACATAACTATATTCTATACACAAAAATATACTATTCGAACCTGTTGTAAAAGTATTTACTGTGCGATTTTTAATTTACCATCTTGCTTGAAAAACAGACCATAGTTGTAAAATTAATTGGATATTTTTGTTTTTAATAAATTGTATAGACATTTTTTTGTTAATTTTTTAAAAAGTGAAATATCCTCAAAAAAATATTTCTGTAAGGGAACGTTCAAGTATTACGTAACGCAAATTTTTATTATTTAAAAAATAATAAAAAAAATAAAACCGTCAACAATGTACATTGTTGACATACGTATGACGAATAAGATAAGGTTATGCAATTTTTAAATAAAGTCAGTGATTTAAATCTTCATTCTTCATTCGCTTGTAGATTGCCAAAGGTGGTGCATCACACGTGATATTTTTTGTTTTAAGTTTTAAGAAGTGTATTGGACTAAAAGCTTTTGAAAATAATTATGTTTTAAATGTAAGTACCCGATTCTTTTATAAATATTTATATACTTTTTTTTCTAAATATACCGAAACTTTTTGAAATAGATATGTGGGTCCCAGTTTATGGGACATCAGTCTTTTTGTTTTGGGGGCCTGTGTAATTATAAATTTAACTTTTAAAAATCTAAAGCAGCCCCGCACAGAAAAAATTGGGGCTCAGCATAGTAAAGTAAAATTATTGAAATACTTTTTTAAATTTGATATTAACATTTAAAAAATAATTTTTTATATGTCTGTGGGTCTCAGTTTATGGGACCTCAGATGCCTGTGCTGTAAAAATGTTTGGGGCCAGAATTTTTTACATAGCAACCCTCTATTTAGTAACCTCAAACGTTTGACAGGGCACGCGCGCGCCAATTTCATAGTGTGGGTGTAAGGAGGCCATCAGTGATATTAGCCCCCATTCTGGGGCGCCACTCTTTTTAAAATGTGTGAGTGTGTATTATGTATTTTTACACTACCCTGCCCTGCTTAGTTAAAACGTCCTAAATAACTTTTTTTTTAATTTTCGGCTACTCTGCATTTAGTGATTGTTCTATACCATGTTTATCTATTCTCCAGGGTCCCCATCAATCAGGGAAATCAGGGAAGTCTGGAAAATGGGGAATTTGGCCATTTATTCGAAAAAGTCAGGGAAAATAGGAATGTTAGTTAGGACGTTTTAAGTAACGAGGGCAGTACTGTATCCGACTTTTGAAAATAATTATTTTTCAATTGTTAGTACAAATTTTTGTATAAGTATAGGGAGGCCGCAGAATATTATTTGGAAATTCCCCGAAATTTCCCTGACCTTTCCCTGGTTTTGATAAATTTTTCCTGACTTTTTTGGTTTTTGGGTAAAAAATATATGAAAAAAAAAAAGATATAAAAAAAATAAAGTTACAGGTTTTTCAATAAAATTCCCTGAATTTTCATTTTTCCAATAAACTTTCCTGACATTTTCCTGATATTTCCCTGAAAATTTAAACTTCCTAACATTTCCCTGATTTCCCTAACATGTGGCCATTCTGAACTATTTCGGCTATTTTATCTTATTATTATATTATTTAATCTTTTTTTAAACATTTTTTTATATATAAAAAGAAAAAAGATACCATTGGCCAAATTTTTTTCTTCTAGTACGGGCTATAGCGACTTCAATACTTCAAAATATCCCGTTTTGTTTTTTTTTTCGGTCGATCCAAACGGTCGGAATCATGGCGACCACCGTTTTTTGATATTAAAAAAAAAATATGACCAGAAAATGGCACTTTAAAAATATGAAAGACATTTTATTTGTATTCTTTGAATATAAATACACACCTACAAAATTTCACAATATCTTTTTTCTTTCTATATAAAAAAATGTTTAAAAAAAGATTTTTATAATTTCTAAGGTAGAAACACCCCTTAACGGTGGCCATTTTTAAAAGTTCACAAAATTTTTACGAGATGACACTACTGGCAGACGGACTCCGTGTAGAAATGTATTATTCGGCGCAATTGTACATACAGTGTGTCCCCACTGACACTATTTAAAAAAATTATTACGAGTTAAAATATTAAAATTTGACATGCGGCTCTTATTTTTTATTATAAATCTATTTTTTAAATAACTTTTTTTTGTATCTGTTACGGAAAGGTAAGTTTACCTGAAAACTATTTACTTTTTCACTGAAATTTGGCGCCACCTACAATTTATAAAAAATTTATTTCAACAAAAATTAGTTTTTACGCCAGCAAGGCAAAGTCCCAAATCAGTTTTTCTGAATTCAAAAAAAAAATGGTCATTTTGTGGTCAAGTCGATCCGGGGACATACTGTATGACTGGTACCCTAGCGTTAAAATTTTAACACGCATATGTAGAATTGCGGCGCATAAAAATTTTTCATATGAAAATTGTCAAAAATAGTTTTTGAGATGTAAACTGTTATAATATTGAAAGATTTTGGATTTTTTAACTTTATTGTAATAATTTGTGATTTTTTTTACTTTTAGGTCTTTAACTATTACACTGCTCGACGCTCAGAAATTTGCCGACACCATGTTAGTTGCATCTGGCTATATTTGATCCGCTAATCGAGAAATGTGAAAAAAACGACATGAAGTTTAAGTGACTTGTCAAATAAAAATCCAAAAAAAGTCAAAGTCCAATATATTTTTTCAGGTTCATGCGTAAATAAGTATTTTTACTGTGTTTTTTTAATATTGTTTTTTTTTTCAGGTTTATGTGTAAGTAAATAATTACTGTATTTAATTATTATTTTTTCAGGTATTGCACTGTTTTTATAATTTCGGTTTATTTTAAATTTATTATGTTCCTAATTTTAACATGTTTTTTCAGGTATTTTTACTGATTTTCTTTTAATATAGGTTTTTTCAGGTTTATGTGTAAATAAACAATTATTGTATTTAATTATTATTTCTTTTAGGTATTTCAGTGTTTTTATAATTTCGGTTTATTTTAAATTTTTTATGTTCCTAATTTTAACATGTTTTTTTTCAGGTATTTTTATTGTTTTTTTTTTTTAATATATGTTTTTTTTTTCAGGTTTATGTGTGTAATTATTGTATTTAATTATTATTTCTTTCAGGTATTTCAGTGTTTTTATAATTTCGGTTTATTTTAAATTTATTATGTTCCTAATTTTAACATGTTTTTTCAGGTATTTTTACTGATTTTCTTTTAATATAGGTTTTTTCAGGTTTATGTGTAAATAAACAATTATTGTATTTAATTATTATTTCTTTCAGGTATTTCAGTGTTTTTATAATTTCGGTTTATTTTAAATTTTTTTATGTTCCTAATTTTAACATGTTTTTTCAGGTATTTTTACTGATTTTTTTTTAATATAGGTTTTTTCAGGTTTATGTGTAAATAAACAATTATTGTATTTAATTATTATTTCTTTCAGGTATTTCAGTGTTTTTATAATTTCGGTTTATTTTAAATTTTTTATGTTCCTAATTTTAACATGTTTTTTCAGGTATTTTTACTGATTTTTTTTTAATATAGGTTTTTTCAGGTTTATGTGTAAATAAACAATTATTGTATTAAATTATTATTTCTTTCAGGTATTTCACTGTTTTTATAATTTCGGTTTATTTTAAATTTTTTATGTTCCTAATTTTAACATGTTTTTTTTTCAGGTATTTTTATTGTTTTTTTTTTAATATATGTTTTTTTTTCAGGTTTATGTGTGTAATTATTGTATTTAATTATTATTTCTTTTAGGTATTTCAGTGTTTTTATAATTTCGGTTTATTTTAAATTTTTTATGTTCCTAATTTTAACATGTTTTTTTTTCAGGTATTTTTATTGTTTTTTTTTTAATATATGTTTTTTTTTCAGGTTTATGTGTGTAATTATTGTATTTAATTATTATTTCTTTTAGGTATTTCAGTGTTTTTATAATTTCGGTTTATTTTAAATTTTTTATGTTCCTAATTTTAACATGTTTTTTCAGGTATTTTTACTGATTTTCTTTTAATATAGGTTTTTTCGGGTTTATGTGTAAATAAACAATTATTGTATTTAATTATTATTTCTTTCAGGTATTTCAGTGTTTTTATAATTTCGGTTTATTTTAAATTTTTTATGTTCCTAATTTTAACATGTTTTTTCAGGTATTTTTACTGATTTTCTTTTAATATAGGTTTTTTCAGGTTTATGTGTAAATAAACAATTATTGTATTTAATTATTATTTCTTTCAGGTATTTCACTGTTTTTATAATATATGTAGGTATATTTATTTATTTATTTTAATATCGTTTTTTTTTCAGGTTTATGTGTAAATAAATAATTGTTGTATATAATTATTATTTCTTTCAGGTATTCCATGCAAACCTTAAGTCGCAACTATAGTTGCTTATTCATCTATACATGTAATATTTTATTTCGAGACCTGTATAACATATTTTACATTTTAGATTTCTGAAGGACAATTTTTATGGATACCTTTTTTTCGAGCAACATTTATTTGTAAAAAAAAAGAAGTTTCATCAATCTAAAATTGACAACCAGTATTGGCAAGTTTTACTTACAGTCACTAAAGAAAATGATAGACATATATACTTCTTTATATATTTTTTATGTTTTAGGTTTCTGAAGTACATGACTCATAGCTCCCAACTGCCCGGGCTCTGCACATGACAGACAAACAGACGGCTGCCAGTTCTGGTTGTGGGAATCATGGCTTCTGCTTGCTCTCTTGATTTCCAGAGGGACGACTCTAGTCCTAGGACTAGACAGTCAATTGAGGGCCTTCGTGCCATTCTCGCTCGCTGGTTTTTTTTGAGCAAAATTAAGCTTTACGAGTCCTACAACCATTTGTAAAGAAGAAGTTCCATCAAGCTAAAATTGACAAGTAGTATTGGTAAGTTTTACTTTTTTGTTACAGTCATACTGAAGAACAATAATAGACATTCAAATTTCTTTATATTTTTGTATGTTTCAGGTTTCCAAAGGACAACTTTAGAAGTACATCTGTTTGTAAAAAAGAAGTTTCCTAAAGAATAGATTACCACGACATACACATGACCATATCTCTGGGATGAGGTAGCTGTTCTTTCATTCGTGAGCGTAGAATAAGCAATGATTAGAATCGACCGAAAGACGTCTGTCCCCACTCTACAGCAAGGCAACGCCAGTGTATCTATGATAAAAGCTAAAAAAGATGGCAAAAGAAGACTCAAACGGCTGCGGATTTTGGTTGTAGGTCATCAGGGCTTCTGCTTGCTCTCTTGATTTCCATAGAGATGACTCTGGTCCTAGGACTAGACAGTCAATTGAGTGCCATAGAGCTATCCTCGCTCCATGTTTTCTTTAGGGCAAAATTAAGCTGTATGAGTCCTACAGCCACGTGTATAGGCCTACTGGGGTTTCCTCAGTGGGGAACGGCACGTTAACCGTAACGCGCCTGGTGCTTTACCTCCTGGGTGGCGTGGAAAAGAGCACAAACTGCAGCTCTATTCTTGACCATAACATAAAATATTTCGCATACGCAGTTGCTAAGGTACAACCAATCACATATAAGGTTCCTTAGCAACAGCGTATGCGAATTATTTTTGCGAATGGTCAAGAATAGAGACCCTGATTGTTTTTTAAAAGTACGACATTGTTATGCTGATTTTTACTTTTATACAGCTTTATAACGTTGGAAAAAAAAGTCCAAACAACGAACAGACCTATTTTAAGATGCGTACAAGAAAATGTTTGGACTAATTTAAATCAAAAACGATAAAACACAACTTTTTTTTAGCCATACTTCTTGAAACTGAGCTTAGATGGTGCTGAGCAGTTTTTGTGGCGCCACCTTCTAATGAGAAGTTAAACCATAAGGTAGAAAATGTAGACTACTACTGTAATATTGCTATAAAGTTGGTGTAAATATTTCTAGGTGGCGCCTGTTGTTCTATATTAAATAATTTAAGATAAGGGGCTGTTTATAAATTACGTCAAAATCAGGATACCGGTTAAACTAAAATAATTTTTAAAACGATGGAAATTGGACAAGACATTTTACTTATAAAACAAAAAGTTGATTTTTTTTTTTGAAAAAAAAAACTCATTTAATTTTTTTATTAGAACAGATTTCTTTCTTGGAAAGTGTTTCCCTTATATGAGAAAATAAAATTTTCCAAAATCATAGGGGGTCATACTTAAAACACGGAACGCATGTTAGCGTTACGATGCGTTACAAGGGGCAGTAGGAGTATTTTTAAAGTAATAAAAACGGGTTTTTAATCTAATATTTTTAGGGGGAGCCTTGACTGCTAGCGTTACGTAATTTTTTGGGGGGTAAGTTACATGGGGGAGAAAATTTCAAAACGTACGAATTAAAAATTTGCGAGATCTGTAATTTAGCTGATATAAATTATCTCTTTATAGGTCTGACAAATCATGGTCGGACTTGACTTTAGCACCGGATTTTTAAATCGGTCTGTCTGCAGGGCATTTTTTATTTTTTAACCAACATTTTCTAAACTAAAAAGTCGATTAAAAAATACTGACCGATCCGCCCCTGTAGCAAACCATAGCTCCGCGTATTTGGGACCCAGTTAAGCTCCGACTGTGTCCTTTAGATAAGAAATAGCGAATACGGGGAAAAAGTCGAATGCATCTAAAAGAAGGGTCGAAAAGTTTGGTTGAGCTGATTTTGCTATTTTTGTAAAATGGGAACATTGACATAGCCGTATTTTTAAACTTAGCATTCCTTATAAGATTAGAAATTGAAGTAAAAGCCGGTGCCTCCTCAAAATTTAAATAACCCGACTCAAGAATAATAGAAATACCGGGTGTCCCAGCTAAGACAGATCATTTTTTTTTGGCGTTACTATTAAAGCCATCGAAATAAAATTTATATCACCCAAAAATGTTGAAACAGTTTTTTGATCAATTTATAACGAATAAAATTATTTTCTAAATATTTAAATTAAACAAAACAGAAAAAAAAACAAAAAAGTTAGTGGAAACCTTTTGTTTATACACACTCTATATTGACTGAAATAAATTTTAATAATAACCCGGTATAAAGGGTTATATTTGTAAGATAATGACGTCGCGAGCTAAAATTCACCTCTTAACTTCCTTATTAATTGGACGATTTAAGTCAAATTTTGGTAAGATGGGTTGCTTAAAAAAACTCTGTTATAGGTAGGTACTTTATCACTGACTAGGTATAGTCTATAGTTATAGACGTCTATAATAGATGCGTTTAAAATTACAAAGATATAAATCAGTGAAAGGATTATCCTAAAAGGCAAAAAGTTTAATTTCCTATAGACCCCCTTTAATTTCCAGATCATTACCCCGCTCATGTTACATTTCGAAAACCGTTGAAAAAACTTCAGTCTTGCAGCAAAACATAATACATGTTTAAAAATTCCTGACATATTTTGAGCAGGAACTAAGAACATCATAATTTGGGACACAAAAAAGGAATATTTTTGGCTCGATTTTGGTTGGTGTAGAATACCTTTTTTTGTAGCATTTACTTTATCCAGTGACAAGAAATATTTTCTTTAATCTACACCACCAATTTAAAACTATCAAATGCCTCATATTTGCAGCCGAAGAAAAAGAATACCCTGTAACAACGGTCCTATCAAATCTTATCAAAATGCTATGGGATTTTAATAAGTTTCAATGGGCTTTTATAGCTTGCGTAGGACTTGATGGGACCGATAATGGTATTTTCGTAAGATTGTATAAGAATAGGAATATGAAAGTGTCGAAAAAGTCCAAACAAAGTTTATGAAAAACCATGAAAACCTGTCAAGTTGATGGGATCTTTCCTACAATTATCCTACTTTTTTATGAAATTTTCGCAAGATTTCATAGGACCGTTTTAGATTTGATGGGACATTTGATACAGGGACATTTTTTACACGTATTCCTTAAAGGAATATTCCTTCTGCTCTCCCGGAAGCGTGATTGAAACTCGCAGGAGCTCAAAGAAATAGGAAGAATATCGAGGGCTTCATAAGATAGGGGGATATACGCCATTTCTGTTTTGTTTTGATGATGATTTTGATGGTTTTGATGGTTTTAGGCTTGGTTGTTATTAAACCATATCAAAATCTCAAAAGAAATGGCGTATACGCCCCTATATTATGAAGAATATGCAATATACCATCCACTTTTAAGAGCATATTATGGAATCAGGGCCGTAGCTATGGGGGGATGGGGGGAGCCCCCCCACCTATCTTGAAATCTAAAAAGTTGCATATTTCATGGATTCAAAATACAAAAGTTGCACATTTCACGAAAGGGTGGGACTTTTTTTTTTAGTCATTAACTTTTTTGTCGGAGAAAAAAGTTGCACTTTGAGGCTAAAAAAAGTTGACATTTTTGACCTTCTCTCCCCCGAAAACTTCTTCGCTACGGCCCTGTATGGAACGCTCAGCATTTTCGCATATCTTAACGACTTTTTTAGTTTGATTCTGTTCTTAGTTTTAGTATTAGTTCCAGATTTAGAGCGTGCTTGAGTTAACATTGCAGGAGCGCATTCACGCGTTAACTTCTGGTGCTATGCGTGCGTTTGATGGAGAAAATATCCGCAATCGTCATTCTTCAGCAAAAATTTTACTGCCTGCAGTAACTTAAGGCATGTCGTAAGTTACGCAAAAAAGTTAAAAAGTATTCAAGGGTGCTCCGAAGCAGCATTTTGGAGGGGGGCTGGACCCAATTAAAAAAAAAAGATTTACCCCTAGCGCAAAGAATTAATAAAATTCCCAACTGTACCGCTCCAATTTTCCCAACTAATAAATTTATTAACCAAAAGATCAAGAAAAAGGTCTTTGCCTCTACGAATTTCCCAATTTGCCACACAATTTTTCCAACTATTTTCCACTTCGACAGGGAATTTCCCGAACCCGAGCGTGGTTGGGGGGTGTCACCCCCTACCCCCCCATGGAAGCACCCCTGGAAGTATTATATATGTCTATGGCTTTAGAAAAACTTATATACCGTGCGTATCTAAAGTCTGCATCCTGGAACTTTTGAACTGCTTAAGACATCAACTTGAAATTTGGAACACTTAAATAACATAAACCAATTTTTTTTTGTGTATATATCATATTTTTGAGGGAAATAATGAAGGAAGGGGTCGTATGATCATTATTAAGTACTCTATACAAATATATATTTGGATTTTTAGTTGAGTTATTTAGCTGAATATGAAAAACATGTTTGAATAGTTATTTATGGTACTAGTGGGTAAAGTAAGATATTGCCCATGAGAAAATTAACCTGCGAGGCGTCAGGCAAGCAGGTAAATTTTCGAGAGGGCAATATCGGTTTACCCATGAGTGCCATACAAGGTTTTATTCAATAAATAGCTTAGGAATTCATATTTTTATTAAAAATTTTAATGACATTTACAAGAAAATAATTTGACAAGTGACAGTTGAGTGGGTAAAATAAATAATTATCCACTCTATAAAGTAAAAGCCACGCGGGGGTTATTATTGAGTTTATCTATTTAAAATAAAGCTGGTAATTGTTATCTGTATGTATTGGATAAAGGATATTTAACATATTACGTCATAATTAATAATAATTTGATACAAGTATACTATCTAGGAAGTTAATTTTGTGTTCAGAAAATAGGACAATGGTCTTCAGTATAATAAAATAACTATAATTTTAATAATTATAGAGATGAAATGTGGCTTTATTATAAATGATATAGCTTCCACTTCACCTATTATTTTCGTAATTTATAATAAGTAAAGGTAAACTTAAAATTACTAAAATAACGTTTATTATGGCGAATTTCAAGACACGATCAAGTAGTTAAGTCTCTGCCGTGTCTTCTAATCAGTTTATTCTAAAAATTCAAGATACAGTTTCATCTTCAACATACACTGAGGAAAATCCATTAAATTCCGCTAAGATTTCATGTTCAGATTTAACATTTAGTGCCACTTAAGTCCAAGTGGTCCAACCAGTTGAAAAAACTGGGATTAGCTTCCACTAAACGATAACTTAACAAGCCAGGCTACTTCCATAGAAAGTTCCTGCAATCCTGAATGTTATGCCTACTCCTATAAAAAATTTTCGATGAAAATCGGTTTCAATACACATACCAAAACTCACGAAATAACATGAACGACTTGACCTAAGGTTGGATGAATGTGGTTTGAATGTTGGATGCCTAACGTTAAGGTCTAACGTTAGAAAAACGTTGATCTAAGGTTAGGAGTTTTAACAAACGTTAAAAAAAATTTATTCTTACCTTAGGCACCGAAGGTTAGGAATTCTAAAGTTAGAAATGGGGAAATTTATACATTAAAATCGCGTTAGAAAAAGGTTTATCTAACGTTAAATTTCGACTAGGATAGTCTGGTCCAAGGTTGATCAATTATATTTATTATAACTTACTTTTTTATAACTTACTTGTACAATATTATTAAATAACTTCGAGTCTGGCCAATGGCCATACTTTAGATATTCCTCAGTGGGGTACTGGTAATACATTTAGAAGGAAAAACAATTGATAGAAAATAATTGTAGAAATGTCAGGTAAAAGGCGACAAATCTATGAAGAGAAGCTTTTCCTTTCACATTCTCAGAACGTTTGTTTTTCTGGGCAGTGTGGTATCTTATAAGATACATATTTTATAAAATAAGACCTATACTTATATTATTATGCATACTTTCAACTAAATAAAATTCTAACTTTCTATTAAAAAACTTGAGCAATTCCTGTTGGAAAAAATCGTGTTCAACCGGTAGCCCTATCTACAGGAGGACCGCTTGCAGGCTTGCCACCACATAATAATAGTACGCGGTTCGTAGCCTGCTTGGTAATCGCTTCGTGCTTATCCACGCCTTCTTTATAATTATATTTTGGATGCCGCGAGAGCGTTCCTTTCCAACGATAAGAGGCGGCTGGTGGCGGCAATGCCGGTATCAGGCGATCTGCCGGAGTTACCGTTAAGCACGAGGATGTATTTTTGCTATACAGAGTGAAAAGGTTATAAAAAATTATCACAATATATTTTTTTTCCTTTAGTTCATTCATTGCTTCCTCCTAGAGTCTACATCAAAGTTGATCGTACGCATCGTACTCTTTATTTTTGCGTCTCTGCATTAATACTTAACACCTATTACTACTGTTTGTTATCTCCCTAGGTTTTATCCCGTTCTTTTACGAATTTAAACAAAACTGGTCCACGGTGTCAAACGCTTTCTCGACATCGATAAAAATTACCTATAAAAGTATTATTTTTACTATTAACTATTAATCTATTTGGGCTAAGGCGTCACTTTTGAAAAATAAGCTTTTCTGTTGAAAAACAGGCTTAACTGCTGGTAATTATTATAATTACTATAATAAGGTACTTAGATTCAAACTTATCTAAAATAAATTTTAATATTGATGATGAAATACCAACCAAAACAAAATTATTCAAATGTTGACTGTCATTCCCTATACGACTCGTCGCGACGGTCCATCCTCTCCCTAGCTTTAAATTATACAACACAAAGCCCCAACAAAACAAGCCCTGAAGATATAAAATGCTTCGCATTACATGATATACTCTTCGCACTTTATTTTCCTGGCCAATAGAGCTTTTTTTGGATACAAACTTCATTTTTCTGAAACTTGGCATGCGCGTCAAAAAGCAGGGTCTGCTGATGAGAAAAGTCTTAGTCCAGTTTTTTAAGGGGGGATATGTGGGACGAAAAAAAAATCAAAATCATTTAGAAGATTGGCTAAGGCGCCACCACTGAATCGGGCTTAAATATGAGGTTTTTTTTGTAAAAAACAGGCTTAACGGCTAGTATGTTAAAAAGAAAAAAGGACGTCTGTATGAGGTCTAGATACCAAAACATTTGACAGATTAAACTTAAGGATTTTAAGGGATTTTTCAAAAGAGTTTTCTTAAATTTACCTATTCCCCAAAATTAACATTAGTTACTAATAGTAAGGCGGGA
Organism: Brachypterus glaber; assembly: GCA_958510825.1. Taxonomy (NCBI): domain Eukaryota; kingdom Metazoa; phylum Arthropoda; class Insecta; order Coleoptera; family Kateretidae; genus Brachypterus; species Brachypterus glaber. The sequence continues at coordinate 31,230,508 of OY294053.1, forward strand.
TATCGACTAGTAAATTTCGAAACCTCGTATCTCAAAAAAAAAAACAATTTTCATAATTCGTCTGCGTAAAATTTTTACACGAGCGTAAAAAACACTATTTTTTCTACAATAGTAAAACGCACACATTTTTTGTCTTGGATGAAAATTGAACCTTTTTGAAATAAGCAAATAAGCTCTTCATTCTGTATGTAAAGAGTATACAAATGTTTAACTGTGATTTCACCGCTAATTCCCTAATTTACCGGCCGGGGAAATAAAGTAAGGATCTCAATGACTTTTGGTGGATAATCAACTTAGGCTATGCTAGAAAAAACAATCGAGGGTGACATACATATATAACCAAACTCCCTCGAAACATTCTGTCGAGTTTGGTGGGTCTATCAAAAATGAGTAGTTCTTGTTACGTAGTTTTTGCGACAAAATAATTCTTTATTAAAGACGAAAATCTTATTTTATGCATTTTTACATTAATTTCTGTTTAAATGATACATATTTAGGTACTTAATAAATCTATAAAAATTATTAAATTTGCCACCTTTCGTAACATAAACTTTACTGTGAAAAGAAGCAGTTTGATGCATCCAGTCAAAGTAATTGCCTTTCTAATATCTCTAAATCCGTTTGGACTTTTTAATAAATTACTAGTGGAAAATACTCCACCCTGCCCAATCTTAAAAACATCCTTTTTATCAAAATATAATGGCGAAGGCAATAAATTACAATAAAAATTTAAAAAATGTTCCTAAGATGGGGCAGGGTGGAGGTATGTTTACGCGCATGCTAGGCTGAATATTCATGAGACATTGTACCAGGTATAAAAACGTTCGTCTGGAGTATCACTCTGTACCTTTTGGACATTGGAACTTTTTGATTGAAACTTTACCAACTTTGTTTAAACTTTTCGGTGGAACATATACCAACTGTATATAATTTTTTTTTCTATTTCCCAATTTTTTATATGCATAATCATAAGAAAACCAAGCCAGTCGACGTAGGTGCTTTCCCCATTCAACTTTTCAACCATTTGTAGAAAACAAAATGGAAAAATAACAGAATTTTCTTGTAATTTTTGCGATTCCGCTTTGCCAATAAGTTTTAGGAAAAAAATGGAAAAATAACAGAATTTTCGTGTAATTTTTGTACCAGGAACGCCGTTTGTCAATCCCATACTCGAAAAGTAATTGTAGAGGGCTGCGAAAACATTATTATTCTCGGTGTAATGATCAATTTGGTTTATTAAGTTTGGGTATACTTTATTTTATGTGCTAATAAAATATTTGAATTTTGATTGAGATTTCTTTACGGCCCTAGGGAGTTGATATTTGTCACCATGAATAAGTACCCTAAATATTTTTTTAAAACATTTTTACTTATTATTATTACGAAAAATTGAATACTATAACTAATTAAGTTATTAATTAAGCTATTGTTCTCTCAGTGCATATAATACTATAACAGTAATAATCAGTAATATCAATTACTGTTAGCTGTGTCCGGTGAATGAATACTAAAACTCCTTACTCTGATTATAAGTGAAATCCACCCTAGTTTCTCACAAGATGATTTTGCAAAAACAGTGGGCTATGCTAGCACTATTATAGTGGTAAGAATCTTAATGATATCTACAGAAACCAATAAACCATCGAATAGATCCATCCAGAAGGCCTGTCAAACAAAAGGTCCGACTAAATCAAATTATCTGCGGTTTCGACAAATGACAATCGGTAGCTTTGGCGAAGCCCACTACGTAGATTAAAACCGCAAATACGCGCTTCCACGGCCGCCTAAGAGAAAATGTTAATTAAGAAGAGAGACACGTATTGATGGAATGCCGGTGAAATTCAATTGTCTTTTGCGGTTTTCCAACTGCTGATAGGCAATTGTTTTTGGTTGATGATGATGTGCGGTCCGTAGTTGGTTACCTAGTGCTTAATGTGAGGAATTTGTACCTAAATCGTTTTTTTTTATCGAAACGCATCTATGACTAGGCCGCAAACGTATGTTAATCAAAATTCAACTGAAAAAAAAAAATAATATGTTACTCATAACATGGACAGTTTTTTGCAATAATATTTTAACCCACACTGTAAAATGACAGTAGGTTTTAGGGTGCTTTTTGAGCTTCTAGAGCTCAAAGGAACCGGATCCAGAACCTAGAAATTTACCCTAGTATATAAAAAACAGCCGGGAAAAAATAATGAAATATAAATAAAAACCCCGAAAAAGACTACCTCTGATTTTATATTTATATTGCAAAATTATCCAGACCCAAATTATTCAAATAAGCTCGTCAAAATCCCGAAAAAAAAAGCGATTTCGACAAAACAATGATCAATTTCCACAGGGCATTAGCAGGATAACAAGGGGGTTGAAAGGGGGCATAAAAATCCGCGCGAAATGCCAGATCACAGGTGGCTAGATATAGCATTCCACCGACATAAGCCTAAACCACCTAACTCCATATTTTTACGAACTATGAATCTTTGTAACTGGTAACTGGTCACCATGACCAGCAAAACTTTAAAAATAAAATTCCCTGACCTTTGGGTTACGCCCATGTTAATGGTATAGGAAAATAGCGTTACAGGTGGTTCAAAATGATCAAAATTTGCGTTACGTAGAACTTGAACGTTCCCTTAGTGATAATCATGCCTGAAATGCGATTATTAAAAAAAATATGATAAAGTAAACATTTTCTCGCAAGCAAGTTACGTTACTCTCGTGCGCTCTCTCCCACTCTATGATTATGAACGGCAAAGTGGGAAGAACATATGGTCACGTGACTTGCTTGGGAGAAAATTTTCACTATAGTTTTGCTTTTTATGACACTTTCTTACTCTTTAAATCGTGCGAAATTTGTCGTTTTCATGGGTAAATGTTTTTTTTTAACTCCTGTAGAAGGTAAATTTTAGTTTTAATTTTCCTAGCAGGTTTTTCCCATTTTTCCAAGTAGATAACTCGAAACCTTTGTGAGGGGAGTTAGGGATTTTTAGATTATGACGGCAGAGCTATAGCATTAATGAGGCAATTTAAATGCATAACACAAGGGTCACGGGGACCAAGCGACTGTTGCCGAACGGTCCCGGGGGACCGGCATCGGGAGATCCGTCGGTGTCGAATGTGGATTTTGACGACAGGGATAGGATGGAAGAGGATGAGGGAGAAATACTGACCTATTCTGGAGATTATAAACTAAAATGTACCTATTTTTGTTCTAATTTAACTTTGTTCTAAATCTACGTTGTTTAAAATAGGCATTTTTTATTTTATTTTCACACACCGAGAAAATATTCCGGACAAATAAACTATCAATTTATGGTAAATAAATGTTTAATTGTGATTATTAAATTATTTTAAATTGTAACGAATAGACCAACTATTTGTTTATTAAGTTTAATTTATTTACCATGAATATACAATTTATTGATGTTTAATAAATGTATTTTGATATTACCCACCACAAATAATTACCATGATAAAAAAGGTGATTTAGAAACACGACGATATTTAGATATTATTTTGTGACGTCATGACCCGTCAGTCCGTATAGCGGTAAATTTGTCTTTACAGGAAAGTTAATAAAAAATAAATATGTTTTTTTATATTTTTATATTTATTTATTTATAATTTAGATGGAAATTGTGTATATCAAGATATTCACATTTATGTTAATTAATTACATAAATAAACAATTCTTCTAATGCAGTAGGTATTATTCCACGTTTTTAATAAGTTGGTTTATGATCATGATGAGGATGTCCCTGAGGATGACCTGGGTGTCCCTGAGAATGAACAGGATGTCCCTGAGAATGACCTGGATGACCTTGAGAATGAACTGGATGTTCCTGATGATGACCTTGTGATCCCTGATGATGAATACCAGCCGTTTGGTGGCCATAACCGCCTCCTACGTTTCCTTGGACATGTTCGCCAATTTGGTGATGAGAACCACCTTGGTGACCAGCTTCACTTCCTTCGTGGTGACTAGATTTGCCATGTTTTTCAATGTGCACAGATTCATGGCTGGTTTCTTTGTGACCAAAACCTACTTGGCCATGATGTCCATGACTACTTCCTAGAGAGTTTAAAAAGCAAAAATTAGTTTCCAAGCAGCTTTGACTTTCATGCATCATAAAGTATTGTACCCAGGTAGCAAAATAACATGACATTCACGTGAAAGTCACGTTAATATGTGACATGTGATGTTAAGATTGTAGTCTCATTTAACAAGAATGTAGCATGGTGGGGATGTCCTAAGTCCGCCCCTAATAACATCACACAATGACATCCCGAAAATAACGTGTTTGTGACATCATAAATCCACATTCCTGTTATATCTAATATCTTATGGATGCCGTTACTGGTACTTTAATATTTAAATAATATTCTAGGATATTAGCTTTTTATAAATTAAAACCATTAAAAACGCTATAACCCTATAAAAAAATCGGATTTAAAATCAATCAGTAATTGAAACAATCACAGATTGAAACATATAGATTCTAAATACAAAATTGCAGATTAAGCGGAGAAAATATTACTTTAATCCGTGTCGGTGGTCTTGAGAAGCCCGAGAGAGCCCCCTGTCCATTGGAAATCGTATAATGTGTATACAATTTCCTTATAATAATTTACTCTATCAACATCATCGTATATCGATTTTTTTGCTTCGAACGTCGGTGAGAAGCAAAATAACATGACCTTCACGTGAAAGCCACGTTAATATGTGACATGCGATATATTCACAGCGTTGCTAAATATTTGTTATTAAATAACATGGTTGTCACGTCACACGTGTTACGTTGCAAATGTGATGTTAAATACATGTTATTTTTCAATATTATGTGATGTTATGATTTAGTTTAAAAATACACCCAAAAGTGATGTTAATTTCTTGTAATATAACATCCCTTGCTACCTGGGTAATAGAAAAGTAAACAATTTTTTTTTGCTTAATAGTTTGTATGCAAACAAAGTCTTAGGTGTTCGAGACAGTTTTTTTTTACTGAGACAGAGTCGAAGCAAAAAAAACAGTGGAGAACACTTAAGTCTAAATATTAGTTAAAAATACAGTTTAAAAATTATTTTGACATAGCTGTCAGTTTGACAAATAAGTTGAAAAAAGTTAGTAGTTGTTTTCATCATTGACTGTCGTCAATAAACAATGCTTAACAACGGTAAATAATAAATGAATTCTTTGATTTTATTGGTTGTCAAGATAAATAAGCCTTGACAACGGTAGATAATATGTAAGCTAGCATTTAATTAGGCACAAGAATAGTAATTATATACCAAGGTAGAGAAGACATTTTTCATAGCCGAGCGTATTAAATCCCGAGGTGCGTAGCAGCGAGAGATTTAAGAGTGCGAGGCTATAATAGTCTTTTTTCACTACTAGCACTATTTAACTATTTTTATTCAAATAATATTAATAAATTATTAACAGAAATGATATTTCTTAAAGTTTTCATAAAAATCAAGTAGCCTTGATCAATGACATTTGCTCAAATAAGTACTTTGAACTGACGTTTAAAAATTTAGTTTTTTTTAATTTTTTTTTTATAATATTTAGCTAATTATTGATTGTATTAATTGGTAATAATTATAATTAATTATATTTAATAAATAAAAAGTTTTTTTTTTAAGTCGATTATAAGCCTTTTTTAATTATTTTATAATAAACCACTTCACTATAAGAAGTTCAGACGTTCAGAACCATGAATGAATTTTCAAACTGGAAAATAAAAAGTTATTTAAAGCTATTTTCTTGGGTTTGATTTGTACAAATTGCACAAAGAATTGAAACATCTAAAGTGACAGAATTTTATACATACCTTCATCATGAGTAACTCCATATCCAGAAACAACTACTACAGTAGCTAATACGCTGGCAACAACAAACTGTAATGAAAAAATAATTTTGTAACAAAAAAATATAATTATTATTTTTTTAGGTACTTTTTTATGATATTATGGCAAAAAAAATACAAATGAAAAAATTAATTTAAAAGTATTTTATACTTACGAAGGTTTTCATTTTGAAAATTAATATTAGATGAAAATTAATATTAGAACAATCAAACTGCAATGATGATCATATTTTGGATTTGCTGTTTATATATTTAAAATTTATTTAAAATAAAATAACTTTATTCCGGTTTGTTGTTTGCTTATAATTTAATAATTAGGTAAAAACCCGAATAAATACAAGAAGTGAAAACAAACTATTATTTCTTAAAAATATTTTATTTAGTACTTTTAACTCATAAACCATTACTTTTCTTAGGAAAAACAAAAAATGTTTTTTTATTCCTTTTCACGAATTTTATATGCAACAAAGCCGATTTCCGGGAAAATTTGTGACCACGGTAACTAGAGAACGCTTAAGCTAAAGCCTTCAAATTTGAACATGCTTTTAGCAAAAATAGGGGTGGGAAAAGGGTAATAGATTGCTTATTATTACTTTCCCTAAGGAAAGTCTTGCGTTAGTAAAAAAAATGAACAAAATTTATTGCTTTTTTATGTTTCTCGACGTTTCATAATGAACTTTAATTTAAAAAATATTTTTATTTTCATTTTTTTTTTCGATTTCCATTTTTGTTTTGTTTTACTGAACCTAGTATTTTGCAGCAGTTTTTATTTTTATTTTATTGAAAAAAAAGTGTTAATTAGCAGAAGCAATAAAATTATGATTAATTAAAGCAATCAACATTTATTACCATTTAGAATTATGTAAAGTATATTAAATAAAACTAGTTTTTATGTAAAATTATATTTTGGAACTTTACTATAAACAATTTCTGTATTTTTATTTCAATTTTACTTCTACAGCCTGTTCCAGAACTCGCGTACCGAAATTTAAGAGGTGATTCTACATCTAAAAATATGAAAAAAAGTTTCTATAAAGGTTGGTCCGGAAATGAGCCCTAAGGGAGCTACGGCCCTTCGAAGATGACGTATTGAATGGGGAACAAAAAAAAGCACCAATAAAATTTTAATGCTGCAGGGTGATTCTTCATTTAAAACTGAGCAAAAAAGTATTATACACCAAAACACCTAAATTTAATATTAAAAGAGTAATAGCCTTTTAAAAAGTAACGTTTTTGGTGGCACAAAATGTTACTTCCTCTTAATTGCATTTTTTTTTTTTGATAACGGTTGCTCCTACAGTGTTACACTATATGATATTTTATATGTATTTTTACTCTAGAAATCTATATTTTTTACAACAAATCCATAAACATACACATAGAAAAGTTTGGGGCAAAAATGTTTTAAGCCTCATATATTTTGTCCGTCTGGGCACGCCTCTGGATAAATTAAAAAAATAAATTAACATAAACTTATTGCCCTTATTAATACTAGTATACATGCAAAAGCTCGCCGCTCTAGCTTAAACGGTACCCGAGTTATTAATTAAAAACCTTATTTTTATTACAATTTTAAAGGGCCCTAGATCCCTTAGGGCTCATTTCCGGACCAACCTTTATAGGAACTTTTTTTATATTTTTGGATCTAGAATCACCTCTTAAATTTTGGCATGCCAGTTATGGATCACCCTCTATTTTATAGGTACCAGACAGAGATGATATTTTTTTGAAATATTTAATTCAAAATCATCATATTGAGGGTAAAATAATCTTGAAATAAAATAGTATAAAGTTAAAAATGACATGTTTCGAAAGTAAGGACTTTCATCTCCAGGTCAAAATTGAAATTTTGAAAGAAAAATTTACCTAATTCAATATTTTTTTTAGTGATCTGTGTATGCCTACTTATTCCATTTATATCCCATTTGTATGTACGTGCAAAATTTTCCTAAGCGCCAAAACAGAGAGTCTGTATTTTTGCATGGAAAACTTTTGGAAAAGCGTGGATAGACAGGTGTCAAGCTGAAAAAGTGGAAAAGCTCATGTTTTATTCAAAAAGGATAATATCGGATATATTTCACTTTGTTTTTTTTTGGGTTAATAGTTTATTAGGCAAACACCTTGACTGACTATTTCATACACTAAGAAACATGTTAAGAAATTTGATTTAAATTTATTTAGCAGGAGCACAACTACTATTTTAATAGATATAATATACAGTACAGTCAAAAAGTCCCCTCCTTAACTATTAAACGAGTTAAGATATCGACCTCAAATTTAAAACACGTAAAAAAGACAACTTAAACTACCTTTTAGTATATATCTGATTTTTTTTCTATTAATATGTGGGCAGGGGGACAGAAGGTATTTTTGATACGTTTAATACATTATTTTAAAGCTTATAAAATTCTCTATTTATCTGGTAAATTATACGGGGTTACTCTTTTAAATGGTACATCCACTGCAACTTTTAAATGGAATAAGACAATAGTTATTTATGGTACTAGTGAGTAAAGTACTTGGCTGACGCCTCGCATGTTAATTTTCGAGAGGGCAATATCGGTTTACGCATGAGTGACATACAAGGTTTTATCCAATAAATAGCTTAGGAATTCATATTTTTATTAAAAATTTTAATGACATTTACAAGAAAATAATTTGACAAGTGACAGTTGAGTGGGTAAAATAAATAATTATCCACTCAATAAAGTAAAAGCCATGCCGGGGTTATTATTGAGTTTATCTATTTAAAATAAAGCTGGTAATTGTCTCATTATCTGTATGTATTGAATAAAACTATAATTTGCAATATTTTTTAATTTTTAATAGCAACGTAGTTCATATGAAATATTATTTAATTAATTATTTTTAAATTTTAAGTTTATATCTCATGAAAGTTACGGGGCTGTACCATTAAAAAAAATAACCCTGTATATCTTAAGCCTCCTTCATTGACGAATTCAAGAAATCAGTTGAAATTGAATTCCAAAATACATTTCATGTTAGTCTGTGCGATATTATGGCATTTTAAAATAGATAATATCATACCACTATCCACCCAGGGCTCCTAAAAAGCCCCTTATTTTCCACGACGCTGGCACGCGATCGCGTAAAAACGGTATCGAAAATTTTACTGTTTCTCAATAACGAAAATTCCATCAAAATTAATTTCCAACTTAATGTTACTTTCGAACAGAAAACTATTGCAGAAATGCTTGACGGGCCAAACAAAAATTACCTACGAATTTTACTTTTGCAACTGAGCAAAAGAAAAATAGCGTGCATGACTCCAGAAAAAAGTGATTTTCGAATTCGTGCGAATATTTTTCGTTCTTGTCTTACGTTTTTTGTAATAACCTTAGAACGCTTTAATCTAAAGGCTTTAAATTTAGCGTGACAGTTACTTTGATTAATATTAGCAAGTATATTCAATTTAATGCCTCTAAGTTAAAGCAATCAAAAGTTATTATAAAGTTATCAGATAAATAAACGGTTTGCCTTATTTCGAGCAAGTTAGACTTTTTACGAAAATGAAAGAAATACTACTTTTACTAATATCAAAATACATGTTAAAAAGTCATAAAAGTTTGATAAAATATTTCCGGAAAAAAATGCAATATAATTCAAGGTGTACGCTTTTAACTGTTCATTTAATTTAATTTTCAACTTAAAAATTTCCCATTAGAAATTTAATTTAAGTTTGCGGGTTTTATTATTATTTTTACAGTTAAGGTATTTTTGCTGGTTAATTAAATTTAACTATAGTATTTTTATTTACTTTTTTGTTTTTTATTTTTTTTATTTTTACTTAAAAAATTTTAAAATTCTAAAATATAAAATTAAAAGTATTTTTTTTTTTTGAAAATTTGCATTACCGTTATGCATTTGACGCAAAACACCGATTTTAAATTTGAAACAGGTAGGGGATCGGGGGGTTAATGGAAGCCACCTAAGATTTATTTGTGACTATTAGGTTAATTATTTTATTTTTTTTGTTAGACAAATGAAACTTAAAAGTGAAAAAAAATGTATTCCTAAAAAAACTAATTTTTGCCAAGGGATTTTTCGAAGTCGCAATATTACGGACTCCTAGTGCACTATAGTTCAAACTCCACCATGAAGAAGAGGCGAATTATAATCAAAAGTCCAAATAGCTAATTTATTTTCATGGTGCAGCAATAGACCGGCGCACAATGGTCAAGAGTAAAAAAAAATGACCAAAACCCCAAAATAATTACGGGTTAACTAATGTCTTTCTTTACGGGTCAGCTTATTTTTTAAAAAATAGAGGCTTCCTCAAAAAATCTGCAGCATTTTGCTCACATTAATGGCAAGAATTTTAATTTTATTGCCACTGTCTAACTCGCGAGGCCTCGCTCGAAAAAAACGGTTCTAATCGAGCAAGGCTTAGTTTAATTAGGTAACTAAATAAATAAATAAATAAAAAATAAAAAACCTAGAAACTAGAAACTTATATATTTGGTAGATGTCTTAATAATAATAATACAATAATACAATATAAGTGGAGTTGTGCAAGGTAATGCCTTTCAAATCACAGCGACCAATGAGATCTATTGTGAATCCCCTTTAAAATTTAGTCCACATCAAACGTTAGGCTTCCAAAGAAGCTAGGTAGATGTCTTTATATTTATTAAAGTATTACGCAGTCAAATTTGAGGACTTTAAAGCGTACACAAGTTATTGTAAAAAGTAAGCAGTAAAAAAAAATAAATTAAATATTAGAAAATAAATTAGAGTTCTTCCTAGCAAGTGGGAATATTTAATATATGCATATGTATGACTCATATATGAGACATACTTTTGCAATTGTTCATTTAACTTTTGTAGGAAAATAGTTTAGACTACTCGAGGGAAAAGTGAATTTTATGTACTCGGCCTACCCCATATCATATGACGTAAACCGTGTACGTAAAATTCACTTTTCCCTCGAGTAATGTAAACTATTTTTCCTACGAAAGTTAAGTGCAAAAGTAAAAGTTGTTTTTGCAAACTTAAAGAATAATTTTGTACCATCGTGCGATGTGATATTCCTTCACACGTGGTTCTCGAAGGCCCGCCGTTACGGGTAGACTTCCCCCTCTGACGATGACGCCCCGCGCGCCACCTGAACAATCCGTTTGACAGCTCTATCTCGATGGCCACCTGGCGGCCGACCGACGAACTAAGCCTTGTGGCCCATTCACAGACTGCCGAGGAAAACGTGTGAAAGTGCTTTCTTATTGGCGACGAGGCCAATCGTTTATAAGGGATGCTATATAAAGAAAGACGAGTGAAAAATGCTGAAGATGCTGTAAATTTTGAACTTAATACAAATAATTTTAAGTATGAATTTAAAGTTTAATGCTATATTTAAAATTGTTCGAATTAAAGTTTAAAATTTATATCAATTCAGAATTTTTACTGTTTCTGGAGGGAACTCTTAAAACCTACATTTTATTAATTCATATATATAAAAATTACTTGTTTCATACAATTTGTATGTAAAATTACTCGAAAATTACATAGATATTTTAATGAATTAAATTTATTTAATACCTGTGGCTTGGTTCTAAAAGGGCCAATGTCAGTTTGTCAATAGCAGCGTTTTCAAAATATTACATCAGAGTTGACGTGAAAACGCTGCTATTGACAAACTGACATTGGCCCTTTTGGAACTAAGCCACAGATATAATATTATAATAAAGTTAAAAATAAATATTGAGATATCTTACTAACAGAAAACCAAAATGTATTTTCATCATAAGTGACGCCTCCACCAAAATTGCAAATTTCTGATAATATCTATGCAAAATTAAAAAAAAGAAATAACTTGAAATGAAAATACAAAAAAGTTTTGGTGAGCACACCTCTAAAAATGTTTGTATACAATTTTAAAAACTGGGCTAAATTGACTAAAATTGTAACATTTTAAGAAAAATTGGAAACTTTTTTACGGCTATAAAAAAATTGTGCAAAAATACATCTTTGTCTCCTGGATTAATATAACCTATTCTGCGGTTTAATAGAAAAAAGCCTCATGTGCAGTTTTTTGGCGAATTGCGTAAATTTTTGGAATCTAAACACAAAATAACTTCCAATAAAAGTATCTATTTTAAAATTTCATATTTGCTACAAATGCTTCGTCATTATTTTCAAGTTATTAGTCCCAAGACTGGTTTCAGGTAGCTCTCCATACCACCCTACCATTGGCCAATCCTTCCATTTTCATAAAATTTATACACCCTACATCCTTTGTTATTTGTGAGCAGTATTCCATTCTATGCCTGTCTACGTGGTTTTCTTACTCCCAGCCCGCTCTCCAGAATATATTTAAGTAAACACAAAAGTCTTGGTATGTGACCCATCCCTTGATCCCTTCTCCTAAAAAGAGTGCCTTGACTTTTTCCCGATACTCTGCAATTGATTAAGCTTTTTTCATAGTTATACACAATAATTCTGGGGCCAAGGGTTAGAAATGTACCTTTGACATATGTGATACTCAATTTTTTAAAGAAATGAGAATTTATCAAATGACATTTTGATTAAATGAAAATTATTTCGACTTTTTAGCGTTGACATGTGTCAAATGGACTTTTTAAATTCGTTTTTTACCCCTTGGCCAGCTGAATAATTGTGTAAAACTGTGAAAATAGCCCGGACAACATCCATAAACTCATATAGGCCTCATGAGAGCATCATGTTATGATTTCCACGTTTTTTACTCATACGAACATCATGATGAGCACATCTCATGATTTTATGATCATGTTGTGAGTTTGTTATGAGTTTGTCATGAGGTGTATACATTTAACGTTAAATCATTAAATGATGTCATAATGATTTCCACGTGAAATAGCAAATGTTGCCCGGGACCCGATTGAGAACGATTGCCGAATAGTACAGGCTCCTGTAATGTTTCAATTTCAGTGCACTTGACAGCGTTATGCTATAGGGCACCACACGTTATTTTCTACCACTAACTAAACTTTTTAAACGAATAAAGGAATACTAGTATTAAAAGGCAGCTGTCTTTATAAGGATATACTACTAGTAATAACTAGTAATTAACTTACTGGTCAGCTAATTCGATACACATTATCGGATTGGTATGGTGAGCCGTAGATATCTGAAGACTTTAGCCTAGAACTAGTTCCTCCAGTCATCTTGTGGAACATTCCCACTGGGAAGTTCCCAGCGGGAACATCCCGGTGTCCTCAAGTTGTTGAAAATGGACTTGTGTGGGGTCCTATGGGGGTCGATTTTTTCGTTATTTTTTTGGTATCTATTCGCGTATTCCGTAGACCGCTGCTAGATCTTCATGACATGATCTTGTAATGACTTCACAATGAGGAGTCATCTGTATGCGTTCATGAACTCAGAGAAAATCATTAAATGATGTCATAATGACTTCCACGTGAAATAGCAAATTTTGTCCGGGAGACTAATCTAAATGTAATAAAAGTAATGTATTTGACTCGGTAAGTTAAAAATATTTTTGTATACCCCATTTCACCACCTCTTTGAAGCTTCTAGCATCCAAAGGAACCCGATCAAGGACTTGGCGATTGACAAATAGCATAATTAGAATGTACTTTAAAACATATATAAAATACAGCTGAGAGATTATAATGAAATAAAAATTGTCAACAGCTCTTAGACTAGACCATTTTCAGAAATAATTTGAATGTACTTTAAAACATATATAAAATACAGCTGAGAGATTATAATGAAATAAAAATTGTCAACAGCTCTTAGACTAAACCATTTTCAGAATTAATTAATACAATGAAGCGAAAAGACGATATCTAAATTATTGTGGAAAAACGTCTTCTCAACCATAGTATATCTCTTATTATTGTAAAATAGTTAGCCTTCTTTCTACAAATTCTACTTTTTCCTGCGACAACGAGCAATAACAATTTGGTAAAAAATTTGCATATTGTTTCTAGATTTTCTCAGTATATATAAAGAAAGCCACATATGTGTCTTTTTTCTGTGGCACAGCCCTAGTGCTCTTTCCCCGAATGTACTATGATTGAATCCTGCTTTTTCCTGCGACTGTACAAAATAGACATCGGGCTCGCGGCCCGTTAATCTGCGTCGTCATGGCAACCAGGGATAGCTATCAACAATACGGCGAGCTGGAGGCAATACGGCAAGCCCGCAGACTGGAGTAGTTCTGGAGGCGGAAAAAATAACTGGAATACTAGTATACTGGGGTCGGGGACTTGGACTTTCGTTCCTTGGGGTATATAGGTGAAAATTTATGAAAATAACTAATAAAAGATTATAACTTTTGCCGCTCGAATTGGTATTTGTTCCATACCACATTTTTTTAAAAATACTTTTTTTCAAAATTGCGTTAAAAATATCGTTTCCCATCTGACAGCATAACAAATCTTAGCTAACCTACTAGCTAGTAGGATGAGTAACTTTTCTGGGCAGTAAAAATTAGTTATAAGTTATAATTAACTTTAAATTAATTTAATTTAATTAAATTAAAGAGTTTGTCGAAATAAAACAAAAAAAAAACTACTTACTTAATTTATAATTTAAAAAACAGATTTGAAAAATAATAACCTAGGTACACTGATAGAAATGTTGTTGTAATATAGGCGCCAACCATATTTTGTAATATATTATAACATAAATATGTTATACGATACAACAACCAGTTGTAGCATTAAGAGGTAAATAACATAAAATTGTAATAAATACAACAACAAGTGTTATCTTATTTTTTACATAGTACTATGATATAGTACAATTTGTGGTTGGCGCATATATAACACTATGTTGTTGTATTAATAACGCTATTCTATTCTATCAGTGTACATATTGTAATAAAGTAATTATCCACGAGTGTAATAATATAACCATTATAAAACAGTTATTATGCAAATAAACAAATAAATAACATATTCTTATCTTAATCATATGACAACGGTTTAATCCCAGACTCTCGATTACGGAATCTACTGAAATTAAATAAAAAATAGAGTCATTGAAAAACTAACATAGGTACAAACAAACAATTGTTATTTGGTCCTTCGAGCCAGATTTTTTTATTTTAGAGAGGAAAATAGTCTAAACACTGGCACTAATTCTGAAATTTCTATAAAATTACAATTCTGTCGGTATTCTTTTCAAATTTGGTTAAGTACGGGAGGTGAACCTTTATAAAATATTTGTACACGGACTTGTCTTTGTTAACCTACTAGATTTTCGATATAAAAAATCTATGATTTTGAGCTTTTCTATAATATTTGTCAAATTTCTGATAAATCTCGTCAAAAATTAGCGAAATTTTCGATATATTTGTTGAGATTTTTCATTTTTAAAAGAATTTTGAAAGATTTCCGAAAATTTGTACACAAACCTCCCATAGTGGTTCACACTTCGGTAAGATATAGTTAAAATTTACAGATTTTGACGTCATAATATTTCAAATTAAATTAACCACAGTTAAAACACAAAACACAATTCTTGCGAAATCATTAAAAATTTTACAGTAATATACATGTAAAAAAGTCCAAACTGCAGTTTTTTTTAGATTGGATGCAACGACTCTATAATTTACCGTACTTGTTCGCCAAAAACTAGCATACGTTTCTAAATTAGATCCTTCTTTATTCCTATTTCGCAATTTCTGCAACTCTGGAAGATTCTCCGTATTCCCATTTTCCCGTCTTTATTTTCCTTTTTTTTAAGCCATGGCGGGATAAAATTGCAAATTTCCAACCAGGTCAATCTACCAGTAGATAGCTGGGTGAGTACACTTTGTTAAAATAACTTTTATTTAAATAAAAAGTTTTGTATAAAATTTTGCAAATTCTACTATGAAATAAAATATTTTTAAAAATCTCGAAAAGTAAAGCACAAAAGTACAAATTTTTTCAAACGCTATAACGCGCCTTCGCCAAAACTTTAAAAAATGGTCCCGAATCGTCCCGAATCGTTTGGTGAAAGAATTTTTCAAATCGGACATTCCGTTAAAAAGTTATAAGGTTTACATACAGACAGACATTTTTTAACGCCCAGTTTTTTCACATTTTCTCGACGTTTCATAACATTCTTAAGCCGAAAATGCAAAAAAAATTGATTTTTCGTTTGATTTTAACAACTCGTAAAATTTCAAAATATGAATATTTATACAAAATTTCAAGGTTCTAGAATAAGTGAAAAAATGGTACCAAGATTTGAATAATAAACTTTTAAAAAAATAAAATAATTAAAAACGTGTAAAATAGTTATTTATAAGTAAGGTATAAAAGTTTATTATCAATGGTCTTTGATGTCTTTAGCTTAAAGTGTTTTTGATTTATGGTGGTCACAAATTTCCCGGAGAGACAGACCGACAGACATATTTTTTTGCGGAAATGATAATTTTTGCATAAATACTTCGAGAAATATGTATTTACCTCAAAAAACTTATAGTAGGAGCGAGCAGGAGTAAAGTTTGCTCCAGCTTTCCATATAATATATCCTGCGGTATACTGAAAAATACTTTTTCCTGAAACTTCTCTCTCCTGAAATTCGCTGCTAATGAATGAAAGCGGGAAAGATTGGCTCAGCGCCAGACACAATTTCACGAAAAGTAAAACAAAGTCATTACTTTATATAAAAAAAACTTTTTACTTTGTTTTGTATTGTGCAATTCTAATGCATAGTTTAAATTTTCAAATGTTTTACTTTTTTTAACAAAAATTTGAGCAATTATAAACATAATAGGGACATGTTCCCAGAAAAAGACTAGTTTTTTATCAGTTAGTAAGGTAAAAATATTTGTAGTTTATATAATAATGCATAAGACGTTCTCATCATTGGGCTTGTCCAAAGTTCAAGCGAGATATAAGAGAAATTCTAGCACGTGACGTGATTATTTTACAAACTTGTCCATTATATGTTTAAAAACTAGAGAAATGACATGAAATTACTGGAATAATTTTGATTGAATTTTATTTTGGTTTCTCTTTCAGCGTCTCTAAACTAAAATTAAAGAATTACCGACATTTCCAAAGGGGAGGAAGTAGAAATCACGCGACAAACTTTGATTGAAGTATAAGGTTTCACCGTTTGTTTGTAAATACAGGATTTCAATTACACACGGAGAAAAAAGTAATTATATCTATGCCTAGGTAGAAGACATTTTTTATAGCCGCTCATATTACTGTTATTTCATATTGCTCAGGGATCTACATGTCCGAACTTTGGTGTAATTATACACTGGGATGGTAGAATAATCAGCACGTGTGCTATAATATTGCCTTTAGACTCTTAAATAACATACCGAGATTTTCTAGTGCTAGTGAAGTGTTTGCTACGGATCATGTTAATGACTTCCTAGCTATTCGTAGATTTCGGGCTTTAGGGTTCCGCAATCGGCTGTACAAATCTTCCAACCTCTTTATTGTGGCTCTGCTGAGGAGTGACATTCTATGGCGTTCCAATCTATGCCAAACCTGGAGTAGAGTTTTACTGGGGGGACGGTAGCTCTTTTGAACTTTTGTATATTGGCTAATTATTAATTTTTTTGTAGATATTTTGTATTTTTTTGTATATGGCCCTCTGGGCTGGAATAAAGGATTATTATTATTATTATTATTATATCCCGAGATTCGTAGCATAGAGGGATATAAGAGTGCGAGGCTATAATAGTCTTTTCTACAGTGGTTTATATATTATTTTTTCACTACCAGCACATTTATTCTTATAATTTAAACATTTTTATACCAATAATAAAGTAAAATTTGCTGAATCCGAATTAACCACGAAAAAACAAGTAGCCTTTGAAATCGCCATTTTTGAAAACAAATGAAGAAATCAATGTCATAAACGTATTAAATATGTCTGAACTGGGGAAGTGCCAATTCCCGCTTTTTGTGCATGTAAGTGTACTTATTTATTAAATAGTGTTTTATATTCCATTATAATTATAATACTTCATATTAGAATATTTTTTCTCTGTGTATATACATTTGTTAAATTATATAAGATTATTTTTCTGCGTGTGTATGAAACTTGCTTCCCGTACGATGGGCTTAAACTTCTGCAATTATTTACACAATGTAGACCAATTATTTCTCACCGACTACCTTGACGTCGTCGTCGCGGCGTAAAAAAAAGGAAGCCGTGACGTAACGTGGTTGACAATTGGCACGTGCGGATGACACAGCTTGCTTTGTTAACCCCCGTCGTTCACGGCCTACTGTCTACCGGTGTTTGTTTACAGAAAGACACACGGACACGTTGTGTGTTAATAGGATGGTGGAGGGTTTTAATTGGAGAAGATCCTGCACGTTGGGAATTGAACAAAAAAATTTTGCTGCCAACAAAAAAAAATATTAAAAAATTGAATATTTGTAGATTTTGTCAGTTTCGAAAAAAAAAACATACGACTAAAATATCGCAAAAATATATAAAAGAAATAAGAAAGAAAAATATTGTTACCGGTAGTTTTTTATACAATTTTTATGAGTGGTAATCAAAATAACGAAAATACAACGAATGCAAAGCAGAAATTGCTTCTTACCAAGAAATAACGCATAATAATATTTTGATGAGAAATTGAGGAAGAGTAATAAAACAAGGAAATATAAGTGTAAACAAATTGTAAAGAATCTATAAAAAGTATCCCTATATCGTCTACAAACAAAAACCTAATCTCAATTAATTAAAAAAAAACCCTTAAAAAATACCTCTTTTGTTTACTAAACATACTAAAGTATTAATATTTTCTCACACTTTATGTATTATGCAAAAATTCCCCACTTGAACGAAATGTATTGCAACGTGATACCACTTTAGATGAAGCTCGAATATCCCCTCTTTTACTCGTTAAACAATAAACGATCAAGCTTTAATCAAAGCTCACTAGATCGTGTTAACATTTATGTAAACATAGGATTAGGATCATCATGCGATGTTTTTACGATTCGGGACAGTTTTCTGATGAATAATCGACTGACATTTACAACTTATTACAACCAAACTATTTATACTTCATACATTTCTCATACATTATTGTTATTGATTATAATCATTTACTCTTGCAAGCGCAGGTTTTATTGTAGTGAGAAAAATAGTGAACATTACTCAAAAGAAAAGTGTTTTTCTCGGGTGTAAATATTTCTCTTTGGCTAAATATTCTCGCTTGCTACGAAAAACGTTATTTCCTTTCCAAAGGGTTGTAGAAATTATATAAAACTAAAAAAATTGGTTAAGGGCAGGGTGGGATCATAGTTATGTATGGTACTAGAGAGGAAACCACGATTTTACCACGAGACAATTAACCCACGAGCCTGAAGGCAGAGTGGGTTAATTTTAGAGAGGGCAATATTAGTTTAGTCACGAGTGACGACATACAAAGTTTTATCCAATAAATAGCTTGGAAATTTATATTTTTATTAAAAATGTTAATGACAAGAAAATAATTTGAAAAATGACAATTGAGTGGGTAAAATAAATAATTGTCCAATCTGTAAAGTAAAAGTCACGTGTGGGTTATTATTGAGTTCCTTTATTTAAAATAAAGATATTAATTGTCTTATTATCCGTAATGAAATGTCTTGAGATTAAATTTGCTGCAACCAACTTGGTGACCTTGAGCTTTAACTTTTTTACATGGCTCATTTTTTTCGATACAAGGATGGACAGATGGTTGTATGAACGGACAGAACTGCTCTCTTCCATACTGTGGTCAAAGGATCAGAGCACTCGGTGTAAAGGTGGATCCATAAAGTGGGGTCAAAATGAAAAGATTGTGGCACTGAAGTTAGGTAGCCGTGAAATGGATATTTCTGCACGTCCAACAAAAAAGGGACCATATTGAGAGGCAAAGTTGGCAAAGTTGCGTTAAAGGGAAGTCATGCATCATAATATCACTTCCACTCAGACCAAATATCCATTGTGCATACTAATTTCTGTGGACCACCGGCTTATAGTCTTTTGAACCACTGTTTGTAAGGCACAGATACAATTTTTATCCTTCTTTTATAGAAATTAGAACTTATTGTATTTTTACCAAATGTATCCCCTATATATCTTAACAGAAAAAAACAAAATACACTACTTATAGATTATTTTTACTACAGTAACTGTCAGTGTAACCAACAATTTCGAAGGTATTGGTAAATAATCTGAACCAATATATTACCAATCATAACTTAACTTCGATAAGCAATCCAAAAATGCTTTTTACCGTAATCTATGGACAAAAACTACCTATTCTGTTGGACTGTCACATATTTTGTCGACTGACAAAAGGGGACGTATAAAGACGGGATGAAGTTCGGTTTTAATGCGGTCGGGTCGTATGGTATCATGGGATGAGCTTGTGAAGGGATTTTCTCGGTTATTTTTTTTATGTGAGGCGGTTTAAGTTCTAAGCATGGATTTTGGAGAGAATTATTTCGAAGAGAATTAACTAGGTTGGAAATTATAATTGGTTTTCACTTTTTATTCTACTTTTTGCAGTTCTCTAGCTATAGTCAGAGAAAAAATCTACTATATTACTTACTTGTTGAAATTTGTAATTTCCAAGTATAAAAATACTATGTAGTAGACGTAGTAGATGATTGGGTGACTGGTACCAATATACCTTGACCGCGCCAGAAAAAAAATGTTCGCTGCTAAAAAAAAAATCTCTTATATCTGTGGCGTCTACTATACAAACTTTTGACCCACTTAATCTAAATATTACCTACTTGTTTTAAGTAATAATTTCTCTGTATGTAGGTATATTTTCAACACAATTTGTGTAACATGAATGCCCATAAAAAGCCTCCCCTTACTATGAGAATGGGTAGATTGGTGAATGTTTCAGTCACTTGTAGAACATTTAATTATAGATGTTTTTTGATGGTAATAATAGTAGTTTTGTATGAAGTTAGTAGGGTAAATTGGTCTTTAGAATGTTGCATACTTTAGGGAAAGTAATTCCCTTTGATTTCATTCTGGTGGTTTGATTAACTTTTATTATATTGGTAGACCGTATTGAGCTATTGAATAAACAAAAAAAGTATTTTGTAGTAGTCGATTAGAAACATTGACTATGACTATTTTATTTTTCTCTAAAAGAAAACTTTTGTGCACAAGAAAATTGTAATTAGTTGCAACAAGACTAAAAGTATTTAACATAATTATCACAAATACTTTAATTTAAATGTTTTTCTTTGCATTAAGGGAACGTTCAAGTATTACGTAACGCTCCTAGGGTGGGGGGAGCTAATTTTGGAGTGTTACGCCCATGTTAATGGTAGGGAAAAATAGCGTTACAGGGGGTGGAGGGGTCCAAAATGATCAAAATTTGCGTTACGTAATACTTGAACGTTCCCTAAGAAGAATATTCGTACAATGTAGCAATACATAATTAATAAAAAAATCAATTATTCTGATAAAATTAGAAAGAGATAAACTATATAGTCCTTTTCTAACGCGCGCTAGTAAAAGTCAAGACGTCTTAACTCTAGAATCGGTACGCTATAAAATATGACAGAAATGTCATTTAAACATGAAATGTTCAATGAACAGTGTTCATTGTATTTTGGTACATATTTTATGATAAATTTTCGAATTTAAATAACTGGGCTCAAAGGGCATCAAATTTAAAGTGTGAGACTTTGTTTTGAAAGAAATGTCTTGCATTTTTTACAAAAATGACTGAAATTCCTCGATAATCAAAAATTATTCATTTAGGATTTGTCATTATCTGCAATCCCATTTAAAATAACCATATAATTTCGCAATAATTGTATAACAACACGAACAACAAAAAAACTACATCCCGGTCTACACCCCGGTCGCGTGGCCCTACAACCCCCCGTTCCTTCGGGAACACGTGACCGCATCCGAGGCGTCCGATTCCCGTCTAATCCCTGTGCCCGTCAATCGCACTATCTGCTTTTGACACGCATTCACACACATACATGCCATAGGGGACACGGTGGTATCTTTGACCCACTTTGAAAATAGTATATTAAAGGACAGGTTATATAAGACACTATTTTGGCGCAAGCGTCTATGTTTTCCAATGTTTCATTTGTTTTTGTTTTGTTCATTACAAATTATAGTTATTTATGGTACTAGTGGGTAAAGTAAGATATCGCAATATCGGTTTACCCATGAGCCTTATCCAATAAATAGCTTAGGAATTCATATTTTTATTAAAAATTTTAATGACATTTACAAGAAAATAATTTGACAAGTGACAGTTGAGTGGGTAAAATAAATAATTATCCACTCAATAAAGTAAAAGCCAAGCGGGGGTTATTATTGAGTTTATCTATTTAAAATAAAGCTGGTAATTGTCTGTATGTATTGGATAAAATATGTTTTCCATTACTATAGAGTAGAGACCACTCTAAAGGTAGTCGTATAACCAAATTAACGGATAAATATAATAATGCCTAAAGTGTAGATTCCTTATTTGTAATGATAAGTATTTAATTTATGCAAAAATAAAAGTGTATCTTTATTTTTAATTACACACAGAAAAAAATGATTCCTTGAACCAAGGACACGTGTCTTTCAATATGTTTAAAGCCACAATCTCTTGTTTCAAGGCTGACATTTCTTTGAACCAAAGTCAATTTCCTTGAATGAAGAGCGCAAATCTTCATTGAAAAACCCGTACTTTTTATTCAAGCGCAACAATTTGTCTTGTTGCCCTTACCAGATTTCTGGTTGCAGCAACCTGATAAATAGTTATTCTGTATTTAACTTGCTTCAACCAGATATATTTTTTTTCAGTGTAATTTATGAAAATTTTGTGCATTTGCAAAATTTTATGTAAAATTTTTTGCTCAGCTTTTTATAACAAATTACATTACTTTGAAGTATATCCTATTACCCGTGTCTCCCCTAAACAGCATTATCTCAACGGTACCAGGCAGCTTATAGAGGGAGGTTTTGCAACCCCAAAGTATTCGTGAGTTCTTTTATTTTTTCGTGCTGGCGCTGCTTTGATGTGCTGGAGACAGGCCAATTGCTGGTTAGGGAAGGCCTTGACATGGCGTGATAAGGCATTTTGATAAGACGATCAGCTTGTCTCTATCTCTATTTAGAAAATGCGTAAAAAAAGATTGCAATTTTTATTTTTTTAAAGAATTTCTTTTATATACACATGGAGGGTATACAGGGGAATAACGAAGAGTCCCATTTTTCGTCGTTTGGATTAAAATGCCATAAAACACCGCTAGAACGCAAAAGGAACAAATATTACTATGCGATATTTTGTAGTAGTTTTTTCCAGTTATACAAACTCATTCTATCTTCCGTTTCATTCGTTATCCAACTACACAAGGTTAGTAGCTTGTTGTCAAGTTAACTTTAATCTTTCCTCGACATTTTGTTTATTTCTTGTCAAGATCTTGCATTAAAATTGGTGAACCACCCGATATCAATCTTGATCTTGACGCATGCGCATTTGCCACAAACTTGAAAATTTATGAATGATGCACCACCAGAAAATTGTTATCAATGAATACGAAACAATGGCAACAGTGTAAGACTTTTAGTTTACTAGAAATCATCGCATAGTAATTATTTTTTATTTAGTTTTCAAGTTAATTATTGTTTTTAAAATTTTGATATAATTCCTATCTAATTTTTGATTGAAATTTATAATTTTATGCTTATAAAAATAAAATTTTAAATTATATATTTTAACCCTTTATGGCTCAAAACTATTTTTTTGAAAACTGTAGTTTTTTGTTATCTTTAGCTCAAAACACATTAAACGAATGGATTTTGACACTTTTTGATTAGAAAAATAAACAGTTTTTTGTAATGGGTGATCTCTATAAACACTATGTTATGTTATTTACTTAGGAAAGGGTTAAAAGCATAAAATACACAAACCTACATTATATTCGGAGCATATCGAGGACCTTTTTTATAACCCGATTTCAAAAAATTATATTTTAAATAAAAGCTCTTTTTAAGCCCTATAAAAAATGTTATATACAGTTTTTTGCTAGAATATAATGTTTTAAAGATACAGAATTTAAAATGAAACAAAACACCTAGTTTGAAATTTGCAAACTAGATGGCTCTAGTGTACAATAGTGCCGATGTTTTGACAGGGTGCTTACAACGTTTCATCTAGTTTAATTTTTATTTATTGATAACTTTTTTGCCACCTTACTCGTTTAAATGGAATCATTAAAAAAAATCAAGATAAAAAGAAATAAAAATGTAAATATTCAAAACCTCGCGTCAACGCTAGAGTCGACGCGGCGCCTATGCGAGTACTTGGAATTCGCCGAGTACTGTTAATTAAATTATGGGCCAAGGGGGCATAGGCGCCGACTTCGGGGGGCATGGCCCCCAGGGGTCCAGGGCCTGGACTTATAACAGGGGGGCCAGGCCCCCCTTGGCAGAATGTCTATACTTTTAAATATTATAAAAGATTCACAATTTTTAAATATATTTTTTAGTTTTGTTTTCATTTAATAAAAAATTAAAACTTTTATGTAAATTATTTTTTCTGCCTTTCTAAGGAGGAACGCGGCAAAAAACTGAGAAAAAATTAATTTTCGTGTTTTTTTTTGTTGCCGTTGCATACGAAGGTATATTTTTAACTTTTTTTTTAAAAGATGACGTTTATCGCATGCCATAAAGTAGCATGCGCAATAAGTGGTCTAACACAGTACTACATCGACTTTCAATATCCAGACTTATCACTTAAGGTGAAAATCATGCAACCGTTTAGCCTACTACTATATAAAAAGTCCATATGGGAACCAGCAACTCTTAAAGGGTTAAACTGATATTAAAATAATATAAAATATAATTAAATTAACTTCAATTAGCATTTTAATTATATCGTCACATAAATTATAATTATTTAAAATAATGTTTATATGTATAATTAATTTAAGTAATTGTTTAAATAATTAAAAAAAGACCACCGTGAATTTTTTATTAAATTCTAACATAAACACGAATTTATTATATATTTGAAGATATATATGTATATTTTATAATTTTTTTTATTCTTAATTAAAAATAGTTAATTAAATTAAAAGTGTGTTGATTAAATTAACAGTTAATGGTGACTTATATACACACAGAGCAATGATTATGGGAGGATTGGTGTAGTGGACTACCACGTCGTACTTGGCGAGTTTACTACACAAATAGCGTGAGTTCGATTAATTTAATTAATAATTGAAATTTGGCGAAGGCGTAAGTGAAGCGGACACTACCTATAAATTGGTTCGAAAGTCAATTAAAGCCGGTGGTTCCCTCTACTACTAGGGCCACACAAGTCCTGGACTTAGGGGATGCTTAATTAAGTAGAATAGTACGAGTATATGAAACACTGTATGGCTTTAAACTGCGGACAAGGTTAAAAACAATGTTTTTTGTGACTCGACATTGTAAATGCAACAAAACACATATTTTTAAATAAAGCAATTAATGTTATTTAATAATTTTATCAAATCAGTACTTAAAAAAGATTTTTATTTAATTTTAGCAGATATTTACAAATTATAATGCAAAAATTGAAGGTAATGTCAATTTGTTGTGACAGATATCAGGTTTAAATATTTAACAATAGATGGAGCAGTTTTAATTTTTTGAACTAAACTGATAAAAAACTGTTCAAATATTAAGAAAAACTAATAACTTTATGTAATTTTAACGCAAAACTTTAAATCGCGTTAAATTATTCAATGTTTCATGGTAAAATATATATATATATATATATATATATATATATATTTTTTTTTTTTTTTTGCTAATTTTGCTACAGTTTTCTTTACTTTTATAAACAAGAGATGGCACTACATGTGCTCATTCTAACACTTGATACGGAATATTCATACCGCATCTAGAGCTAGAATGGATTCATTCTGTGTTTAAAAAGTGTGTGTTGCTTACATTCTAAAGCAGTCGTAGAAAAAATAAATTTAGCCATCTGCTTGTATTGAAGGAATTTAAACCAGATTACACATATTGTTATTCCTATAGGATCTATCCAGGGGATTATCTCACCTCCGTACCATAAACAAAACCGAAAAAAAAGAGCATCACCTATACCATGGTGGGTTACCATGGTGTTTTTCTGCATCAGTGGGTCTTAAAAGATAGAAACTCAATTCTATTTTAATACACTGTTAAAAATTTTTTACTTAAAATAATTATGAATAAAATAAAGATTAGTGCCTTATACACGGCAAACTATACAGGGGATTCAGAAATAAAGTACAAAATTTTAAGGGGTGATTCTAGGTCCAAAAATATGAAAAAAAAGGTAGGGTTCATTTCCAGACCAAACTTTATCGGAACTTCTTTTTCATATTTTTAGACCTAGAATCACCCCTTAAAACTTTGTACCCTATTTCTGAATATGTTAACTCACAGTTTTTGAAATATCTTAGTGTAAAGGACTTGTAGCTTTGCACAGACTATAGATACTAAACAAAAATTTATCTGAACATAAAAAAAAATATTTTTAAATATTCAAATAATTTTTAACAGTGTATGGTATTTTTCTGCATCAGTGCTTCTTAAAAGATGGTAACCCAATTCTTTTTTGACGATATGATCCCTGGTATGTATTTCATTCATTTGGCGAGCAATATTTTGATTGGAGGGCCTCAGGGATGTAAACAGATGGGTGCGATTATCGGTTTTGTGTGAAAATAAATACAAATAATATTTATTTTTAGATATACCTGAAAATAAATATTATTTGTATTTGTTTGACTTTAATTTTCCTTAGTTAAACACAGTTTTATTTTTTTCATTTATAATAACATTAACATTATTTAAGTTTATTGTCTAATTACGACAGGGGCGAAGTCCCTGGAGTAATTAATTAGTTTGAAAACAACTTGAATGAAAACAATTAAATTATTTCGGGTTATTTGGGGACTTATACAAAATGATCAAAATTTGCGTTACGTAATACTTGAACGTTCCCAAAGCACCATTTTCTTTGCTGAAGTATTTAATATTTTTATTTACTTGTATAATTGATTGATTATACATATTAAACACATTTATTAATAAATAATTATTATAATTAACCATTTAACGTCAAAACTTTTTTTTTTCATTTATAAATATATAAATATATCTTATAAAACATTTAACGTTAATTTTTGTTAATTAATAAGATGGTAATTAATACCTATTTATCTCAAACGTAATTAGTTTTTTCATTTATTTAACAATTATTAAAAAAATGTATATTGATAATAATTATTAATGAATCGTTTGACATTTTTTTATACGCAAAAAAGTTCCTTCTAATAATTAATATATATTCTTCTTCGCAACCCGGAGAAGAATAAGAAAAGGGAAAAAGAAGAAGAAAATCAACAAAATGGGCAACCCGGAAAAAAAAGTTTATGTAAAATTATGCACAATTATACTTAATTTTAGGTAAAATACATATGCAATGCATTATCATACAAAAACTTTGTCATTCTTGGCCAGATATGGTGCGCGTTGAAGAGAATACACATTAGATTGCGAAGCATTTAATATCTTTAGGCTCGTTTTATTTACGATTTATAATAAATTATTATTTATTAATAGCTATTATTAAAAGTGATTATATAAAGGCCACATTTCAACAATAATATTTCACACGCTTGATTTATTATTATTTTTTACCAGTGTTAAAAAACGTTTATTTAAATAAACAATATATTTTATTTTGTTTTTCTTTAATAATTAATCTGTTTTTATTACATGTAAATTGTCTTATTAGGAGAAAAAGTGACAATCTACAGTTTTGGTCTTTTTAGCCTTAAATCATTTAAGTTAAATGTAAGTGATACTATCATGTGGGACCAGATTAAGTGAATCTAAAAAACGTATTCTTAGAACCTAGCTGGACTTAAAAAAAAACATTAGGCACCTAATAGTAATTATATACCAATGTAGAGAAGACTTTTTTTATAGTCGAGCGTATTAAATTAAGAGTGCGAGGCTATAATAGTCTTCTCTACCGTGGTTTATATATTAGTTTTTTCACTACTAGCACTATTTAACTATTTTTATTTAAATAATAAAATAAATTATTAACAGAAATTATATTTCTTGAAATTTTCATAAAAATATAGTAGCCTTGATCAATGACATTTGCTCAAATAAATACTTTGAACTGACGTTTAAAAATTTAGTTTTTTTTTAATTTTTTTCATAATATTTAGCTAATTAATGATTGTATTTATTGGTAATAATTATAATTAATTATATTTAATAAATAATAAGATATTTAAAGCTATTTTCTTAGGTTTGATTAGTAAAAATTGCACAAAGCACTGAAACATCTAAAGTGACAGAAATCAATTGTTTATAAAATTTACTCCTACTAGGAGAGAAAAAAATATTATTTACACAGTCTAAAAACATGATAAATAATGGTATGTTCTAAAGCTAGTAGTGCAAAAAATTATATCCAATACATACAGATAATAAGACCAGCTTTATTTTAAGTAGATAAACTCAATAATAACCCCCGCGTGGCTTTTACTTTATTGAGTGGATAATTATTTATTTTACCCACTCAACTGTCACTTGTCAAATTATTTTCTTGTAAATGTCATTAAAATTTGTAATAAAAATATGAATTTCTAAGCTATTTATTGGATAAAATCTTGTATGGCACTCATGGGTAAACCGATATTCCGGTCTCGAAAATTATCTTAATTTACCCACTAGTACCATAAATAACTATTTTAATGTTTTTATAGGTGGTTTTTAGAATAAAATGAAGGGGGGTAGGGGTAGGGTTTGTCTCTTTTACCTTGTAAATCCGTATTGTCATTACATTTTAAAATCCACCAATTTTAATAAATCAAACCTATTTATCCCTAATTTTGGCGACGGGACTAACAAATCGTTTTTCTTGTTTTAATCCAGTGCTAATTCGGGAACAGGTCCCATATTAAACCCATAAAATCCTGTGTGGTCATTTAAATCGTCGTCGCTAACAAGACCTGGATTATTTTAATTATACCTACCCAATAAATAGTCCGGTGGTACGGGGGACTCGTTAAAAATACACAAAATAAGGTAAGCGAGCCAAATATTGCCATGTTAAGGCATTTTATTTTTTACTGCCTTAACATAAACATATCTTTATTCTAATGAGTAGAAAAAACTAATGCAAGAGCTTAAAAAAATATTGTTTTTAAACAAGATTGCATACTGACAATATTACTCATGTCCCGAATATTGTATTGACAAAAAAAAAAACAAACAATATTGTGGCACAATAACAATTTCAGCTGTATTTTAGGTACAATTTGGGCACTTAAATAACAATTTATTGTTTTTAGTAAGCCTCACCTGAGCGTATTGATAAAAAAACACGCACAATCGCATATCGGCCTGGCAAATCTCTTGGCATAAAAATCAGAACCAAGATTCATACTCTCTGATTTCTTCGTTAGTTTTTTTCTTGTTGTTTTTTTGTTTTTGCCATTTTTTTGTCAACTACTTCGCATGGAAATATTAAGAACACAGCTACTTAGACAACGATCGCAAAAAATACCTTTTCGCTTATTTATTAAGTGAAACGCAATACAAGCCCAGAAAATGCAGGTTTGTGCCTACCTTATTACGTTCTTGCCCTGCAATAATCGATGCTATCCAGCTTTTCACAGTCAGCACAATTTTACAAGTTTTTATAGTGCAAGAGCACGAAACATGAACTGCGTTGCAACTGGATACAGATAAATCATATTTACAGGCATCTTTTCGATATAACAGATATACTGACAGCCATCCATGACACAGATAACGTTTTTAGGAGGGGCTGGCAATATTAGAAGCATGGCAATTATTGGCTCACCTAGCTTACATGCGGATTGTATACGATTTATTGGTTTTTAAATCGTTGTAACGCGTTGCTTTATTAGGTGGTGAAATATTGCGATTATGGGGAATTTTGTTTATTCGTTTCCTAAAAAAAATACTCCCATAAAATTTGGTGCTATTGGCTAAGGGAGAAGTACAAAAAAAATAGTAGTTTATGATACAAGGACTGTTTATCCAATACATACAGATAATAAGACAATTGTCAGCTTTATTTTAAATAGATAAACTCAATAATAACCCCCGCGTGGCTTTTACTTTATTGAGTAGATAATTATTTATTTTACCAACTCAACTGTTACTTGTCAAATTATTTTCTTGTAAATGTCATTAAAATTTTTCATAAAAATTTGAATTCCTAAGCTATTTGTTGGATAAAACTTTGCCCATGAGAAAATTAACCTGCGAGGCGTCAGCTATTTTAAAACAGTTTTTGTCCGTGTATCATACATTATTTTTTATTCGATTGTATAAAAAAAATTGTATTTTTGACAAAAATTTTAACGTTTGAGTTTAAATGTCATTAGTTTCAATATCAATCAACCAATCAACGTCGAGTATTTAACTTTTTGTACTAGTGCGAAAAATTAAACCTTTCGTACAGATTTATTAAACAAAAAGTGGCGCTTTTAGACACAATCAAATAAAAAAATCATTTTTTCACAAGAAGAAATTCTGAGGGTACATCCCCTTTAAAAAATATTTTTATCTTAACCATTATTTCCATCATTTTTTCGCGAAGGTACAGAAGAAATAAATAAATAAAAAAGCAATCCACACCCCATGTCGTTTCATTATCTTTACAAGTGTCAAGATATAATGTTACAAACACGTGCCGAAATCTCACTATAAATATGATACAGTGTCGATCAAGTGATCTTGACGGGGTTGCCTGTACTATAGGCTCTATCGGCATTGATAACACAAAAATGTGCATTGTGTTTCATTAAATAATTTTTACTACATTCTATTTATTACATTCTGTTTGTGAAACATGCTAAGATTTGTTCTATATTATAGCAACAATAAATGGGGGAATTTTCACATCGTAAAACGGGTTAACTTTGTGGTAAAGACCTTCGGTTACACATTACATTACATTACATTACATTTTTGTTTAACCTCGTACTATTCTACTTAATTAAGCATCCCCTAAGTCCAGGACTTGTGTGGGCTAGAAGTAGAGGGAACCACCGGCTTTAATTGACTTTCGAACCAATTTATAGGGAGTGTCCGCTTCACTTACGCCTTCGCCAAGTTTCAATTATTAATTAACTAAAAAAGGCAAATCGGCGCCGGTGAGAATCGAACTCACGCTATTTTGGGTAGTATACTCGTCAAGTACGACGCGGTAGTCCACTACACCAATCCTTCCCTTATTATTAATTATTTATTTATTCACTACTATTTTACAGGCGAACTCAATTACCTAAGGGAACGTTCAGGTATTACGTAACGCTTCTAGGGGGAGTGGGGGTCATTTTGGAGTGTTACGCCCATGTTAATGGTATAGGAAAATAGCGTTACAGGGGGGGGGGAGGTGAGGGTCCAAAATGATCAAAATTTGCGTTACGTAATACTTGAACGCTCCCTAATAGAGAAAAAAATTAAAAAAACATATTATTAGGAAGAAAACAATGATTGCGGACAATTACTTAAAATAAATCATTAAAAGAACCATTATATGTTATAAATAATATTATTATTTATTACGTGGCTGTAATGTCAAAAAATCACAATATATCTATTAAAATAAATGAATATTTCAATCGTCGAAAAAAAATAAACGTGACAATGTGCAACTTAAACAATATTGTTAAAGACATTATTTTTTTAATACCTACTGGGGAGATTCGGACAAGACTTTTAACATTCATAAAAAATACATTGTAAAAGTAGTATGGGAACGTTCAAGTATTACGTAACGCTCCTAGGGGGGTGTCATGTTACGCCCATGCTAATGGTATAGGACAATAGCATTACAGGGGGTGGGGGGTCCAAAATGATCAAATTTGCGTTACGTAATACTTGAACGTTCCCTATTGGTTACCATTCTATTATAGGTACCTACATAGTAGTAGTAATTACTTTGATCATTGATGCCACTTACATTTTGGGGGGGGGGCAGAAAGAAGAATTTCCCAACTAAAGATTGTGATTTCCCAACTTTTACTGAAGCCTATGCCCATACGCATGTGTCCAAATTTTATGTATATGCTGTTTTTTCTTTCTTCTACCTAATATGCAAAAATTCATAAAAAAATCTATTCCTTTCAGCCTTTGAAGGCCCAGCACGACAAAACCACGCCGTGGTAGCGCGTCAAGAGCCGCGCGGCGTTTACATAAACAAAAGGAGGAAAAAACGGCCGACTAGATTAACATTTAAATGAAATCTTAAAGGCGGCTGTGTACGCGCACTATGGTGGTTTTTAAAGAGGCCAGGGGAAAATCGAATGTGTTAAAGTATTTAATTTTCTTAGACCAGTCATGAAAAATTACATCATGTATGTAACTTACATGAAAATATTGTAAAATCACACAAACTAAAATGTAACATTATATGCAGTCCCCTTGAAATTTACAGTTTTCTTACATAATGTATGTAAATTACACAAAAATATTGTAAATTACACAAACTAATATGTAAAATTATATAAAATTATTACTGTAGTCCACTTAAAATTTAGTTTTCTATAAAACATGTAAATTAATGTGTATTTATGTAAATTTAAATTTTGTTTGGTTAACATATGTAATTATATTAATAAAGATATTGTAAAATTATATAAATTTACATTAAAATACTCAATTACTAATTGTATAATTAATGAAAAATATAATAAAATAACATATACTTACAAATATTATGTAAAAATTGTAGTTTTAAATAAAATTCCACATAATAATCTTGCATAATTTTAAATAATCAAACATGTATGTGGGTAGCATTTGCTTGTTTTTTTCTTTTTTTTTTTTGATTATGTAAAATAAATTTATTTTACTCAGTTTTACGTGTTTTTTTCCTGAAATTTTAATTTTTCTTTTTTCATTCGTTTATCCTTATTTTATTTTCTTGAATAATTAACAAACACCCATTAAAAAAAAGCTCGTCAAATGTTTTGACTACCGGCGGAGCAAGCACAAAGCCCGTTTATGCTAAAGAAAAGATGGGTTTTTAAATGTTTTTTTTTGCGTATTTTTGATAATTATGTGTGAAAATGCTTAAAATATTGATTAACTTTTAAAAAAGAAGGAAGTGTTTGTGTGGGTCATTTTTTTGTTAAATAAAATAGCAAATTATTCAATTATAACTACAGCTTACTTATACAGTGCAGACCGAAAGTCACCCCACCTCTTAACTTATGAACGAGTTTAGATAACGACTTTAAATTTGGAACACGTAAATAAGATCTTAAACTATCTTTGTCCATATATTTGATATTTTCAACGTTAAAAATGTGGACAGGGGAGCATGGGGACAATTTTTCTATATTTGACAATACAATTTTTAAATTTGTTTAGACTTGGTGGGGGTCATTTTGGAGTGTTACGCCCATGTTAATGGTATAAGAAAATAAATAGCGTTACGGGGGGGCAAAATTTGGGTAATACTTGAACGTTCCCTTAAGAACCTCACTTGTATACTTATTTCTAAACCACCCGGTATATTTTATTATAATCCAATTCCTATTATATTAATATCACAATGAATATGTGACAAAATATTATCACAATAAGGTATCGATAAAAACAGAATAAAAAAGACTAAACAAACATTTGGGTGGTCTAAATTACACCCTATAGGTACCGAGAAACGTCAAAACTGTTCAATTTTCGCCTGGACGCACACCTTCATTTTAAGGATCCCAGGCAGCCTTGCACGTCAGTGCCCATTGGCATGACAACAGGGATTAAGTCACGTCAGTTACAGAGTATGATGGGATATCATTGTGTATTGAGGTTAGGATTTAATGGGGATTTACTTTTTTTTACTTTCTCATAAAAGAAAGTATTGTGAAAAAAATTGTAATTATATACCAAGGTAGAGAAGACTTATTTTTATAGCCGAGCGTATTAAATCCCGAGCTGCGTAGCAGCGAGGGATTTAAGAGTGCGAGGCTATACTAGTCTTCTCTACCGTAGTTTGTATATTAGTTTTTTTACTACTAGCACTATTTAACTATTTTTATTCAAATAATAAAATAAATTATTAACAGATATGATATTTTTTGAAATTTCATAAAAATCAAGTAGCCTTGATCAATAAAATTTGCTCAAATAAATACTTGACTTGACTGACGTTTAAAAAATTTAGTATTTTTTAATTTTTTTTCATAATATTTAACTAATTATTGATTGTATTAATTGGTAATAATTATAATTAATTATATTTAATGAATAAAAGTTATTTAAAGCTATTTTCTTAGGTTTATTTAGGAAAAATTGCACAAAGAACTGAAACATCTAAAGTGACAGAAATCAATTGTTCATAAAATTTACTCCTACTGGGAGAGAAAAAATTATTATTGCTATACGTCAAGAAAATTGATTTCACAGTCTGAAAACACGATAAATGGTATGTTCTAAACCTAGTAGTGAAAAAACACATTTATTTAACTATTTTTTGATAAAAAAACTGTAAACAAAATTGGTAGTTCGTATGTTAATAAGTTATTAATATTAATATGGTAAAAGTAATGTTTTTTCGATTAGTTATGGTAACACTGATGTTATTATTCTCTGATGCCGCAACAGCTATCGATATGTTTATAGCTAATTTCAGAGTGGAATTTTCTTATTAACTAAAAACAGTATGAAAATTGAACATTATTTGATGGTTTATTGCATCAACATATGTTGTAAACTTTAAATGGATTTTCTATAAGTATACAGGGTTATTCAGAAATAAGTTCGAGAAATTTAGGAGGTGATTCTACGTTAAAAAATATGAAAAAAAGTTCCTATAAAGGTTGGTCCGGAAATGAGCCCTAAGGGAGTTACTGCTCTTTAAAATTCTTATTTTTATTAATAACTTTTGTACCCTTTAAGCTAGAGCGACAAGCTTTTGCATATGTACTAGTATTAATAAGGGCAATAAGTTTATGTTTATTTATTTTTTTGAATTTATCCAGAGGCGTGCCTAGACGGACAAAACCTCTTAAATTTCTCGAACTTATTTCTGAATAACCCTGTATAATTTAAACGCTAAATAAGCAAGTTGACAATATTTTATTAACGAATTTTTAATATTGGTTCATTTTTAGTTACGAATATCTATAAATTTCCATACATACTGGTGAAAAAAGGTGAAAAGTTTAAATTTATTTGGGTATACTAGTTAATAAATATCTCAATTGGGATACATAATGAATAAAAATAAATAAATAATAATAAATAAATAATATTAATTTTATAAGAAACTGCTATTTTTATGCCTATAGGCATATAGACTATAGACTCATCTTTCAATAAATCACAAGTATATTTATTTATTTATACACGTCTTGAATTTGAATTTGTAATTATTTAGGCATAATAGCTGATTAACACTTTAAATGGAGTACAGAAATAAATAAAAAAAATAAAATCGATGTTAATGAAAAAAAAAAATCTCTATTCCTGGTGATAATCTCGTCGGATCTCTCAGAAACAGGCACGACCTCATCTCCGTGGAGTTTTGTCCACCATTGTCTCCCCCAGCTAATCTCGGCCACGCGTACGCCATCCGCACACGCATTACCATATAAATATGTCAGGGTAGGGTCCCGCAGGAACGGGCTGTCGCTCCAGATAGCGCGCGTCGCGACGCTAAGATAAGGCGTCC
The DNA here is from genome assembly GCA_958510825.1 of Brachypterus glaber. NCBI lineage: Eukaryota > Metazoa > Arthropoda > Insecta > Coleoptera > Kateretidae > Brachypterus > Brachypterus glaber. The sequence continues at coordinate 31,266,043 of OY294053.1, forward strand.
GCCAGTCGACAGAACAATGCGGAAATGAATAAATATGTGAGTGTACTCACACCAGAGTTAGTATAAATACTACTGGTAATAAAAAAAAATATTTATCATTGTTTTCGAAAAAGAAAAATGCAATTTTATTTTTTTTCTATTTTCGTTTTTCTTGTTTGTCTTGACACACAATTTTTTAGTATTAATATGAATATTTCAACTCCTATAACTTTCCTAAACTCACAGATAAAGTCGTATTAATGGTGCAAGACAACTTTACACTACGATACTTCAAGAACGCTTTGACACAGAGACTGACAATTTTGACCAAAAGTTTAATGCCACTTCGAAAATCTTTGGTAGAAAATTTAAGTCTCTACGTCAAAGCGTTCTTGAAATAATGAGATGTTTTGCAAGCGACCTGCAAAATTAATACGACTATATGGCCACATTATGGCTTATTTCTTGTGTGAGTAACAAGTACATAAACGACGATATTATCATCCTATACGAAGCACTAGTATCCTAAGGGATACACGAAGGGTTTTTCTCACTGACTGAATTCGTTTTCTATGAGATGGATTATATGATAAGGTGAATTTATTTGTACAGGGAGAACAAGTAAAGGTCGATATTTTGTAAGGGCAACAAAGATACAGATAAGAATGAAAATACTGGTTTAGAGAAAGACTTTAGGTCAATATTGGATATAAAAGAGACTTTTTAGGAAAAAAAATCATACTATCAATATTAAGCCAGTTATCACAAAAAATAAGAATATCTTTTTTTTAATAACTGGATCTGGAATCGCTCGCAAGCGCTAGAAGAATGTAATATTGTAAAAAGTTTAAAATCGCCAGATCCTGGATAAAAAATTCTTGCACACTACAAAAAATTATAAAAAATAGAAGAATAGTTCGATACACACCAAACTTTCAGGAAAGATTACTTTGATATAAATACTCTTAAAAATTTTGAAAAAAAAAACAGTTTATAAACGTATAATAATTCTGTTTTTGTGATTTCCGCATGAAATTACTTTATTTTTTTCTCAGTGTATGTAAAATTTGTCTGTTTTACATCTAATGATCTGCAATACAGGAATCCTGCAAAATTTTAGAATTGATTAATTGAAGCGTTTAAGTTCAAAACAAGATTACTCTATTTAGTTGTTTTTTATTTACGTAAAAAAGGTGGAATATATTTGTTATGCCCCAATGCTAATCTTTTATTGAAAATTCGAAAAAATGTGAAAATACTAGTTTTTCACCTAGAGGCTTCAATGAAAATATACAAATATTAAATTTTAGTTAAATCAACAAATGGCAAATACGAATTTATTTTAAAAATATATATTTATAATAATAATAATTCAAATAATATTAAAATTTGGATTAGTACTAATCCGTTTTCGTGCTATTTCAATATATTGAAAGCTGAACATTTCAAAAATGATGAATATATTAAATATATTTATAAATACATTTATAGATTTTATCAAAATTAAATATATATTTTCAAATTTACCATTACGTAATTTATGGACATCCCCTTGTTATAATTTTATTGTAAAATTTGTTTGTAAATATCTAATAAAACCTAAAACTAAAAGACCTTTATAATGGCTATAAAAACTAGAAAAATTATTTAACAAATTATCCTAGGCTCCAATCTGGACATATCGCAGTGAAGACGTCATTTCTGGATATACACATATGTATTTTGTATACTTGGTCTAAGTTAAAAGATTCTTAGATTAATAATATCATAGCAGAAGACTACTATCTCAATATTGAACCGCAGCATACCCTAATAAAACCTAAAACTAAAATATAAGACTTAATTACCGGCTATAAAAAATAGAAAAATTAATAAACAATTAATCCGAGGCTCTAATTTTGACATCTCGAAGTGATGACGTAATTTCTGGATATACACACATGTTTTTTGTATACTTGGTCCAAGTTAAAAAGTCTTTAGATCAATAATATCATAACAAAAGATAACTATCTCAATAAATGTACCCCAGCATATCATAATAAAACCTGAAACTAAAATATAAGACCTAAATAACGGCTATAAAAACTAGAAAAATTAATAAACAATTAATCCGAGGCTCTAATCTTGACATCTCGGAGTGAAATATCTTCAAAGGAGCGTCCCTCGGGATGAAAATAAAGTCTCATAAAGCCATAGACAAAAAAGCTTTAAAGATAAGCCTGTTTTGCTTCGTTTAGTTTAGGATTATGTCTAAGATATCCATATACGGGGTTTCTCAAGTATATTGTTCATATAAATTAAATTATTAAACAAAAGAAACCGAAAGTAAAAAAATTTAAATAAGATGGTTAATATTTTGAAAAAAAAAATCATTGTAGTTTTGCTATTCCACACATGTATGATATTATTTCGCACGCGTGTTAAATATGACACCTTCTTACTCTAAATCGTGCGAAATTTGTCGTTTTTATACACAGATAAAAATCACACAATCACACAATAAGTTATGTCAAATTTCACATAAATTATTGCTATTTTTTTTAAATTAACATAATATTTAATGTATCTTCACATAACTTATTATGTAATTTTTAAGTTAATAAGTATAACATTGTTCAATAAAAATTTATATAAACTAAATATAGACTAGTAAAATAAGAAAAACCCCGATCCACATATTCCTTAATTATCCCGTTGAAAAAAATTTCCAAAAATCGCTTACTTTTTCGGCTTTATAAAACCTTCCCTTCGGGCTCGTTTTCTAAATTTGACAAGTGCGCTAAAGTAAATTTTGTTCTTAGTTGATGGAGGTCTAAAATCAAGCGACTTTTTGTGGGAGAAAGTGTAATTAAAAGGGAAATTGTAATTATATTTCAATTTTCAAAAACATTTAAAAGCAAAATCTGAGAACTCTGAGAATTTTTGAAGTTAGTTAGTGATTTAAAGTTTCAAAAACTACTATTGCGAAATTTCGCAACTACTATTGAAATATTTTTTAATGACATTTAGAGTTCTTTCTGAGTAATTTTAAATGCATGAATTTTAAAATACTCCTTACAGAAACCTGTAAATCTGTATAAATATTTAGACGGTATTCCCTGATGGGTTGATTAATAAGGTAACAATTTGTCAGTGTACTTTTTTAGTGTGTACTATAAACATACCAAAAAAATCTAATCTACCATGTGTACTTAATACAATATGTATCATCGCATCTCATTTATGTACCATAATATATATAGCATGTACCTATATGTATTATATATACAAGCCTCTATGACACCCTCAAGACCCGTCCTCAAACAAAGCATGGAATTGAAGCGCCCTCGAGGGCCCATCCAAACATACACCCATATGGTGTAGTTTAAAACATAAAAACCTGTTCGCAAGTTCACAAATGGGTACACCCAACAAAAAAGAACCATTCTGTCCTAAATGGGATATTACCTATTTTTTTTTTTAATCTTCTTGTTCTACTTCATAATCTATAGTTTGTTGCTAAAAAAACATGCAGTAACTCATACCTAACTCCCCAATCGCATCCGAAATAATATGATCTACGCCTTTTACCACGCTCTCCCAAATAAGTAACTGTCGTTTTATTGAAACTGTCCTATAACAATTATGTACATCGACACTTAAAACTACAAAAAGTGCCGATGTACTAAAATCATCGCTGACAGTAAATTTTTTTGACCATGTTGAAATCAGTAAAACAAAATTTGCGTCCGTCTGTCAGTCTGTAAACTAGATTATTCCATTTCTAAAATTATTATATTTTGGGGGTAAACAAGTAGGGGTAAGGGGGTAAAAATGGGATGAAAAAGAGACTCTTTGTGAGGTACTTCCTCGGCGTGTTATGTGAGTGGACTGCATTAATCGCTACTCACAAGCGAACTCCAATAGAATTAATAAGGCTGGTCTTGCCTAACATTTTCCAGGAACATGTTACATCACATATTAGATTAATGCAGATTGTTTATATTAAACTAAATTCACTTATATTTAAAATTATAGTTATTTAACACTTAGCCACGGCTATTTTACATTTAAAATACTAAAACACTTAGTTTGTGACATTAGTAATAACCGCGAAACGCGGCAAGGTGCTTGACCTATATCTCACATTCCTTTTTACGGTAACTGATTTATGAATACTGTCCAGGACACACGTCCCACTTCTACGCGAGGTGTGTCAATCTCACCTTCACGTATAGTCACCCTTTTCTATGTGAACCCAAATTTTAAAATAACCTTTAAAACATAAACGCTCAAATCAGCCGATTTTTTTTTGTGTGCATTGTTGTATGGGACCTTTTCTCTTGGTATATCACAAAATGTGAATCACAATGTAACAAGACGATTAATCTTTCAGCGGTTTAGTTTGTGGAATTGGAGTGGAAATAATTGACGGACGGACGAAAATTTTACGTCATATGGCCCATATGGGCTGTTTGTTTTTATCTTGCTGATTGGAGAGGATAAATACAAGTGGGTACTTGGGTAAATCTTGTCTTTATACATACTGTATTAAAAATGATATTGTATTTTATGAAGCTCTACAAAGGGCTTTCAAAGATCCGTTTGTTCGACTTAAAACTAATAACTTTCAGGAATAGTATATTCTGTAACAAGTTTGGAATAACGCATATTCTACACGAGTGCAAATTTTAACACACGAGCCGCGAGTTTGATGGTTCCACGAGTATACATTACAAACGTGTTCCAGACTATTCTGCAAAATTTCTTTAAACTTCTGTGTCGTTTTTGATTGTTTAAATTAATTAAAAATTTATTAAAATTTAGTTATTAATAAGCACTGAGGTGTCCCACATGGGCCATTCTGTCACAAGAGCGAGAATACACTATTTTAGACGGTCTTCCGTTACGTTCTTAGTCACAGCCCACTTGTGTTGAAGGCATGAAAATGAAAATGGGAAAAGCGAAATTGAAATCACGATGTCTTAAACAGACGTTCAGTTCACGTGACTGTAGGAGGTTATAACCTGTCGAAACATTGTGGAAATTTGATATTTAATTTTTGTAATTATTGAAAAAATTTGATGGAAAATAAGATGAAGGGCAAGGTTTTTCATGTAATTGAAAATACGATACAGTTTAATGTAAAATATATCTACATTTAAATATATCTAAATGTAGCACATTTTTTATTAAACTTTTACAATTTTACATAATAATCATGTATTATTATGTAAATCAATGTAATTTTAAATTGGTTTGATTCAATTGAAGAATCTTACACAGTTTAAATTAAGTTTACATACTTTAACATAATTTCACACACACAGCAAAACCTAATGGATACTCTATCCATTAGGAATAGTTAAATATGAGCAACGGTTTAAAATACATACGATAAAAATTTACTAGCTAATAAATTAAAAAATCTCTGTTAACTGTAACACATAACTTTACAATATTTTACATATACTTATAAAAAAGAGCATAGCTAAACCCCATGAAAAGTTGTGTGGTTAGGTCTTAGTTTTATATAATTTTACATAGTTTAACATATATTTTTGCATTTGTCATACTCTATGCGTCAGATATAATTAAATTTAAATAATGGATAAATACCTATAATAAAAAGTTACTAGCTAAAACCTAAAATTTAAGAATCTAAAACAGTTAAGGATAATTTTCCTGCTGTTACATAACTTCACATAACTTTTTAAAATTTCGTAAAACTGATAAATTAATTTATCATAGCAGCGCATAGCAATACCTTATGAATTGTAGTTTCATATAATTTTACATATATTAACATACTAATTTTGAATTATATCAAATTCTGTTCTTACGTTAGAAATCATCAAATTTGCAATGCATAATAAAAAAGTTACTTGTTTCAATAAATCAAAAAATCTCGATTAACTGTGACACAATAGACTCTATTCTAATTGAGTTAATGTTCTGTCTCCGCATACCTAGCATTGAGTTGAGGGAAAATTCTTCCAAAAATTCTTAGGACGCATAGGGCTCCCACATTAGTCAAGTAAATGGGTATTTACTGCTTCGGTTAGGCACCCTCCTGCATTTTAAAGGGTAGGGAATTTATTAGACTGGGCTGAGAAACATAAATTTTTTTTTACGAACGAAAAAAATTGCAGAAATTCAAATATTCTATATGTATGAAGTATTTATGTAAAGTTAACATAATTATGTAAAATTATACATAATTATGTTTAAGTTACGTGAAATTAGATAAAACTACAGTCATCATTTCATAATTTTAAAACTTTTAAATAGTTACACAAGCCCAAAAAAAAATTTTTGTGAATCTAGGATTCCAATATGATATTCCTATGTATTTTTTCCCGCTGAAACCGAATCCGTGACCCGTTTAACCCCTACACGTCAGGATTTTGACATAACCTCAAAAAACACCTGAAAAACTACTGAAACCGCTAAAATCATCTACTCCATACCACTTTCACCCCCTTCATCCAAATTCGTAATTTCGTAACCCCATAATCGCCTCACCTCGGAATACCATTACTTCCTAACCTACCTCAAAACCCCGTAACCTCATTAAGTAGAAAAATCTGGTTCGGGAAAACAGAACAATTACGTGAAATTTTCTTGTAGAACATAGTTATGAATAAGTAACTGTATAAACCTAAAATCCCATCACACCTCCTAACCCCTTCATTCCGTAACCCCATATATTATAACCTCTCAACCCCATCATCCTATTCTGTGGAGAAATCCGGTTCTCAAAATCATAAGAGTTTTATGAGTAAAGTCATGAGTCAAGGTCTACTTCATTATTCTTTTAACCGGACTTCTCCACAGAATAGGATAACGGAATTAAGGGGATATAGTATATGGGGTTACGAAGTGAAGGGATTTTGAGGTTATGGTGTTGGAGGATTGTAGGGTTATAGAGTTACTTACCTATGACTATGTTCCACAAAAAAAACTGAAGAATGTTTTCTGTTTTCCCAAACTAGATTTTTCTACTTAATGAGGTTACGGGGTTTGGAGGTTATGCGGCTATGGTATTATGAGGTTAGGGGATTATGGGTTTCTGGGGTTTTAGAATTAGCAATTTGGGGACAGGGGGGTGACAGTGGTATGGCATAGATGATTTTAGAGGTTTCAGTAGTTTTTCGGGTGTTTTTTTGAGGTTATGTCAAAATCCTGACGTGTAGGGGTTAAACGGGTTGCGGATTCAGTTTCAGCGGGAAAAAATACATAGGAATATCATATTGGAATCCAAGACTCAGAATTTTTTTTTGTGGGCCTGTGTTATTTATACATCCATATACGTATACACGGAAAGAAATTAGTGGGCTCTGCGCTATACATTATAAGATATTTGGTAACAGTGGCAAATTATAGTGATTTAAGCTATAGATTATAAGGGACACAATAACTAATAATGTTAAAAATAAATTGGAAACGATTATATATATTACAGACACGATTATATTTATTACAGGCACTATTATAAATTTACAGAAATTTTATTATATTATAAAAATTATTAGCATGGACAATAATTAAATCTATTTAAGCTATAAATGCCATACTATTTGTTATATTTTATTATTCACTAAACAATTAAAGTATTTCATATAAATTTTTACACTGACTGCCATAATTGTAAGAGAAAGCCTTGTATTTATATAATAAGCGATTATAATTTGCTTGGTATGTGTGTTATAGCGCTCCTAGCTATAATTTTTTTTTTCCGTGTAGATTCGATCTATTTATAGTTGAACTATAGCAGAACTAACTGTTATTAAAAATCATCTTACTCGAATTACAACAAAAATCTATCCATTCATTTATATCTTTAGCATAATGATTGACAATCCCATTAAATTTTCTATTTAAACAACTCACAAAAGCTTTGAGAATTTTATTTTGTCGACTTGTCCTACTTTAGAAGACTACATGTTACTTTATTGTTACCTGTACGACTTTATTGTTAACTACAAGCACCCTCGATAGATCGATATCTTTTCTTAGATTTGTAATTAATGAATTATCTTCGGTTATCAATCAATTTTATTGCCCAGTCACAACTACGCCTGTTTCGAACCAAAAATGCAACTTTTATAGAAATAATAAACTGCTTACACGTAGAAGTCGCCTTCGCCATAATTTTAAAATTACCTTTTCCTACGAATACCTATTGTATGGAAAAGCAAAGCTATTATGATTTTTTTTTCAAAATATTTACCATTTTATTAGACGTTTGTTCATTCCATTTTTATATCTGTGGCTTGGTTCTAAAAGGGCCAATGTCACTTTGTCAAAAGTAGCGTTTTCAAAATATTACATTAGAGTTAACGTGAAAATGCTGCTTTGACAAAGTGACATTGGTCCTTTTAGAACCAAGCCACATAATATGTATATTATATGTTTGGATATATATATTTTTTCCACTTTTCGACTTTTGTTTTAGTTACGATAATTCTGTATTATAAATCGTTTTAATTTTGATGAGATAACAACAATTTGAATGAACAAAACCTCACTAATTTTAACTGTCAAAGTCTAATCTAAGAAAACAAACGAAAGAGACCAAGTAAGTACAAGACTTTTTAGATGAGTGATGAATTGAGTTATTCATAATAACTTATTGCTTAGATTTTTTTCAGTTTTATAAAGAGACTGAAATTGATTGTTATAAATACTGAACTCAAAAACCTGCGGCGTTTCGAACAATACGATATAACACTCGAATTACGAAAACAAAAAAAACCTCATCATAACCTCAATACAGGAAATCTCCCGTTCTCTTTAACTATCCCTTACCCGAAAATTCTGGTGCTGTCATATGCGTACTCACTTCAATAAAGACCTTGGTTTTATTTATTTATGGACTTTTTTTTCTAAAGATCATATAAACACTGGGGATGAAAATATTTATGGATCAATTTGCATATTTTTGAAGTATTAATACTTCTAATACTACTACTACTACTACTAATAGTTATTATTAAAAATACTAAATGTATATTAGATACGGAACAGCACAAGAAAAAATAAAATAAAATCATAGAAAATACCTGATCGTTTTTTGCATATATTATGGAAAGCCTCACACCGGTAAACAGTGCCTTTTTCTGGAGGGAGTAAAACTATTTTTTATCGCCCTTGGGGTCGATTTCCCGTTTACACAACACAATGGAGCGTTGGGGAGTCTGTATTGTGTAAATAATTGGAAACAGTGGTCATGAGCCAGGCCGGGGCACCTGATAACAACTTGTACGGCTGGGGAAACGAAACAATAGGCCGGAAAGATGAAAGATATTTTCGTATATTTTGTCCAAAATATGCAGTGTATAAACTAATTTAAAATTACATCAAATATGTATTTTTACGTATTACAACCAATGGTAATTACATCACCCCGATTTTCACCAAAAACAATCCCAGCTGAGAACTTTTGGTAACATATGGTCCTCTGAATTGTTTTATCTCATGTTCTCGAGTAATCGTGATTAAATTTTTCTGGACGACATACAGACAATTTTTTTCTTATAATAGTCTGTTTTGCCTATAAAACATCAAAAAAACGTAAAAAAAAATAAAATACCTTCTTTAGGAGAAATAATATTTATTACTTCACGAAAAGTAGAAAGAGTATTAACTTAACAAGTTCAGTAGCCGCTTAAAAAAACACGATCTTGGAGGGCGGTTTTAACGGGCTCTGAAGGAAGGTGCGGCTCATATAAGGGACGCGTGGTCTGTGCATGGCTGATACCGTTAGCTAGTAAATACATGCTTTTACATTTCTGTTTCACTTTGTCCTATCCTACCTAATTAGGCATGCCCTAAGTCCAGGACTTGTGTGGGCTAGTAGTAGTAGTTGTGTCTCGTTTGTACGTATGCTTCGTCTGTGGGGTCGAAACACAAATATACCCCTGGTAGCGAACGTGTTAAGTTATACTCTAGGTTATACTTTAAGGTTAAAAAGTGACATAAATGACTGTCCTTGGAATAAAGAAAGCTAGTTGTTAATGGCAACCCTACATAATACCTTATGATTCAAAATATTTATCAATTTTCGATAGAAATTGGTCATCACTGATGACTATCAATCCTGGCCCACGATATACTAAACAAATCCACCTTATACTAGGTGTCCGGGATACCCAGGACCTGTGCACAAAATACTTTTTCCTTAAAACTGGTAATTGCTGCTATAACCCCTGTAGGGGTAGAGAGGTGGTTAGGCCCGCACGAAACCCGATTTTAGGATGCGTGACTTGATTTTTCTAAAATAAATTGCATTTTTACCACGCGTTGATGATGGAAATTAAAGTCACGATCAGTATAATGAAGCTACGCAGGTTTTGCCTCGCAGGAAATATCTAGGTTAGATTTTCCGGATTTATTTACGTGATTTAAATTAATGAAAATTAAATTATACTCCTCCCAGCTTCACAGCTGATTAGTAGTATACAGGGTGATCAGTAACTGGCATGCCAAAATTTAAGAAGTGATTCTACATTAAAAAATATGAAAAAACAGTTTTTATAAAGGTTGGCCCGGAAATGAGCCCTAAGAAAGCTACGGCCTTTCGAAGAAGAACATATTGAATGGGGAACAAAAAAAGCACCAATAAAATTTTAATTCTACAGGGTGATTCTTCATTAAAAATTAAACAAAAAAGTATTTTTCACCGAAATACCTAAATTTAATATTAAAGGAGTAATAGCCTTTTAAAAAGTAACATTTTTGGTGGCACAACATGTTACTTCCTCTTAATTGCATTTTTTTTAACGGTTGTTCCTACAGTGTTACACTATGACATTTTTTATGTATTTTTACTCAAGGAATCTATATTTTTTACAAAAAATCCATAAAAAAACAACATAAAAAATGTTTGGGGCAAATATGTGTTAAGCCTCAAACATTTTGCCCCTCTAGGCCTCTGGATAAATCAAAAAAAAAAAAAAACATTAACTACATGGAAAAAAAAATTATAGCTAGGAGCGCTATAACACACATACCAAGCAAATTATAATCGCTTATTATATAAATACAAGGCTTTCTCTTACAATTATGGCAGTCAGTGTAAAAATTTATATGAAATACTTTAATTGTTTAGTGAATAATAAAATATAACAAATAGTATGGCATTTATATCTTAAATAGATTTAATTATTGTCCGTGCTAATAATTTTTATAATATAATAAAATTTCTGTAAATTTATAATAGTGCCTGTAATAAATATAATCGTGTCTGTAATATATATATGGGAGATTTAGCTCAGTGGTCAATGGCATCGATATAGCCTGACACTGATCTAATGATCGTGAGTTCAAACCTCACTGGCGCCGATTGCCTTTTTCAGTTAATTAATAATTGAAATTTGGCGAAGGCGTACTCCCTAGATATATTGGTTCGAAAGTCAATTAAAGCCGGTGGTTCCCTCTACTACTAGCCCACACAAGTCCTGGACTTAGGGGATGCTTAATTAAGTAGAATAGTACGAGGTTAAAAAACAAACAAACAAACAAACAAACATATAATCGTTTCCAATTTATTTTTAACATTATTAGTTATTGTGTCCCTTATAATCTATAGCTTAAATCACTATAATTTGCCACTGTTACCAAATATCTTATAATGTATAGCGCAGAGCCCACTAATTTCTTTCCGTGTAATTGGCCTTATCAATAGTGGTATACATGCCGCTCCAACTTAAAGGGTACCAGAGTTATTAATTAAAAACCTTATTTCTAGTAAGGGGCGTTAGTTCTTTCCCGACCGACCTTTATAGGAACTGGTTTTGATATTTTTGGATGTAGAATTACCTTCTTAATTTTAATATTCCAGTTAGTGATCAAATTGCTTCCAAAATCAAAATTTTTTTACCAAAGTGCGTTATAGATATACAATTCTTAACAACTTTTAAAAATGTTCGACCGTCCGTCTCTCTGTTTGTCCGTCCGTATGTCACGTTTTCTTGTCAGAACGATAACTCAAGAAAGAATAATCTGATCGACTTCAAATTTTCAGGAAAAATCAATCTTGGGGAGGATATGAAGCCCATTGAGATTGAAAAGAATCATCTCAAAATAAGGCGGTATACCGCCAAAAATATAAGTTTTTGCCCCCTTACCCTACCCCAATGTTAACCACTGAAACAAATTTTTGTTTTCTTGGCAGTAGAGTTTTAAAATATTATTTTACATCGTATAAAACCCTTATCATTCGAATCTCGCCTCTGAATATGCTCAGGGAGAGGCATTTCTTCATCTTTCACGGCCCACTCTTGTCTGTGTGATTCTTATCGTGATTTTCACGAAGTAGGCGAGGAGCCGATAGTCACTTGTTTCGCGGCTACCAGATCTACGGCCCGGGCATGGTGATTGGGCCGCAGGAAAGGTGTTTACCTGCCGTGGCCTGCCTCTTCAGCAGTACCAACGCGTTGGAACGAGTTATCTACCAGAAAAGGTGAAAAGAAATACTATTTACTTTTAGATTGTCTATAGTTACATTAGGTACCAAAGATAACACCGGTCCGTAAAAAAAATAAAGTTCAATTACTCTTAAGGGTCTTTTCGAATAAAAAAATTATATATTGACAATATAAAGATATTAAGATGTTTTTTTTTATTGTACAGTTAAAGAATTGCCTGAATGACTAAAGCCGTCCTTTTTTTATTTTTTTGCTTTAAGCAAGTCCTAGGACTTGTGTTTTTATGACTGAAATTACGTTTCCTAATTTTTAAAGTAAAATATATTAAAAACAAAAAAAAAATGAAAAAAAGGGCGACGCGTCGTTACGTCGCGACGTTAGGCACTCAAGCAACTCTTTAACTGAACAATGGCAAACACCCCATCTCGATATATTTATTAATAAGCAAGACATTTCGGATCATAAAAAGGCTTACAAATGCCAAAAATTGCATTTAACTAATCGGAACCAGGTCTAACTCGCTCACACATACATATTTAATTTTTTTAGGTTCCAGATACCGATGCACCCAACGAAATAATAACTCTTCCCTCTAGAATAGGCATTTCATTTGTAAAAACTGACAAAAACGTAGCCAACATAAACATTCGTCTGTCTTACTCGCACATCTTTGTTCTAACAGAGACAACAATACCAGTTACTGGTAATTGTTATTGTTCAGGCCTGAATATACCTACTATTTGTTTACAAACAAACCGAGATGTTGGCGATACTTTATTTTAAAGGTATGCCTATTCTAGAAAAAAGAGTTATTAGTTCGTTGGATGCACCCCGATCCTCAAGATTTTTAAAGTACTGTAGCACCTTTTTATTCAAAATTCAAACAAATCTGATCGAAACTACTTATGGAAAGAAGGAAGCGAGGTCCTTTTGGAGTCAGCGAGTTTTTTTCATTGTCAAATTCGTTTTCAGCACCCACAAATATGCCCTGGTTATTATTACTTGAATTTTTTTTTGTAGCCCATTGTTTTAAAATTTAAAAAAAATGCCAAAACACAATATCTAGTTGTAGATAAAAAGTTGTGTCAACAACACCGCAAAATCACGTAGAAATATTGAAATTTTTACTAAAAAATATCTTTATCATCAACCAATTTGGTCAGATATTTATTGGTCAGTAAAAAAGTGTGGTTTATAGAAAATATAGATTAGGTACAAGCTCTTATTTTGTTCATTTTCTTGTTAGTTTGTTCTTTATTAGTTTGATGATTTAATAAATTAACCATAGGCTTTTACCAGAATCAAGAAATCGAGATTTCATGTCTTCCCACAGAAAAAAAGGATTTCTTGAACGAAGGACACGTGTCTTTTGATATCAAAGCCATATTCTCTTGTTTCAAGGCTAGCATTTCTTTGAGCCAAAGTTAATGTCCTTGATTGAAGAGCACGGATCTTCATTTAAAAACTAGTTTTTGGATAAGGATCCCCGCTCTTCATTTGAGAACATTGATTTCAAAGAATTGCTAGCCTTGAAACAAGAGAATATGGCCTTGAAGATATCGAATGACACGTGTCATTGGTTCAAGGAACCCTTTTTTCTGTGTATGTTTGATTGTAAAGATTTGCATGGTTGGTTATCTAAAAAACAACATGAAAATCAGATAAAATAATAACTTTTTTATTTGTGGAATATTAATAGTCAGCCAGCCAACCACAGGAGATGACCAATGTAAAGGCAATAAGAATAGATTGTGAAATACACTAAAAAAGTTGTAAAAATTACAATGAGGTAACTTTTTATGAGGCCCATACAGTATAGTAAATATACGTGAAATTTCTTTTAAACGGTGTCTAGCACATTAAATTTGATGCTCTGTGTAGGATTTCACAAGAATCGAGAAATCGAGATTTCTCGTCTTCTCTTGTCTCGATTTCGAGAAAAATCAAGACAGTGTAATCGTAAAAAATACTGCCAACAAAATAATACTTTTTCCTGTAGATCTAGGTATCATAAAAACAAAACAAAAATTAATCAAAAAAATCTAAAAAAAAAATTTTTGAAAAAAATAAAAAAATATATTTTTTTAAACAGTTCCTTTCTAAAACGAAAAAAATTAAAAAAAACTTTTACTCAGCCCAAATTTTAAGTCCTTAGCTCAAAGCGTTTTCGAGTTATCGTGGTCACAAATTTCCCGGACAGAAAGACAGAAAATGATGAAGACAAGGCCAATTTCTTGTCTTGAAAATCGAGAGTTGAGATGAGACGTTTCTTTTCTCGACACTCGTGTAACCCTAAGAAAACCCTTACAAATAAACCTAGATAAATGCAAATTTTACATTAACTTTTTCTAGTGTAGATACACCACAGAGTTTAACCAATATGGTGGCAAAAAGAGTAGTTCTGTCCGTTAGTCCAATCGAAGATTACAAATTCGATTCCCACGCCCGGTCGCGAGCGGCAACTGTTTTTTTACATAATCAGAGGATCTCTGATTATGTAAAAAAAATCAGTTGCCGAGAACAACCGAACAGCGTTCTTATCAGGTATTAAAATCTCCCTGACTTGAAAATGAAAATAATAAAAAACCTGCGAGTCTCTAATGGGATTCTATTTTGCCGGAGAGCTGCACTAACAGCGCACAGTGGAAGCTTTTTAATAGTATATTGAAGTACTGGTTCCATAACATACGTTTTTAGCGCACGAGTACAAGTTTAGAAAACGAGCCGTTTGCGGCCAAGATGTTTTATTTATGTCTAGATTTTATAAAAGTTGATTAATTTTTGATTTAGTTACCTTACGTTTTATAAAAAACATCAAAATACGCGGTCTTTTTCTTATGAAATCGTAAAACAGTACAATTTCACTGTTTTATATGGGAACATATCTAAAGAAATCTAATTTAATTAGCAAACTGTCTTTCCTTGATTTACTCAAGAGGCTTGCGTTATAGGCAACCCATTAAACAGCAAGGCATTGTATTGTATAATATTTCAGGGAGACAATCAGACACAAGACTACTATTTTTGATTTTACACAGTGATTCCGTAAAAAAATGATTTGTTGAATTTTCACACGTATCAATGTCAAAAATATTAATAAAATAAGATTTAACTCCTTGGTAGTGAGAAAAACGTAATGCGCTACTCGTAGGTAAGTTTTTTTTTCTGTCTTCGGTCGTGTTTATGGACCTCAGCTCCACTTCGGTCCCAGTAAATCCCCCCCCTGTAAAGCTGACCCTAGGTGGGACATGCTCCAACAGTTTATTTCCCAAAGGTAATGCCATCCGAGAACTTTTTTCAGTAACTCAAAATTTTTGGGATAGACATTTTTTTACTTTTTCAAAATATTAAAAGAATGTCAAAATTAACCTCTGTGCGTTTTAGTTTAGTAAAAAATAAAAACGCTAGCGGCATTTATGCTACCACTCTTGGAGTTATCAATTTTCGAGATGGCAATATCGACAAGTTTAAAATGGAGAGAGTGAGTAAGGTGATTTTTATAATTTTTCCAATAAATTATTTAATAGTGACTGGCAAAAATTTATACAGAGCGGTCCAAAAGTCACTTATCCCCTCTTAACTTTTAAACGAGTTGATATATCGACTTCAAATTTGGAATACGTAAACAAGACAACTTAAATTATCTTTTTGCCTATATCTGATATATTCGGCCTTTAAAATTTGGGGATATGGGGGCAATTTTTTTAATAGAAAGGGGGCCGTGTGATAAATCATTTTAAAGCTTAATAAACTGATAAGATTTTTGATTTTTCAAATTTTGTTGTTAAAAAATGCGTCTTTCAGGATTTTTTTGTTGTAATTTTTTATTTATTTCATTTAACATTAGTTAAAAAGTATAATTTACTTTTTTGTTACATTAAATTAATCATTTTTTAAAAATCGTTTGATTTTTTAGAAAAATAAATGTTAACAAAAATGCCTATTTTTATCCCTATTTCAAACCTAAAAAAATGTTTAAAAAAGTAAAAATGCATGGTTAAATAGAGAATTTTATAAGCTTTTTTAATCTTTTACATGACCCATAAAAAATAAGCCCCCTATTGGTACCCCCTGCCCATATTTGAAAGGCTGAAAATATCACATATCGTTAATGAACATGCAATACCTCCTAACTGACATTTTTGACCAATTAATATCCAAAGTACAATATAATAAGTAATAATAAATAAATAATAATAAATAATAAATATAACCTTTATACCACTTTATTTATATTGCTTTAAATATTAAAAATAGAGTAAACAACAACTCTAAGAACTGTTTTTCGTCGCTCCTGAAAAATTTGACTTTTCACAGTTATTGCAAGTTCATGGTCGATATATTCGTGTTCAAAATTTTAAGCCGATATCTCTACTTGTTCAAAAGACGGGGGGAAGGCGACTTTTGGACCGCACTGTATGTATGTAGTATATTATTTTATTAGGAATAAAAGACACCTTGTGTAAGTATTGAAACTTTTGAATTTTGTATTTTAGGAATTAAAAAAACTGGAAAAATTACGTAATTAGAGCTTCGAAACGTATCAATCAGGTAGTCAAAAGTAGCAAACAGAAATCAGTATGAATGAAATATTCTTTATGTATTAGACTGTTATATCCAATGCATATTTATAATTGAGTGGGAGGTTCCTAATAGTACATATAACCATAAAATCTAATTAAAACCTACAATAAACATAAATCATTGTTGATTCTCCATCTAGTTTATACAAAGATCCATATCATAACATTTATTTGAATTATTTTAATGTAATATTTTACCCAATTAAAGTGTGAAAAATAAATAGATTATTTAGTAAATGATCTGCACACAAATGCAAATTTAGGCAGATTATATTATATCAAAATTTTGTAAAGGCAAGTTATTAAATGAATTGAATTGAATTGAATGGAACTATTTGGGAGTTTCACATGACATATAAGCAAAGAACTTTTACCTCAAGAAGGAACATGATGCTTTGTTTGAAGCGTGAACCAACTACGGTGAGGGACTGGTGGGGAGTGACTATTGTTTACACTTAGTACGCGTAAAGAGAGAGAAAGAATGTGTAAACTTACAGTCTAATGTCGTAAAATGACTGACAGGGGTACAGTGTTGCCGATTGGAAACATATACTTTGGATATTTTATTGTAAATTTTAAGAAAAATTAGTTCTGTATGAGTTTTATATGAACTAGTAGTTTAATTTTAATAGATTTAAATATACTATATTATTAAACATAATTATAGTGTACACAATAAAGTTTTTTACATTTTTAATTTAATTATAATGATTTGAATTCATGATGGTGGAAACTACGCAACATCGCTACTAGGTAGCCTGAAAGTCGACTAGCGACATCTACATTTTACACCACAAAGCTGTATCGCATTTCTATTAGTAGATAAACAAACAAATAGATGACACCTTCATAAACATTGGTCTGAAATTACTTCTTGAGGTAAAAGTTCTTTGCATATAAGTCTACTACTGTTCCAACAGAAAATCCTGTATATATCTGTGGCTTGGTTCTAAACAGGCCAATATCAAAAATTTTTGGCCGTTTTAGCAGTTTAATAGTAATGTTTATTGAAAACACACGTGGGCCCTTGTCGCTTTTGTGTCTACATTTATCCCACAAGCACTGCTTTTTTAGGTTATGTAGATCTGAAGAAAATAGTTCGGCGGCATGACTCAAAACACGGAAAAAGTGTCATTGGCCCTTTTAGAACCAAGCCACAGATATATAAAATCGTATACAAGTTATCGGTGTCTCGTATCTTCGCCCCAAAATTTTACGGAAATGGCTCCGCAACGTGTTAAAAAGCCCAAAAGTAATAAAACTACATACAGACCAATGAAATAATAAAGTATCACCATAAAGTGATAAATAGGTTTTATTATAAAGCGAATCTCGTTTTGCCCACCACTTCTGTCTCCGATTGTTATTCTGTAAGTGCGTATTGTAAATTCCTATTTATTATAATTGAAATTGTTTCAGCATTCTTTCTGACATTTTACGATATACCTTAAGGTTCGATGATTTAATGATTTCTATTCAGGTGGTCGGCGACATTTTGTTTTTATTTTGATGTCATTTACTGAAGTTAAACTTAAAGGCATATCCAGAGGCTCGCATAACAAGCATAATAAATAAGAATGCAATACCGTGATTAAACTAATCACGGTATTGCATGTATCTTGTAAACTACAAGATACATGCCGGCACATCAATGATTCTTATGTATTATGCTTGCTATGCGAGAATGTGGATATACACTAATCCATACTCTTTGGCGTAGGGTTTCACGCAGAGCGTTTTTTAAGGAAATGTACTAAGAGTGCCAAAAGCTGCATAACTCGTAAATGATTTAATATAGAAAAACTTTATTTTTGTATACAATTCTCGCTCTAGACTCTATTGTTTTGCGGTACATCCTTGACATGACAAAAAAAATGTAGGGGTTAACCACTAAGGGAAGTGTAAATCTTTTAAAATCTTAAAAATTTAATTTCTTAGTTCTTAGTAATTTTCGAAAACATTTTCTTGAAATCTCAGAAATCTTTTTGGATAGTTTGATCTTTGATTTAATTTTTATTTCGAAAATCTCAGAATCTCAAAAAACTGTTTATATTTTTTTTACATTTTCTTTATTTTTTTAATATTTTTCTTTTAAATGGACAAAACGACGTTTGGTCATTTATTTTATGTACATATAGTAATTTCGAAAAATTAGTTTCAGGAATTAAAACTACAAGTCGTTTCTAATAGTCTAAGACCTGGTGAACATTTTCAATAAGTTGTTTTCTCCCGGCTAAATTTTATATTTTATATATGTCATAGAGTACATTCTATTTAGGCTATTGTCAAACCACCAGGTCATAAAATACATTCTATTTAGGCTATTTTCAAATCACCAGGTTCTGAATGCGGTTCCCTTGTATTTTTAGCACCTTTTTTGGGCTTCTTTTGGTACCCTAAAAACTTATTTTTAACTTATCGTGTCTTATTACTGCGCTCGGCACAAAAAAGAGGGACAAGAAGTTTTTTAAATTTTAATAATTTAAATCAGAATTTTAATAGTAGGTTATGTCATGCTTAAAGGTAATTTTGATACAAAGGAAAAGGCTTTAATGTTTTAGGAGTAAATAACATGTTGGTGGTACTCAATAAATTAAGTAATATTATTTGAGGTTATGTATAAGAACCGTCATTTATTAGTAATGGACAATATTTTCTGGGTGCAAGGTGTTACCAACTAACCAGTAGTTCTAATGTACTGGCATCTGTTTTGACATAAATGGTCGATTTGCGAAGCTATTTGCAATTGGTTATAAAGTTTTAGGCCTGGTGTTTATTCCTTTTTTGTTATTGTTGTGTTTTTTTTTTAGTTTATACCAATTAATCAACTGGTTTATACCTTTAGGGTACTTTATTTTTCTACGGTTGGTGACATTCGCACCCAGTGAATATTGTCCATTGCCCTTGCCTACTGCAAAGGCTAATAAAAATTGCCTTTGACATCACTGCATACTTCTCTCCCTCTCTATATTTCTCTCTCTCTCTCTCTCTCTCTCTCTCTCTCTCTCTCTCTCTCTTGACTTAAGTAAAATTCGACCGGGAGAAAATAAATTGTTAAAAATGTTCACCGGCTCTCCGACTCTAATCAACGTTGACAAAGCCGGAATGCATGCATAAATTTCAAATGTTGGAAGCGTTCATTTTTAATTCCGATGGAAATTAACAAAATCATTTTTAAATGCAAAATAAATAGTAAAGATAATTACACCGTATGCCGCCATACGGTGTATCCTAACATTATTATAATCTCTTCTGCTTTTATACACAGGCTGCGTTCAATGGAAACAGGAAACCTCATCGAAATCTGTCAAGTCACTACTGAACGCCATGATCAGTTTCAATTGACAGATGTCGCTGCAATCTTTCCTCATCGACGTTTTGAGATGATTAGTTTTGATTGATTTTTTAAAAGCGCAGGATTGTACTTTTTGTGGGAATTTCTAACCTTAAATGGTGGTTGTGACAAGTGACAAATAATAACTGTTTAGCAGTTTGCTAGCAAAACTTATCATTTGATGACTTTTGATTAGTTTTGCTGTTTTCATTGATCGCAGCCAAAGTGTGTGCTTTTTTAAAAGTCCCTTCCTTTAGAGAAAAGACTGCTGAAAATTTTCATCTTACAACTTCCTTTGGACTCTTAATTTTTGGTTAAGTTGTGCTTGAAATTAGTTTTGACATAAAGAAAAAGTAAGGGTATCCTGTCGTAGGAGTACATGAGATTTTAAATGTTCTCATAAGGTATATTGTTTGAGGTTATGTATAAAAACCATCATCGACGTTGCCTTTGCAAACACTAATGAAAATTTGTATTGTTATCCCTGCATGCAGCTGATTTATTATAAGAAGTTGAAGAAGAAATAAACATATATTTGAACATTAGATCATATATACATAGATGCGCCTTGAGTCCACGTCAAACCGAAATGTTTTCATTGCTATATCCAGGTAGATTTCGCCTTCCCACTTCTGGTCACCACCCACCGCTATAGTGGTTTGTTTACAAATATGTTATACTTCACCTCCTCGCAACCTCACCGCTATAGTAGTTTGTTTACAATTGGCTTTGTATATGTTCTACATAAAACAAATCAACATTAATGCCATATCTATGTATATATGATCTAATATTTGAACCATTAAAAAAACTGCTGTGCTATTTCTTTTAGGCGAGCATAGTACATGCTTATAACGTCAATTAAATGCTAGCTATAGAAGCTAAAACCAAGCATTTGGTTTGGACTTTTTGTACCTTCTGTAGAGTATTTTTGTATATTAGGAGAGACGGTCACGTACTACCGTTTGTAAAAAAAAATTCTATGTAAAGCATCTCCTCAAAAGGCATTTCTTTAATTCTATAGAGGTCTGTAGACGTTTCTATTGACAATGGACCATTGTACATTACCTTGCCCTTCCACAAAAGAATACTCTATTTGACTACGTATACACGGAAAAAAAAAATTATAGCTAGGACCGCTATAACACACATACCAAGCAAATTATAATCGCTTATTATATAAATACAAGGCTTTCTCTTACAATTATGGCAGTCAGTGTAAAAATTTATATGAAATACTTTAATTGTTTAGTGAATAATAAAATATAACAAATAGTATGGCATTTATAGCTTAAATAGATTTAATTATTGTCCGTGCTAATTTTTATAATATAATAAAATTTCTGTAAATTTATAATAGTGCCTGTAATAAATATAATCGTGTCTGTAATATATATAATCGTTTCCAATTTATTTTTAACATTATTAGTTATTGTGTCCCTTATAATCTATAGCTTAAATCACTATAATTTGCCACTGTTACCAAATATCTTATAATGTATAGCGCAGAGCCCACTAATTTCTTTCCGTGTACAGTATGTATGCAGTATGTCATATTATGATAAGCATCATTAATTTATAATTACAATATTAAATAAATACAATAAAATGAATATAGCAAGTATATATGTATACCTATACATATACCGTGCGATTATAAAGTGGCGAACACTTTTTAATGCAAAACTGGCATTAGCGATGAGTAAAATTCAAGAAAACTGTGTGCGTTTTACTGGCCACCGAGCTGTTGTACGTAGCAATCACATGGGCTTGTCGCGCACAACTCTAACAGAGGCGTGGCTTCAAACGAAGAGTATTTTCTTTTCAAACTGTCCGACACTTTATAATCGCTCTGTATATATGTATTTTCTTGAAGGATCGAACAAAGAAAAGAATAAGAAAACAAGTGAAAGTATTTAATGCTTTGCATTCCATAGTATAATCTTCACAGTGGATAACTTATTGCGTTTTTTATATACTTTCCAAAATATACCTAACTGCTTTGATCTCGTCCTGGTACTTAATAATTCATACTCAATAAAAAAGATTTGAGTAACCGGACTTACAAAAAACGTGACAGACAGACGGGCAGACGGACAGACGGGCACACGGACAGACGGGCAGACGGATGGACGGACGGACAGACGGATATCTTCAAATTTAATATTTATATTCTCATGAAATGCATTTTTGTCCAAGATTTTCTTGTCTAGGACGTTTTTTTGACGATTTTGGAAAAGTCCAAACTACCGTATTGTACTCTTCTAGAGCTTGCGCGCGTGAATAGTATAATAAGCGGGCAGTTTGGACTTTTTTTCTATTTTAAATGAATTTGACAAGTAAGAAGTGTAATTATAGACTTGGTAGTAAGATAAAATTAATTTTAAATTACACGGTGTATACCAATAATTAGTACTTAATTAATATTAAATTGATTTGTTAATTGATTTTGTAACATTCTTTATTTTGTTTATGTATATAGAATTTAAAGGTGCAAAATTCATAACTCAAAATTTCCCGTCTCGATTGTTAAAAGCTTAAAAGCAAACATTTTTGGTAGCCAAGTTAAAAATTTGTCCAATCAGCTTCTGATATTATCGATCGATCGATAATAAAAATCAATCAATAAAAAAGCAACTAAATCAGACGATACACGGCCGATAAAAACAAGAGCGACGATATTAAACAACATGCATAAGTCATGTTGTTTTCAATGTCGGGCACTTGTTTAAATTTTATCTCGGTGGGACAAAGGAAAATAAGTTGGGTTTGAAAATAATCTAGGCTACCTACTTTTTACTCCTCCTAAAGAGATAGTATGAATGGATCTTAAAATTTCTTTTTTTTTTAGGTTAATGTGTTTAAAATTGGTTGTTGCAACCAGAAATCTGGTAAGGGAACGTTCAAGTATTACGTAACGCAAATTTTGATCATTTTGGACAAGTTGTGTTGTTAAGACATATTCTCAGAGCCTCGACATGCATCTGGCAGCATGTCTACTGTGAAATGCCAGCGGCAGGAAAGAATTTGACAACGTCACTTTGACGAACCGACACTACCCAAATATTTTGTTTAAAACGAATAAAATTGTAAATAAATCCGCGCAGCGAGTAATTTTACATTTAAATCTACCTGTTTCCGCCTTTTTCTATAAAATTTTCTTCTTGACAAAGAAAAAATCACATGACACAAGATAAAAATAACCTCAACAAGCCAGCGGCAGCATGGAAAACAACTCTAAGAACGCGTCTTTAGTAACAACTTACCAAATTTTTGGTTACAGCAAGAACAAAAACAGTGAAAATTCAGCTAGTTTTTTTTTTAATAGATTTTTTACCAGAATAGAGGCTTATTCGCTTTTTGCTTCTCGACACAAAATTTATGTTGTGTTGGGAACGAAAACGAAATTAGTAAAGTCATTTTGAGATCGTAAATCTTAACGGTGCTCCAATTAAGAGGATTTTCGATTTTCAACTTTTAAAAAGGTACAAAAAAAGGAACAAAAAAAGCACAAAAAGGTACATAAAAAGATCATACGTTTAGTATTTGATGGTCAAGTTTATACTTCAGACAAGAAGCCTACTTGAACACTTGTTTCTGTTTAAAAAAATATATAAATACAAACTTCGATGGGATCGTAGGAAAAATATTGTAAATAGCTTGACGGAAAGAAAAAAAATTGTACTCGTTACGTTTCGGTACTCGTCGCTAGGCAGCTGATGTTAAATATTCGCTATACTTGCAAATTAAAGTTAGCTAACTACTTACTTACTACTTAGACGTTAACGTAGGTATGGCAGATATGAAAAGTCCTTCGTTGATAAAGGATTATGTTACTGATAAACTGGTGATTAGCTGCATTTTTAAATTTAAATGTCGCGATTTAATATTAATGGTTAAGCCCAGGTACTTTTAACAAATTTAACTAACTAGGTACTGTTTACATTTTATGCTTTACATGCTATATTTTACCTCTTCTCTTCCCCTTCCCTCAACTCACAGGTGCCAGTTAGTATTGTGACGACAGTACCTATATAAGTATAGTTATATAAGTAATTTATCCAGATAATTTTATTGGTCCTATTATAGGATTTCTATATGCATTAAAAACTATTCAATTTCAATTTAAAACACCTTAAAATCCAATAAAGATAAAATTTTAAGCACATTATCAAATGGCGTTTGTGCCCCTAAGCAAATTCAATACATACTTAAACAGAAAACAATTTCTTTTTGCATTTCTGATTCGACAATCACGGTTATACGATACGACATGGGTGAATATCACTGTAGAAAGTAAACTGAATATTCAGCTAAATGGATAGGAAATCGGAAGTTAATATTCTATACAACTGTACTTTAATTTTTGTAAAAAACACGCAACATTTCATGTTCGTCCTTAAATATTAAAGTACGTGACTTATGAACTATAGTGTTTTTAACAAAAATTAAAGTACATAACTTCCTATCCGTTTCTAACTGAATATTTACTGATTTATTTGGAACTAAATGCCCTTAAAGCCACTTTACACGGAGCAATTTGTGCGCAAGTTTGATGTTATGCAAGTTTGTCGCAAGAATGATTCAGTCACTGCGCATGCCTTCAGGCAAGTTTGAATCCATTTTCCTGCCATCAAATTATTTAAAACCTGTTCTATTTTTCGGCGATTTTCACGCAAGTTTTATGGTTATTTTCGTGGTACCAACCTGGAAAAAACGTTACCAAATCGATTTCATTTTACTAATATAGTACCACATGTTAATAATTATTATTATTAATAATAGGTCGGTCTGTCTAACTAAAAAACATCCATAAAAAGGCAAATGATAGGTTATGTTTTTGTCAATAAACGCAGAGAGACGTCAAAATTGTCTGGTTGGCAGCACTGTTTACCTTGCAATATATAGCACCAAACTTGCGTACAACTTGATCCGTGAAAAAGCAAATCAATGCCCAATTGTCCTCATGCTAAATCTGGCAGCAAACTTGCATAGCATCAAACTTGCGTACAAATTGCTCCGTGTAAAGTGGTCTTTATTAATACTAGTATTCACGCAAAACCTGGTCGATCCAGCTCAAATGGTACCAGAGTCATTAATTAAAAACCTTATTTTTAGTACTGGTTTTTTTGTGATGTAGAACCATCCCCTTTATTATTTGCTAAAAGACTGCTAACACCGTTTATAATAACTAAATAACTTTTGATATTCACCCACGTTTTCTATACATGAACACATAACAGTGAAACATTAAACAAATGATTTATACGAAAAGGCAATTTCGGTTTTTGAAATATGTTCGGTAGTTCGACCTTTGCTATATCGTGTGAACTTGGTACTCGCGAGAGTTGGGAAATAAAACTTCTCGTCTCGACTGTCAAAAGTCTCGATTTTCGAAACAAGAAAAAGAGTGGAAACATAAAAAAATTCTAGGGAAATTGCAATCCCGCAAACGCGTTTTTAGCCTTTTCCGAATATGCAAAGTTTTTCTTCTAGTTATAAATTTGTCAAAATATATTTTTTTAATAATTTTTCATGACATATATTTACTGTAACAGTGCTGTATGAAAAAATAGACTTGTTTGTTATAGATAGATAGATAGATATACCTCGTATATAAGTCCAAACCAAATGGGGTTTTAAATAATATTTACCAGATTTTTTTGTCTCCACTATTTTTCTTGACAGAAAAAGTAGCATTAAGGCACTCTATATTAGAATTTTTCTGTATGTACAAAGACTTATTTAAGGGACCATTGACAGATGGAGTAACCTCACTGCACCCTTCGGGAACTCCACTGTTCACCAGAAAACGCTAGATGGTTTCTCAGTAGGTCCTGACGACTTTTTAGCAGCGGGGTACAACCAATCTAGGTACTCTTGACTGCTAACAAATTGACAGGCATCAGTCATCAAGTCGTGAGTTATGGTCCAGAGTTGAGATCATATAACAAAATATGAAGAAGCCAGGGGCGCAGCTTCGGGGGCCAGTGTCGGACCGACAATCCATTTTACCGTGAAAATAATGAAAATAAGTTTATTTCAAAATTTTTGACAATTTTTACTTTTATTTTTAAATAGATCTGTAGATCTCGGAAACTAAGCATTTTAGACACATATTATAATATAATATGTAATACTTGAACGTTTCCTTATTTATTATCAAATAAGGGAACGTTCAAGTATTACGTAACGCAAATTGGACCAAAATTCATACCCTGTTTATTTATATTTGCAAGAACTTTTGTTACTTTTTTATTAATGCTGCGGTTTGCTAAAGGTTTAGCTTTTGTCTGATTTTTAACAATAATAATTCTAGTTGAAACAAATACTCATAATTAATTTAAAATAAAAAAGTAATACTTTTTTTGAAAAATTGAACGAAAAATAAAATTAAAGTAATAATTTTTTCGAAAAATCAAACAAAAATTAGCAATAGCAGCACTAGTTTTCTTTATTAAAATAAGTAAGACATATTTTTAAAAATTTATTCTTATACATTTTTCTTTTATTATTTTATTTATATTTCCTTGAAACAAATTTACTATTTCCGCAAAAACTACCGTACAAAACCAAATTAGGATTCCCATTCACCAGTATTTGAGGGTAATCACACGATTTGAGCAAAATAACCCGTAATAACAGGTTGTCAAAGTGCAGGCACTCTCTTCAGCTCACGTTTGACTAGGGCCTCCGAACGGCTAGGTTGGCACGACTGTAATTATATATTAAATAGTACACTGAAAAAATAATAACTTTATTTAGAAAATTATTACAGTTTTGTATGCGGATCTGATTTTTTGTTCAAACTGGCGACTTTTTTTTAATTTAATTATTTTTGATATGTCAAAAAAAATCACTCTTGTCCTTGTTTTCAAACTCCCAAAAGACTAAGCACTTTTTGTATAATTCTTACGGTTCATGAGATGATAAATTTTAAAGTCGCCATTTTGAAGAAAAAAAAAACATTATCTTATGAACCGTAAGAGTTATACAAAAAGTGCTTAGTGTTTTGGGAGTTTACAAGCAGGGCAAGTTATAAAGAAGGACCTTTTTTGAGATATCAAAAATAAAAAAAAACCTCTTTTTTTTGACATTTTTTCCATATTTTCCAGAGGATTTTTAATATACCCTCAAATTTCTGTACGCGATTTCTGGAGAACAGGCTGTATAAATAGGCGACTGTAGCAAAATAATGTTATCTTTTTCTCTAAAAAAATAATACCGAATGAGCTTCCGAGAATAGTCGTCCAAAAAAAAACATTTTTTTCAGTGTAGTTAATCGTGTCTGTGATTATAGAGTAGTGGTAAAGCACGGGCACGTGCATGACAAGCACCGCATCTAAAAGTATATAGTTGCGGAAGTAACTATCATGTTCGAGCTGAGCATTTTCCAACTTTGCGTGTTTTCCAGAAAAGTCACGATGGAAAACAACGCGGTTTTTCCGGGATTTCGCAGAGACAAGATGTCA
Source organism: Brachypterus glaber (assembly GCA_958510825.1). Taxonomy (NCBI): domain Eukaryota; kingdom Metazoa; phylum Arthropoda; class Insecta; order Coleoptera; family Kateretidae; genus Brachypterus; species Brachypterus glaber. Next base: position 31,293,821 of record OY294053.1, read on the forward strand.
AAATATTAAATAAAAATTTAATTCTGGTAAAATTTTCAGAAATATTCAGATTCGAGAATGAAATATACTATTGATCTCAAGTTGAGATTCTCTCTTCTGGGAACGTTCAAGTATTACGTAATGCAAATTTTGATCATTTTGGACCCCCCCCTGTAACGCTATTTTCATATACCATTAACATGGGTTTATAATATATTAAATGATTTTTTTTCCTTTAAAAAATACGTAAAACCCAGCAAACGTTGATTTACTCGATCGGGTATTTCTTTCTTTTTTGGTGATTGGTCGTTTTGTTGTTTTGATTTGGTAACAAAATAGAAACTGTTTTATTCCAACTCGGTCCACCCACCATTTTATATGGACTCACTTTATATTATTAAAATCACCTACGCCTAATAAGAACAATAATAATACAATCAAGATCGAATATTTAATGACATAAATAATTTCTTCGATTGAAAATATACGGGGTGTTTAAAAAGATTTTTATAGATACAGAAAACAAAGTTTAAAGGTAAAGTTACCCCTTACACTTAAAAAATAAGAAAGATAAAGTTCTTAGAAACCCAGTGTTTTTATGAGTTAGTAACCAAATAAAAACTATGTGCTTAAACTAAGTAGAACGTAGCTAAAAAGAATTTTAGCTATTCCTTATGTGTTACTTGATAATTAAATCACCTTTTATGATAATTAAATACGTCTATTAGGCTTGTGTTCACTTGATCTGTTTTTGTTTTGTTTTTTGGTTCTTTGCCCAGTTTATCAGTGTACAGTTAAAACTTTATCTAAAAGATAAAGTCTCAGTTAGAGCAAATTCTGGATTTTGGTTTGGAGTTGATATGGTTATTACGTGTCAGCTCAGTTTAGCTGCACTTTGATAAACTCAGCCTTAGTCTGGTTTAGTTTATTTAAGAGATAGCTTTTGTCTAATTAAATACAAAAGCAACCAACCCAAAACAAAAACGACTAACCACCAAAAAAGAAAGAAAGGCCAGATCGAGTAAATCAACGTTTGCTGGGTTTTATGTATTTTTTTAAAGGAAAAAAATCATTTAAAGTATTATAGGCCTAAGAACCAGATGCCTACACAATGCGTAAAAAAATCAGACTTAGTTAGCTTAGTGTTATATGTTCAACCTCCAGGTTTATTATGACATTTAATGTCAGAAGATTTTTGTCATTTTTGTTCAATTTTCCTGCTTTTTTTCATTTTCATGCGAAACAAATCAAAAGATGAATAATTCGAAGACATAAATGTAAAGATAATAATGTATGTCCATTGGAAGCCTTTAATATCCTGCGGAATCGTTTTCTGGATTATCCTCTGCTCAACTGATGTCCTTTCAAACTCTCACAAACCCAATTATGCTCAAGCCGTGTTTTTCGAAGCAGTGGCTGTGGAAGATAAATACGCAAAAGTCAAACACAGAATACGATTTGGTTTGTCTCTAATAACATGGAACATTTTAACCTTCATAGTATCCTTTGGATTGTGTTTTATTATGAGAAAAATAATATGGTTCAGTATACAAAAGCATAACCAGCTAAACGATGAAAGTATGCAGAAAGAAATACCTTTAAAACGAAAACCTAGTAAAATACCTATACCTATATCAAGGTCAAGTAGTATAAACCTTTCGAACAGTCATATAAAATTAAAAGAAACCGATAATAGTTGTCCTAATCTGATAGATATCACCCCAAGATATGAGCCTTTAAATATTAGGTCCAAATCTTTATTGGATACTAATTTTAATTTAAGAATGGAAGCAATTCAAAATCAAAAACATACAGATCTCTTACAGAAACAGGAAGAGCTAATAAAGGAAAAGAAGGAGTTATCTAAACAACTTGTAACATCTCAAAAAGAAAATCGTGCTGCTAAAAAACAGATGGAAGAATTGTTGCAAGAAAAGTTTCTGTTGCATCAGAGATTAGAATGTGCTACCAAAGAGTTTAGAAATAATACAAAAGCCAAAAGAATCGCCTTGACTAAACTAGAAGATGTTACAAAGAATGTTGATATTTTAAAACTACAACTGGATCAAGTCAGTCGAGATAAGGAGATACTGGAAAACAAAATGAAAATTTTGGAAGAAGAATACGAAACCATGCAAACTAAATTACTAACTTTTCAGCACCAGGATACAGCTGGTCCTTCTTTCAGACACGATATTCCCGAAAGGGATGAAAACCACAGTAAGGATCAAGGATTCAGCTTACTTAATTTAACAGTATCCCAAACGGATTTAGATATAAAGAAAGCAAACGAGAAGATAAATATTTTAGAAGAAAACCTTAAAACTTATAACCCTAGAAAATGTTCACTGGAAAATGTAGAAACAGATGACAGTCAGTGGAATGATTATTACTCCGATGATTCTTATAAGCCAGATGATTCTATGGACTCTACAGAAGTGAGCCTTACAGAGAGATCTAGCGCTCCTCAGTTCACCCCTTGGGTTAACAACACCGGTAATAGCCCCAATAATAAGTCTATATCTTCAATAACTCTTTTAGAAGGGGCTTTGAGAAATTTTAATGCGAGTTCTGAACAGAGATATACGACAAGTAGTGATGAAACGGATTATTTTGAAAGCCATGGACAAGGGATTGTGAGCAAATCTCCAGCATTCAGGAATTTTATGAAAACTTTAATTTCCAATAATAATGCTAGGTCTCAAATTCCTAGTAATTCCTAAATTATAAATACATACAATATACATTTTTTATATTACTGTGTTTTTATTGCTTAGTTACCCACTAAATAATTAACCGCATTTTATGGCCCACGCGGGCATAAAGACAAAAAACCGTTTTTGTATTATTATTTATTTTTATTTATTTTAACAATATTAAGCGGTAGAACCGATGAGAATATTGTGTTATTAAATGGACTTACAAACCCTCGGGCCAGAGGCCCTCGGGGTTGTAAGCTCGTCGCCCTCAGGGCATAAACATCTACTTAATACCCTTGTTAGATTAATAACTATCATAGGTTTGCAAAAATAGTATATTAAAGTACTAGTTTCATAACATACGTTTTTAGCGTACGAGTACAAGTTTAGAAAACGAGCCGCTTGTGGCGAGTTTTCTAAAGTACTAGTGCTCTAAAAACGTGTTATAAAACGAGTGCTTTATACAATTTTTTCTATTTTGCTCTAAAATTTAAAAAACTTACATTTAAATTGATGACTGATTTAGGGATTTTTGTTTTGGGTTGGCATTACAGTTTACACTATGTTTAAAATTCTAAGAACAAATGATATTTTGATATATTTTACAGTCATCTCTTCTTTTTTCACTGAAATTAACCAGCCAACAATTTTAACACGGTAAAAAATAACCCAAACACAAAATGTTGTAAAAAATTAAACTTTAAATCGACATTGACATTTGCACGCAAAACGTCAAGAGATAGGCTTTTGTATGTTGCCAACCCAACAGAAAAAAAGTAGAGACCTCTTATGGGCCTAAAAGAACACGCAAAATGCGTGTGATTATGAGCTTATAAGAGTTGCAAAATAGAAAAAATTCTTAAATTAATTCCTGTTAAAGAAGTTTAAACGATCCCTAGGAAATATATTAAGGAAAACCTCGTAACATTAAGGATTAATTATTCATTTGAATTAATAAGGTCCTTGGGACGTTTTTTTTATGTTTTACGTTTCCTCCTTTTTTTCCTGATTTTCATTCATAACTTGAAGAGTTACACAGAAAAAATTACGTGATATGATTTAACAACGTTTGCTAAAATATACTGTATATTATATACAGAGTGATTCAGAAATAAGTTAAAAAATTTTAAGGGGCGATATAAAAAAAAGTTCCTATAAAGGTTCGCCCGAAAATAAGCCCTAAGGGAGCTACGACCCTCCTAAGGGTACATCTGAAAAGTAGTTTTTATTTAATATCTCTGGAAGCCTATAAACTACAGTAACAAGTTTTTGCACATACCTTAACATTGATAAAGGTTATTATTTTATGTCATCTTTTTGCCCCAAACTTTTTTATCTGTAAATTTCTTCATATTTTTAGACCTAGAATCGACCCTTAAAATTTTATTTCTGTATCACCCTGTATAGTAATAGTCATAAAAAATAGGCAAAACATAAAACAAGGCTTTCCTTATCTAAAAAATATATAATTGGAAAAGCAATATAAAATTAAAGTAGCCGGCGTCGTGATAAGAATGACCAAGCAAAAATATCTCATCGCCAAAGGAATGGAAGCGTCCAATCGGCAAGTAGTAAATTCTTTCAACATTAATTAATCCAAAAATTTAAGGAAGAACCTTTCTATACGCATTTGTCTGTTTTGCCTTAAGTTACAAATTGTAGTTAATGTTGTAGCTCGACCTAACCCAGAGTTTTTTAAAAGATTTGAGTGGCATTGCTATATTTTTGTTGTTTTTCCTGCCAGAGAATAATTTAATTAACTATTTTTTACTATACTTGTAAGGTTATGGTGTGAAACTGTAAAATAATAGTTTCAAGACAACCGACATCCTGCAGGGTCGGCGTAGAAGCATCCCCACAGTTGGATAGACAAGTTCTGATTATTGACAATATTTTTTTATTATCATAACGTATTTACTTAAAATCTTTAAATGACAGGTAGAAAAAATAAAATACATAGGTTGATATGCAATATAAACGTATGTATTTTGTCCGGAGCTCATGAAAAAATGCTTTGTTTGACGCCAAATGACTTTACAGTGATTGAGCGTTTTTTTTTTGCTGGTCACACACAAACCGATATACTAATTACCGTGAAAAACTTTTGTTGAGGAGTGTTTTTTAATTAGGAGTTAAATAAGGGTTTTATTGGCAAAAAAAAACTACAAAAATTGAGTATGTATTTATAAAAATGTAAGAAATTTAAAAATATTTAATTAAAAAAGCGATAATTTTTTTAAACATTTTTTTAAGGTTTTGCAATTTCAATTTTTTTGTGCTAAAATTTCGATTTTTGAGTTTTTTTTTCAATTTTTATTTATATTAATTAAAATTAGTTTAAAAGTATAATTTACGTTTTTTCTACATGAAATTAGTTATTTTTAAAAAATTGTTTGATTTTTTTTAGAGAAATTTTTACGAAAATACCCATTTTTAACCTTATTTTAAACCCCAAAAAAGTGTTAAAAAAAATTAAAAATATATATTTAAATAGAGAATTTTATAAGCTTTAAAATGATGTATCACACGACACCCCTTTCCATTAAAAAAAAATGTCTCCACATGCCACAAAAGAGTAGTTTGGGTTGTCCTGTATAAATGATCCAAATTTGAAGTCGATATCTCAACTCGTTCAAAAGTTAAGAGGAGGGGCTGACTTTTGGAACGCTCTGTATATAAAATACAGCCGGGAGAAAATAAAGATATGAAAATAGTCACCAGCTCTTAGACTATAACTTGATGCCCATAAAATCTTCAGTATCAAAATTCGTTATAACTTGAGTTAATGCAATTCCTTTGTGTTAAACTAAGTTTTTCTTTAAGCTAAAAAAAAAATGGTGTTTATATTTGAGTCCAAAGTAAACGCAATTTGAAAAATCGAATGTTTATCTAATAATTAACGAAGCTTACGAGAAATGTAATTAATTTTAGGTCTATACTGCAAAAGCCTCCTTCAAGTGAAGGACGCCTTGATACTGCACATGCTTGCTGATAATTAAAAACCTAACTACACGGTAAATAGTATATTACGCACCGAGTACGCGAAACTACTTTTTAGTGCACAAGATTAAATACATACATTAAATGTATTAATAAAGCTCGGGAAGTACGTGATTACTGGTCTAGACGTGTAAACTAAATATTACTCGTCTGCATTTATATCAATAATTTCTGCTAGATGGCGCCACCGATTAAAATATCGTTAAGCAGGATGGCTGACTGCGGTTGTCATGATAAACACGATACATTGTACAGTTTTAGTCAATGTTATTTTACTTTTGAGACTGAGAAGGATAATAGATGTTATAAATGGTGAGCTATCAACAAATGTTTTTTGCGGTTGTTTTTTGGGTGTTATAAACGGTGCCTTGTAAGCTATCAACAATTTTTTTTTGTGGTTGTTAAATATGATTGTGCTTTTCTTGTAAAATGCAGAAAAAATGATATTTGGTAAATGTGAAAATAAATAAAATATAGTATTATAGTATTATTTTTTTCATATGAATTCAAACATGTAAGTTTAAAAAAAAAAATAGTAAGGTAATTTATTTTTAAATAAAAATAGTATACAAATTTCCCGAAAAATGGTATTTTTCGAGTCGACCTGTAATGCACTGACGTGTTATATAAACGATCTAATATTCGTTTTTTCGATTGCGTTAATTTCAACGAACTAATAACTCTTCTCTCTAGAATAGGCATTTCATTTGTAAAAACTGAAAAAAACGTAAGCAACATATACATTTGTCTGTCTTACTCGCACAGCTTTGTTCTAATAGAGACAACAATACTAGTTACTGGTAATTGTTATTGTTCAGGCCTGAATATACCTAGAGGAAAGTCGCCTAATTTCGGATACCATTTACAATGTATTCAATATTTAATACTCGGTATTACTTTTTGATATTTTTTTTATATAACCAGATACAACTTATTATAGCGAACCATGATTATAAAAGCAATTTTATTACAGTTTATTTTTTCCAAAAAACACGGTTAAAAAAAATCAGCGCATTTTTGTGCATTTGAAAAAGGGCTCCTAATTTCGGACATATCCGAAAAAATTTTTTCAAGAGTAGATCTGGATCCCATTGCTTATGTTTCTTGTAATTCCTTCACATTTAAGACGTAATTTAATCATTAAGCGATTTTCTACGAAATACTATAGGAACTATAATTTTAGATTCCCAATTTCGAATATCTTAGTATCTTAGGTAATTTTCGTTTTTTCAAAATTGTTTATCTTAGTTTGTTGTATCATTATAAAAAAAATAATTAATGGTTGGTTATCCTGAATAATAATTACCTTGCGGATATCCGAAATTGGGAATTAAATGCACAAAAATGGTCTATCCGAAATTAGGCAACTTTCTGCTTTTTAGATTAGAAATTTGTAGAATGTTTACGTTTTCAAATTGCTTAATTATGAATAGTGGATTAACTTAACTAACATCATAACTTACCCAAGACAGAATCACGAACTTTTATAACGATTATTTATAAAATAAACAAGCATAATAATGCAACTGAGCACAAAACTGCCATTTGCAATATAAACGATTTGTGCTGCCATTTAAAGGGGAGAAGCTCTACCGTTATCATATTACAGGACGGATTTAGTTTGACTTTTGGCTTCACATAAAAGTAGGTTTCTGTTTACCTTTGCAGACAGTATCTTAAATACACTACTATCCGCAATTTGGAAACCATCCGAAATTAGGCGCATTTCCTCTACTATTTGTTTACAAACAAACCGAGATGTTGGCGATAATTTATTTTAACGGTATGCCTATTCTAGAAAGAAGAGTTATTAGTTCATTGGTTAATTTAGTTTCTCCTTATTTTGGCCATCAATCTAGAAAATTCCGCCACCGTGCGGGCGCATTATGTATTTGTTTTAATTCGATTCTACCGATGATTAAGAAACTTTATCTTTAATAAAAATTATGTACCTGTTTCACGTCCCAATATTTTATTTTGTAAATAATTAGAAGAGGAACTAAAATAGTGGTTAATAAGAAGAAAACTGCAATTCCTGTGGCAGAATATACACAAATCATCAAATAATCATTGTTGGTGTATTGGTGTTGATCTAGAAAGAGTAAAAATAGTAATTATGCCACCGTATAGAAGACTTTTTTTAGGGCCGAGCGTATTATATTAGTCCTGGAGCCCACGCTCAGTAGATTTTTTTTATTACCTCACCGTGGAGATTTTTTATGTGTTCTTTATGTCCAGCCAAACAACTTATTACAAAAGAAAATTCTCGGTAGCGAAGGCGTTTTTTTTGACCAGCGGGGCGTCCTACAACGGTATTGCCCGAAAATTTTTGTCGAACAAGGTTACCACTTATTTAACGATCCTGAAAAAATCAGCTGTGAATGTTATGACGTCATATCTAACTATTTTAGGTTAGTTATGACTTAATAATATAAAGAACGCATATACAAAGTCTGAACGGTGAGGTAATAAAAAAATTTCTACTGGGCGTGGGCTCCCGGACTATATCCCCAGATGCCTAGTATTAAGGGATATAAGGGTGCGAGGCTACAATAGTCTTCTCTAGCGTGGTTTATACACTCAAAAAAGTCCAAACCGTAACTATAGTTACGGTTTTGTTTGCATTGATTGCATCTATCACTAAGTGTGCTTGATATAATACTTTCCATTACTGTCGACTTTTTGATTAAGTAATGTCAACTTACCTAGTTGGTAGTGAGAAAAAATATATTTTTTTCTTTTTTCGAAAATAAAAATTAAAAAAATTGGGATATTTTCTTACATACATTTTTTTAATTAAATTTATTAAACTCAACTGGGCCTCGTTAAGCAGAAACCTACCAACCCACATTGTAAGATGACAGTAGGTTATGGAACATTTTACCCAATATCTTTTACAGGAATTTAATTAAAGATTACATATTTTGTACATGTTCTGGTACATAAACAAGTGAAACAAATGTTTAATTTTAAGTGTTTTACTCAAAACGTTTAAAAGTTATTGGGAAAAATGTTCAACAATTTACTGTCATCTCACAATGTGTGTTGGTAGGTTTCTGCCAACGAACTAATAACTCTTCTCTCTAGAATAGAAATTTCATTCGTAAAAACTGACAAAAACGTAGCCAACATATACATTCGTCTGTCTTACTCGCATAGCTTTGTTCTAACAAAGACAACAATAACAGATACTGGTTATTGTTATTGTTCGGGCCTGAATATACCTACTATTTGTTTACAAACAAACCGAGATGTTGGCGATATTTTATATTAACGGTATGCGTATTCTAGAGAGAAGAGTTATTAGTTCGTTGGTTTCTGCCTAACGCGGCCCAAATTACCTGGGTAGTTTTTTGTTAAATAAATGTTATCACTATCGATGTAACAAGAATTTTTTCCACAAGGTGAAATTCCAGTTTTAATTATAAACTGAAATTCATGGTTAATACTGGTTTTACTACAAATTGTTTCATTGGTCCATACAGCTGTATCCTGAACAAATAATAATTAATTTTTTTATTAATTTAGTGCTTAAATGAAAGATTTGTTAAACTATTCAAAATATTTTATAGATATTGACATTTAGAAAAACTCCTTTATTAATCCTGTGGCTTGGTTCTAAAATTGACATTGGCCCTTTTAGAAACAAGCCACAGATATAAGCATACAAATTTTGGGAAATGTTGTCAAATAAAAAAATAAATTTATTATTTCATCAATCTATTTTCTAATCATCGTACAGAGTGATATTGGTAGACTGACAGTTTCGGGCTGTTGGCCCTCTTCAGTACCAAGAGTCAATTCTGCACGCTGATTAAGAAAACGTTTTTAGACTTTATTCGCAAAAGGAATATAGCCATTAGATTGATGTAGACTTGTGCGCCATCTATTTCTAGATGTAGACAACTACTCATACCTCTCCTAGTCTGGAGACTTTGAATGGTAGCAATTTTAAGACTTGTGTGTCTCAAGCACATAATCTCTCTTAAAAAATACCCAAATTATAAGCGATAACGAAAAGCATATAATTAAAACCAAGGCGCCCCCACTATTTTGCTCGGCGCCCCCTGAAATCGTAACCGATTTTCAAAACATGCCATTTACGTAATCCCCACCAAACGAGCCCACGATTTAAATTTGTCGCATGATGAATCCGAAAAAGTTTACTTTTTTGGGCTCGTATAACCCACCTCTGCTTTGACCTAGAAAACCAAAATAGCTTGAAACCAGTACACTAAATGTCATTATTATCCTTAAAATATCCCCAAATGCACACAACTAGACCTAATAATATAGCTCGTATTCCTATTTTTTGACTTATTCAGAAACCTAGAATAGCATGCTATTTTCGATATCGATCTAAAATGGTTCCAGAGTAACATGCTATTTTTAATCTAAATAAGGTTAAAAATAGAATGCTATTTATGACCTAAATTAGTTCGAAAATATCATGCTATTTTCTAGCTAGTTTAGCAGTATACATAATTTTCGATAGAAATAAAATAGCTCATTTTTGGACCAAAATAGGTATAATATATTTTTTTCTGGTTCATACTTGAATCACAGCATACTTTAGATAATTTCTGTCGAAAAGTTAAGTAACATTCATTTTTTTCCTCTCTGCAATCACTTTTGCTTTTACTCTTATTTTCACTCTCATTTTCACTATTCTTCTGAAACTTCTGCATTCACTAAGCCACTCTTACTTTTTTCCTTTACTTTTTTGCTTTTTAAAGCAACTTAATAATCAAATTGCCATTTTTTAGCCGATTTTTAGTCTTTTTGCTCGAAGAATTTATAATTCGTAGATTCGCGACGCCACGTTCGTGCATCCATTCTGAAAACTTTAGTAATACTAAACGTCTGTTAAGAAAAAAGAAACAAAATAAATACTATTTTGAAATTTTTTCTTGCATTTAGTGCGAAAAATAGAAGCCTTATTAGCGAGCTAAATTAAGCAGTATATTTTTGACTTTTCATTATTAGCATGTCTTCAATTAAACCAATATAAGCTATATATTTTCGATAAAAAATTGGTCATTTTTAGATCGTCCTAAATTTTATCAAATAAAGGCGTAAATTATCGACCTAACATGGTTTATTAATTTACCGTCTAAAACTAGGAAGAATTTAGTATTATAGATGGAATCTATAAAAATAGGACCTTAAATTAATGTAAAGTAGCATACATTTTTCGATATAATTATGAGTGCATTTTGACGTCAAATTATTTTTTCATTCAATTTTTGTAAATATTTTTTAACGTCCAAATATTTCTTCCATTTTTCTTGCTATATGAAAGCAAGTTTTACTATATACTAGACTCTCAAGCTGGTTTTCTGGGTAATAAGTTACAAAACTTCTCTTTTCATAACGTTTTTATTGTTTTTTTTTACGTTTTTTTTATGTAAAAAATAATGATTATATTAACATACCAGGTCATTTTGAATGTAATTAATGTTTTTAACAGTCGTATTGTTGCCATTGTTTAAGAAAAGTGTTATATTACAAGTAGAACTTCTAGCCAGATAAATTAAAATACATCTAAATTCTTGTGAATTTTTAAAATATTGTGTTTGGATCTTCATTTTATATGTGGTGTTTGGTTTTAGTGGGTAATAGTTGTCTAAAAAATAAATAAGTATATAAATGTAGCGTAGGCTAAATATCACAAACCAAAGAAGCGACAACCATTGTTGACTGTTAAATATATTAAATTGGCGTATCTACAAATTGGGTTCGTTTCCTTCCTCTTCTATTAATTATAATTATTAATCTTATATGTGGTTGTCTCCCTCGTTTCACAGGGTACCCTGGTTATTAACAAGAGGCGTTCGGGTTGAACTTTCTTTTTACTATTTTTCTGTCAATTGGCATCAAAGATTCAGTGTCAGTTGCCATGAAGTTAGCAATGGAGTAGAAAGAGTAAAAAGATATTACTAATGGGAAAATACTTAAAAAAAATAGAAGAAAGTATGACTGACTCTGAAGGATAAGGTGGTTTTCGAGCACGAAGGTTTGGTCTTTATAATATATTTACTATTAGACAAGTAACATAAATTGTGATTTTCTCAAAAAGTACTTTAAGGCAAGTTTGCTGCCACGAAAATAACTATATATCTTGCGTGAAAATCGTCGAAAAATAGAACTTGTTCTAATAATTTGATGGCTCGAAAATAGCATCAAAGTTGCCTGAAGGCATGCGCAGTGACTAAATCATTCTTGCAACAAAATTGCATAGCACCAAACTTGCGTACAAATTGCTCCGTGAAAAGCCGCCTTTGGGGATTGTCTTAATTTTGGCCTTGATTTATATACTTACTAAGATTTATACTACAAAATCCGCCAATAAAAAATGTGTTACTTTATTGTTTAGCGTATTTATCCCACGATGCTAGGAGCAATGCAATTTGGTGAGAGTACTTACATGTTATATATCTCCATTCGGTTTCATTGCGACTCTTTTCTTCTTCGTTTATTGTTGTAGATTTATCATTTATATATACACTTACAGTATCATCCACTATGAAAATATTATTGTCGCCAGGGATAATTTTTACTGTAAAAATCTGCCAATCGCCCCTATAATACTAATTCAGAATTACTTATGATAATTATAATAATTTCATATTAACAAAACTGACAGCCGTTTTACGACTGACATGCCGGTTGCCTACACTGTGCGCGCGAAAAAAATCACTTTTCTGCTTGCTGTCATGGTAACGAGCAGAAAAGGTTATTTTGAAGTCTGAAAACGTCATTTTTTTTGTAGAAATGTTAACTTTTTTATTAGATCGTAGAAAAAAATATTTATAATTATTATAATACCTACTATTTTTTTCAAACCGGGATTTTTTGTGCAAACTTTTGAAATTAGAACATCACCCTTGTATTTTTCCATTTTACCAAAGTCTACTGTGGTATACGTTGTGTTATTTTTTAACTTCAACGAAAAACTGTATGATTTATTTATATTTAAGGATCCCATTTCATTCAGCTGTTTTATTTTAAAATTTGTCAACCTGTGGTCTATGGAAGCTTCAAAATGTACCAGGTCAGGTTCAGATTCTCCCATAATTTTGTGTACTTCATAATTATTTTCATCAAACATTTCTAATTCAATCTTTTGCATTTTAATTTTCTTAAATTTTTTTTTAACAATTATACCTAAAATGTTTACTTATTATTAGAGGGCGAGAGGTTGCCCTTCATTATGCCACATTATACAGTAATCGAGTATTTCTTATGTATTATGCTGAAAACGAATCTGTCATAAAAATGCACTACATTGGCTCATTTTTTTGCGACACTGAAATTGCAGATGAAATTTTCACAGCTATAGACAGTTTTTTCAGTGTAGCGAAACAATTAGACCAAGATTTGCTTTTTTATGACAGTTTTGTATTCATCCCAAATACATAAGAATAGGTGGGTCGCAACTCCCTTGATTATGCCACATTATACAGTAATCAAGTATTTTACTTGAGAGTCACCCCGTTTTTTTGATGAAACCGTAAAAATAATTAATAGTTTTTTCGTATAAGGATATTATAGTTAAAAACGAAAGAATAATTATAATTCATAATAATAACATAGGTCCACAAAAAAACAAGTTGTCTGTGCTGGGGTTGAGACTCACCTATTCTTATGTAAACGAATCTGTCATAATAAAATTAAAAATGCACTTCATATGCTCATTTTTTTGCTACACTGAAATTGCAGATGAAATTTTCACAGTTATAGACAGTTTTTTCAGTGTAGCGAAAAAATGAGCCAAGATTTGCTTTTTTTTATGGCAGTTTTGTGTTGAGCATCCCAAATACATAAGAATAGGTGGGTCTCAACTCCAGCACAAGCAACGTTTTTTTGTAGACATTTAAAGGGCTTATAAAAAAATATAATTATAATATCTTTTTGTGCTTTAATTAACTTACCATCTTCACCCTCTTCTTTTTGAGCAAAAACATAAACTAGGAAAACGAGCAAAAACAAGTTTATTATAAACATTGCAATGTTGTTATTTAAAATAATAATATATTATTATTATTGTTCTAAATTATAAAATAAATAATAATGAAAATTTTATGTGTAAATAATAAATAAATAAAAAAAAAGTCCAAACCAAGAAACCTCAACTAATATGGTAATGAAATGATAAAATACACTAGGGCGACCAGATCATAGCGTTTTAAAGAAAATTTTAATGGGTATCCATTTTCGCAAAAAATACTCGTTTTTAGCAAAGTATATGCCCATTTTAGTAAAAATTGTCCAATTTTAATGAAAAAATAGGCCCATTTTTATCAAACGGTCCATTTTGCCTGATCGCACCCTCCCTTCGCAGCACGTTTAAAAGTATATCAAATCAAATTTATTTTTTTTTACCACACTTTACTGAAATCAATGTGCTGGCTTTTGTTGGCTTCCTCGACATGAAAAAAACTTCTTCGCGACCCATTCCAAGTATTAAAAAAAATCCCTATAGATTTATTTTTTGCAAGATGTCATTAATGTTTTTGCCGAGGTTTTTACACAAATTACGTACGACTTTTTTTAGGGATTTTCAATCCTCCCTCTCCACGTAAGTTTCATTGCTCATGCCATTTTACTAGCCACCCCCTGAGGCTATTGTGCTCTGTACAGTAAAAAAATCACTATAGGATGAACATTTCCTACACGCTCAAAACGTATGTTACCCCCACGACAGCGGTTGAGCTACTAAAATTCATAGAACAACCCCTGAAGCTGAAGCTGAAGTTGCGTTATAATTCCGAACTGCTAGGACGCGAAATTGAGTCACACGCTTGGGCTAACAAGGGTTAAGTATAGAGGTAATATTTTTTGAACCCCCCGAAAATTTTTTTTTTTGAAAATGGATTGTAGAAAAGATAGTGTAAGTAAGGCGAGCGCAAAGTTAGATTTCCTTTTTCACATAATGGCTATTACGCTCTATATGTGACACAGTGTCAAAAGCCTTTTTTTAATCCGGAAATATAGCTAATAATTTTTGCTAAAAATGTATTATATTTATAAAAATTGTCATAGTTTAAATTAAATATAAAAATATGAATTACACGGTATTATTTTTTACTCTTTCTAACACATTATGTCATATAGTACGCCTACGGTTGCTACACAACATGTAATTACTGGACGAATTAATTATAAATCGCCCACGCAAAATTTTTATTCTACCAACTTCACGGACGAAAAAAAAAACTAACTAATCTAATAACTTGAAAAATATTCATAGCTTAATAATTATAGGTTAGGTTTCGAACCGGCTATTATCAAGAAGCAGAGGCGTTACAAATGTCCAGCAGAAACAGAAGAGCATCGTGCTTGAAAAGGCCTACATACTTGATGTATCTCATGGCACAGAAGGATTAATGGTGCAGATCGCTTGCAAAACAACAACACTAAGATAAGATAAAATTTTGCCACTGTGCGTGTGATTTTGAAACAAATTAGGGATCAGGGTGGTCTTTTATTGTCAAAATTCTTTAAATCGCTAAAAAAAAACTTGAGAAAAACATTCTGGTTAAGGGTAACAGAAAATTTAATGATATTTCTTTTGACATGTGCAACGTTAAACACCCCCAGTCTCTCCACCCCTGGAGATAAAAAAAATATCTACATTTTTTATAAAGCATGTATGTAGTAGTATTATAATAGTAATATCTATATATAGTTGTATCTATATTATTTATATAAAATTTTTAATGAAATATATTGGAAAACACGAAAAAAGTGTCAGTTTGGATTTGTGGACCTGTAAAAATGAATTAGTATAGGGTAGATATTTAAAGTCTTCAAGTAATGGCATGAATTATTTTTATTTAGCAATATTTCCATAATTTTTATTTTGTAGCTCGAATAAATACAAAAAACCCATAGAAATCAATTTCGAGCAAAAAAAATGTCGGTCGGTCGATCGTTCTCTCCGGGAAATCTTGTAAGCACAATAACTTAAGAACGCTTTAAGCTAGAGACTTGAAATTTGGCACACAGGTATGTTAACAAAAGTTCTCGCTCGGGATTGTTTTTGGTGGACACTGGTGTGCGGCAAGGGGGGCGGGGAAATAGTTATTTATGGTACTAGTGGGTAAAGTAAGATATTGCCCATGAGAAAATAAACCTGCGAGGCGTCAGCCAAGCAGGTTAATTTTCGAGAGGGCAATATCGGTTTACCCATGAGTGCCATACAAGGTTTTATCCAATAAATAGCTTAGGAATTCATATTTTTATTAAAAATTTTAATGATATTTACAAGAAAAGAATTTGACAAGTGACAGTTGAGTGGGTAAAATAAATAATTATCCACTCAATAAAGTAAAAGCCACGCGGGGGTTATTATTGAGTTTATCTATTTGAAATAAAGCTGGTAATTGTCTTATTATCTGTATGTATTGGATAAAATACATTTTTTTAGAAAAATTTGAAAATTTCTATATAGGGGGTTTTAAGGTTGCTGATATTGAATCTGATAATAAATTTTTTCTAACTCCGCCCCTTTAATATTTTCGTCAAAATTGCTATATAGGGTTTTTTGGGCTGTCGAATCTGAATCTTATAATAAAATTTTTCTAATTTCACCCCCTGAGGGGCGGGGGATAGTTTTTGTGAAAATTGTTATATCGGGGTTTTTAAGGTTGCTGAAAGTAAATCTGATAATAAAAATCCATTTCACGCGCGGAGGTGAAAAATCGGAAATCTATTTTACTGGGCAGTGTATTTTTAATATCAGATTCGGTTTCAGGGTCAAAAAATGCATAAGAATTCATAGTCTTCATTAAAACTCCGTATTTTTTTTACTTTGTGGGGTTGTGTTATAGTTTCAAATCGACCGTCGAAAAATGTGTGACATCAGCGACAATTCAGCTACTGTAACAAAATCTAGATGAGTGACAGTAAAACAGATACGTTTTTAATCTTACCAAATGCTTTCAAGTCGAGAAAAAAATTTACTTTTTGAATTTATCGAGGGATCTTGAAAACAGCCTGGCGTGGGCCAAAGTTTTCAATTCCTTGGGGACTACAATTCGTCTTGGTTAATAAAAACTGATCAGAAAAAATGAGGGGCAACTGCAGTATTTTAAAATAGTGCTATTAATAGCAATTAATTGTTTTATTGTTATTATTATTATTAATTGCTTCCCAAGTAAAACTGTTCAAAACATTTACATGAAGCAGATCTGACTACCAGGGAGAATCGAACAAACATCCCTGAACGGGGCTGAAGCAGACCCGAAGCGGACCTAAAGTAGACTTTTTTCCTTAAATATCTGTTTATTGCGTCAGACGAATTCAGTAGGGTAATAAGTCTAAGGTTGCGCTTTAGGTCTGGTTTGGTGGTCTATAAAAAGTGCATGAAAGTTACAGGTCCGCTTTGGTAACCTATATGGTTCGGGTCTGGTCCGGTTTTAACAACGAACTAATAACTCTTCTTTCTAGAATAGGCATACCGTTAAAATAAAGTATCGCCAACATCTTGGTTTGTTTGTTAACAAATACTAGGTATATTCAGGCCTGAACAATAACAATTACCAGTAACTGGTATTGTTGTCTCTGTTAGAACAAAGATGTGCGAGTAAGACCGACGAATGTTTATGTTGCCGACGTACGTTTTTGTCAGTTTTTACAAATGAAATGCCTATTCTAGAGAGAAGAGTTATTAGTTCGTTGGGTTTTAAAGAAACAGAATGAGCTGTTTTAGATATGCTTCGGTGCTCTATAAAGAGTACGGACCTGCTTCAGTCGTAGTTATTTGCTAAATTGTACAAAAATGAATATAAGTATGATAATATTTTTTAAGGACGTGACTAATTATTTTAAATTAAAATCTGGTAAAATTTAAAATGATAAACATGACGTCGAGCTAGTTTAGTGATAAGGCAGACCACAGAAAAAAGTGTGCGGGCATGAATCTACACTATAAAAAAATATTGGCCTAAAGTTTAATTTTACAAAAAAAAAATCAAAAAAAAATGTATGAATAATCTGTTGGCTGTTGGCCCTAAACATTATTTCCCTAAACTTTAGGGTCATGTTTAGGCTGACCAAATTGAGCAGTGTATTCATCATGACATAAAAATTAACTCATGATATGTGCATAATTATTTTACCTTTATGTGACAAGCCCATCATATCCTACCTAATCGCATCGTACCATCAACGTGTGGTACATCTGTAACAATGGGTACTTTAGTTACTACCCGTGGTTCGATATCTACCATATTTCTTGCTCGATCCGGTGCGATTTTCAACCTTTTAGTAGGACCGTAATAAGAAAATAATATTTTTTGCTCGATTATATTTAAAAGCGACACTTTTTATTAAAGGAGTAATATTATAAAAGCCTTTAAAAAGTAAAATTTTTGGTGTCACAAAATGTTACGTAGTCTTAATTGCATTTTTTTAAACGGTTGCTTCTACAGTGTTACATTATGACATTTTTAATGTATTTTTACTAAAAAATTCATAAAAAGTTTGGTGTAAAAATGTGTTAAGTCTCAAACATTTTGTCCGTCTAGACATACATCTGGATAGATTAAAAAAAATACTTAACATAAACTAACTGACCTTATTAATACTAGTATACATGCAAAACCTCGTCGTTCTAGCTAAAAGGGTTCCAGAGTTAAAAACCTTATTTTTAGTACAATTTTAAAGTGTCGTAACTCTTTTAGGGTTAGGCACAGTGCCTACGCTGGTTTTTCATGTTCATTCCAATTATTTTCCGCCAAAAGACTGCAAACTCGTATATATTACAATCGAATAAAAAATAGTGTATGATACACGGACGAAAACTGTTTAAGGTCGATTACGGTTGCCAACCTTGCTCTCCGAGCTCTGATGGCAATCTCCGTAATCGTCCTAAAAACAGTATTTTTCGACCTGGTATCATAAACTAAGTCCGTTCCTGCAATCTAGGACGTTATTGTTGTCGCTGTCATTTCCTGTCTCTAATGAACCACGACCGAGAACCAAAGATGATGTTGTCAAAGTGACAAATTTCGAGACTGCTACTGATCTTTAGATGTCATCGTGATTTATCGACTTTTTGAAGTGGTTGATTTTTTTTTTTCGAGATTTGATGCAGATAATACCCATCAGTGGGTTTATTGTGCACAAGTGCTTTACTAGAATACAGTATACACGGAGAGAAGCAAATCAATTCTTAAACTAGATGAAACGTTGCAAGCACCCTGTCAAAACATCGGCACTATTGTACACTAGAGTCATCTAGTTTGCAAATTTCAAACTAGATGTTTTGTTTGATTTTAAATTCTGTATCTTTAAAACATTATATTCTAGCAAAAAACTGTATATAACATTTTTTATAGGGCTTAAAAAGAGCTTTTATTTAAAATATAATTTTTTAAAATCGGGTTATAAATATGTGAGATATGCTAAAAAAACCTTTTACTGCTTTAAACGCCAATATCTCGAAAACAATGCGTTTTAGGAAAACGTTTATAACATTTTTTGACCAATTTAAAATGATCTTTTATATAAGTGCTAAATTTACCAAATACAATAATAATTGCCTTAATTATAAACAAAAAACGCTAAAAAAAAACGCAAGTCGATATCTCATGTAGAAATGGAGTTAGAGAGTTTACACCCAGACAGACAGACAGACAGACGGACGCAAATTTTTTTTTACTGATTTCGACTCACAAGTCCAAACGAAATCATTTCTTTGAAATATTTATGGGACCGTTATTTTAACGAGAATTTCGATAAATCATTTTCGATACATGCCACATGACGATTTAATATATCTCAAAGCCACTTTTTAAAGACTGGGGCCAAAGGGCTGACCCCAGAATCCTGAATCACCCTGTATTGTAATTTTAACACCAAATATAAAAAGTATATTTCAAAAATAAATGAAATATATACATACATCTCTCGATTTACATCGGCACTTAGTGCTACTAAGAGTGCCGATGTATTAAAATCTTCGCCGAAAAGTCAAAATCTTTGAAAATGTTTTTTTCACATTTCTCGACGTTTTAGAATCAGTGAAAAAAAAGTTTCGTCTGTCTGTCTGTAAACTCGATAACTCCATTTCTAAATAAGACATCGACAAGCGGTTTTTTGCATATTATTTCTTATCGTATTTCGAAGAGCTGACTAGATTTTTGGGGGTAATCGATTGGGGGTAAGGGGGTAATAATGGAGTAAAACTCCTATTTTTAGCGTTTTTTTTGTTATAATTAAGGAAATTATTATTGTATTTTATTAATTTAGCACTTATATGAAAGTTAATTTTAAATTGGTCAAAAACTGTTACAATTTTTTCCTAAAATGCAGTAAAACTTTTTTAGCATATCTCACTTATTTAAAACCCGATTTCAAAAAATTATATTTTAAATGAAAGCTGTTTTTAAGCCTTATAAAAAATGTTATATAAGTTTTTTCCTAGAATATAACGTTTTGGAGATACAGACTTTCAAACTTTAATAAATTATGTAGGTGTATTAATGGTTGCCTATTCACGTGATCACACAACTTCCCTTTTCATAACGTTTCAAATAGTGCCTAGTGCCGATGTTTTGACACGGTGCTTGCAACTGTTCAGCTGGTTTCTTATAATACAAAGCCTTGAATAAACTGTCGTCTCGTGAAAATGAAAAATTTAAATTACATCCCCATTCGCCGTCATCTTCATCAAAAACTAGAGTCGCTCTATGTAGCGACGCGTCTTTACAAAATAGTACCTTTTAGTGCTAAATTTATAAATGTCGTCTGATTTGTCGTATTTTGTATTAGGATATTATGGGAGATTATCTCAGCGGTCTAAGGCATCGATATAGCATTGACACTGAGCTAATGATCGTGAGTTTAAAACTCATTGGCGCCGATTGCCTTTTTCAGTTAATTAATAATTGAAATTTGGCGAAGGCGTACTGGACTTAGGGGATGCTTAATTAACTAGAATAGTACGAGGTTAAAAATAAACATAAACATAGTACACACGGAAAAATATTGTCTTAAATCAAGAATATTTGTATAACGAAGAGAATTTATTCTTCTTTTATGCATACCATATTCTTATCTTTTCATATTTAAGAATATATTCTCCTTTCAAGCATACCATATTCTTATCCTTTCACATTTAAACCACAAATTTGCTTTAAAGGAGAATATATTCTCTTCGTTATATACAAATCACACATTCTTGATTTAAAAGATTATTTTTTTCTGTGTACCAGGTACACTGTACCTAACAATCTAGGAAAGTGAGTAATTTCGTAAAGAGTTTGATATAGATGCCTGAGGCGGGAGTCGAGTGAGTTTATAGTAAACGAGAGAGAAAGACAGTTTCTTAGCGAGTTAGGTACACGTATTTACATGTGATATGTAGTTTCTATGTGCACATAATAGTATATTAAAGTACTAGTTTCATAACATACGTTTTTAGCGCACGAGTACAAGTTCCAAAGTACTAGTGCGCTAAAACCGTGTTATGAAACGAGTGCTTTATACAATTTTTTCTATTTTGCTCTAAAATTTAAAAAAACTTACATTTAAATTGATGACTGATTTAGGGATTTTTGTTTTGGATTGGCATTACAGTTTACACCATGTTTAAAATTCTAAGAACAAATGATATTTTGATATATTTTATAGTCATCTCTTCTCTTTTTACTGCAATTAACGAAGCCACAATTTTAACATGGTAAAAATAACCCAAATACAAAATTTTGTAGAAAATTCAACTTTAAAGCGACATTGACATTTGCACGGAAAACGTCAAGCGATAGGCCAGGTCTGTTGCCAACCCAAAAGAACAAAAAGTACAGACCTCTTATGGGTCTATAAGAACACGCAAAATCCGTGTGATTATGAGCTTATAAGAGTCGCAAAATAGTAAAATATTTAAAATACATTACACCAAATTTTGGTTGGCGATATACAACTATTTATTGTTGTACACTATAACCTAATTACGTTATTAATTACGTTATTGTTATATCAGTGTATGTACACATACTCTTACGACGAAACCGCCGCCAGATGGAGCAACTTCAGTAAAAACCCGGTATTTAAATTTACCTTTCCATTCATTCATCCACCCTCCACTTCGGAAGCGAAAAAAAAACTCTTCAAAAGACAACCTCCCGCCATCCTTCACCTCCCAATCCATCCCCCATCTTTGGGGGGTGGAGAAATACTGGCGATAAATATATGGTTCGTTCTCGTTAAAATGCACTGCAATAGTAGATTACAGGTCGACTAGAAAAAGTACCATTTTCCGGGAGACCTGTATACTATTTTATTCGCAACTGATTTTATTTAAAAATAAAGAACTATTTTTTTTTGAAACCTAGATGTTTGAATTCAAATGAAAAAAATAATAGGTACTATAATACTTAGTTGCTTTCCCATTTTGAAAATTTTAGTTCTTTTCATCATCACATACGCGTTACCAAAATAAAAAACCACAAAAAACGTTTGTTGATAAGTCACTAGGCACCGTTTATAACATTTATTATCCTTCTCAGTCTCAAAAGTAAAAAACATTGACTAAAACTGTACATTTAAGTTTTTTAAAGTAGCGAAATGTATTAGATTATATTCGTGTTTATAATGACAACAGCAGTTCAGCCATCTTGCTTTAAGCATTTATAATGATATTTTAATCAGTGGCGCCATCTAGCGGAAATTAATGATTTAAATTACAGACCAGTAATAATTAATTTACTGGTCTCTATTTTTCATTACAGGTCAGGTCCAGACGTGGAAAACAGTGGGACAAGAAATATCGTAAAAAGTTTAACCCCCATAACTTTTTCATTTTTGGGGATTACTTTCAAAATTGATAGAATTGATCCTTATAATAAAAGTAATTTTCCTAAAAAAGATACAATTTTATTTTTAAATTTAATTTAAAAATATTTAAGTATATTTTTTTAGGTACTTTTGTTTTAGTGTAGGTTTATTTGAAATGACTCATATCCACTAAAAAAACTTATCTAAGTATGAGATCGAGTGTCGGAGAAAAATCAATTTTCCTTTGAGGAAAAGCGGGTGTGAGAGAGATAGCGATAGATTTTCCACCCAATCAGATGGAATGAAATCACCCTGACTAAATTTCGATGGCATGTCGATCATTTTCTAATTCTAAAAATTAAACAAAAACTTATTATGAGACACTGTCTTATAATAAGCTTTTGTCTTAAAGACAGTAATTTTTAATTTCTAGCCAAAAAATTACAAAATACCTATTAGAGAAAATAATTTAAAAATTATCCTTTATTTTCTGCCTAAGGCCTTTTGACCTTCAGATTTACAAAAAATTGCCTGTGGCGCTGTAGACTAAACATATTGTATTACAATTACAAGCGGCCCCTGCCTCAGCCAAAATTTGTATCCCAACCCACCCCCAGAAAAAAAAAAAACCCTGGCTACGCCCTTGCAAAAAAAAATAGTCTACAATTTCTCCCTGATCTTTAAATTCTATTATATGTACCTATTATATAGAATGATTATTTTTAAGTAGCTACTTAAAAGTAGCTACATTTCTTTTAAGAGGCCATTAAATAAAAAAAAACTATGAAAAAAAGTTTCTATAAACATATTATATATAAAAACGGCTCGTAAGAAAGCTAGGCCCTTTCAAAGAAGTTTTATTTAATAACACAGGAACCCTTTGAGCTATAGTAGCGATGGTTTGCATATGATCTAACATAAGGCCTATCCTACCATGTTATTGTCATGTAGTTATGTTAACGAGGGGCGAACGAAACGGGAGGTAATTATAACTTTTTTGCCCCAACTTTTTCTGTATACCTAGGCCGTTTTTGGAAATACGGTTCAAGGAACTTTTTTTCATATTTTTTTATTGAATCACTCCTTAAAATGGATGTAGCTATTTAAAAATCATTCTGTATAGTAGTAAACCCAGGCATTATAAAACAATCATAAAATTCTGATCTGCGTACCTACGTCTAATTAAGTACTTAAGCAACGTCTTAATTTATATTGAAGTTTATTATGATCTACTTGTTCGTTATATATAGTTATAACTATCAACGAGATAAAACAAGCTAGATTTAAAAATAGTTAAGGTTCGTCAAAAATAGTAATATCTTTATTCTCAATTTTAGCCCATTATTTTTATAGTGGTCGTAAAACTAGTCTTGTGTACACCATGGTCGAAGTTATTTCTTTGCTATATTGGCTTTTTTGTAAGCCTCTAGTTATTTTCATTATTTTCAACATTGGAAGGTATATTTTAACCACATATTCTACACATAAATAGCTTCAGCGTATTATATAACCGTATTAAACCTGTAATTTTTACTATTTTTTTTTGCCAAAAACAGTGAAAAAAACTCATTTTTTGTTTTTTTTTTCTTTAAATCTCCGGCACTTTATTATTTATGAATAAATATCAATATCCATAGAATACGCGAGAGCCACAGTGATACTGAATCTAAATGTTTTTGATTTTTTCGTTTTCGATGAGCCGTTATTAAGATATCACAGCCGCCAGCGACAGATCTACTTTTCGAGGAGTTACGTTAGTTATTTTTTGTACAAAAAGTGTATAAAATAAAAAAAAAAATTTTTTTGTATTTCGAGAGTGTATTTATTAAGCTCAATAAATTTTATATCAATATGTATAATAATACATACTTAAAGCATCTAAACCAGAATGATCCCTTAACTCGAAGGGTTTCTAAGTTATTAAACAAAAATCTATTTTTTTAGAACCCCTTTCGAAGGGGCGTAGCTCCTTTACGAGTCGTTTTAGGACATGTTTTTGGCACACGTATTCATTAACAACCTGTATACAATTTTAACTCGTTTTGTATTTTGGACAGTAATGCTCTAGTCCCGACTGTAAACCTTATAGGGTGCCTCTACGTAAATTAATTGCCAGACACTCTATTTAAGAAAACGTTAAATATTTTATTGCCAAGAATGAAATAACTTGGGAGATATTTATTTGTTTATTAAAACAGTATCTTAAATCATTAGGGCCAAATGAATGTTAATATATACAGTATGTGTACATGATATCTCCCTATAGTAATGTTAACTAGAGCTATAAATATGGCAAAAGCGCGTCGGGTTGACACATAAGATTATTTATTGTTCATTCATTTTTATTTTGGTGTATCTAGAACATCCTGGAAATATGAGGGTGATCAAACTTCTCCAAGGGTCCCAATTGGACCCCTAAAATCGTGAAATTACGCAAAACTCGTAAAAAATCGTTCAAAATGGACTGTACTTTTTGTATCAGTGGAAAATTTAAAAGCCTTAAAATCTTAATTTTTCCTTTTGTTTTTTATGTTCCAAATTTCAAAATTATCAAAAGATTTTATCAGGTGCCGAAAATCCGCCAAAAATCGCCCTAAAACACTAAATTTGACGTCCAAACCATAAATGTGAGAAACGCTAAAAAAGCATTTAAAAAAATATTTCAATCTGGACTTAATTTTATTAATTAAATTAATAATATAAAATTATTTAACAAAAACAAAACGAGCTAAGCGCCAAATAAGAGGCCTTTTTGGGTGCTGTTATTTGGCGCTTAGCTCATTTTGTTTTTGTTAAATTATTTTATATTACTAATATATATTAAATAAAATTGATTTAAGTCCAGATTGACATATTTTTTAAATGCTTTTTTAGCGTTTCTCACATTTATGGTGGTAATTTGTCAAATGTAGTTTTTAGGGGCAAATTTGGTGGATTTTCGGCAACTGATAGAATCTTTTGATCTTTGAAAAAGTTACATCTTTTGTTTTAACGTTTCACATTTTAATGGAATGAAATGGTGGGCCACATAGGGACACTAGATCTATGTCTTGATTAAGTAAGGCGCTAGTTAAAAGAAAGGTAGGCAGACCTGGAATTAAATACTGCTCACAAATTACAAAGGATATAGGGTGTCGAAAGTTTAGGAAAAATAAAGTAATGGACTAGGGATGGGGTAGGATCAAGAGCTGTCTCAAACCAGTTTTGTGATTGATAACTGGCTGGTGATGATTATCACCGGAGTTTTCAGGATGCAAATATTCCGGAATCATAGACCGTACGGCTAGCTGAAACCCCGACTGTAAGCTTGGGCTTACTGACTGTCACCAGAGGGCTTAAATAGAGCTTCCACATTACGCTTGTCTACACTAAAAAAATACTGCTGCCTGTTTTAAGTAATTTTAAGTAATTTTAAGCAAAAAGTAATTTTAAGTAACATTCAATTTATATCGTTTTTTTTTTAACCAAATGTTTAGTATTCCTGACCACTGCAAAGTACGTCACTTCCTTTTTTGGTAAAGCATTAACTCTAACCAAAAAATGACATAATATTTGATGTTAAAATGTAGAGGAGACCAGGCTAATTTTCACAATTTTTACAAACTATAACCTCAAGTGGTTTTGTAGTAAAGGTCATTAAAAAGCAAACCCATCCAAAAGTTTTTGATAGGAAACCTATGGTCAAAATTTGAAGTCTCTATCTCAAAGCGTTGTCACCTTATCGAGATCAAAAAATTTTCTGGACAGACCAAAAATCAGAAATAAAAATGTTTTAATATTTTTTTTTCTATTTTGTGACTATTATAAGCTCATAATCATACGCATTTTGCGTGTTCTCATAGGCCCATAAAAGTTTAGTACTTTTTTTTCTTATGGGTTGACAACAGGATCCTGTCGACAATTGAATGGCGTATTCCGTGCAAGTGTGAACATCGTTTTTAAGTTTAGTTTTCTAAGAAATTGTGTTTTAAGTTAAAATTATGGCTTGGTTACTTGCAGTGAAAAAGAGAAGAGCTGACTATAAAAGATATCAAAAAAACGTTTGCTCTTTAAATTTCAAACATTGTAAAAATTGTAATGCCAACCCAAAACAAAAATAACTAAATCGGTCATCAATTTAAATGTAAGTTTTATTTTTTATTTTGGAACAAAATAGAAAAAATTGTACAAAGCACTAGTTTTATAACACGTTTTTAGCGCACTATTACTTTAGAAATCTCGCCGCAAGCGGGTAGTTTTGTAAACTTGTACTCGAGCGCTAAAAACGGGTGTTCTGATAGTTAAAAAAAATACCTACAAACATTTCTTTTTGAATTTTTAATAGAGGCAACTTTTCCCGTATCAACTAACCTCAGTCTTCCCTACATACTTCCCTACCCTTTTACTATCAATTTAAATAAAATACTGTCATTCTCTATGTGTAATATTTCTATTGTGCAGTTATTTTTATATCGTAAGTTTTGATTTTTATTGTTTTATATTTTCACGCTTAGTAATTTTAAAAATAAGCAAGGCTCTCGTGTTCCTTTTTTAGCTTTTTTTGTGTTTTATGACGTTTTAGGTCGAAAAATATTGATTATTTTATTATTATACTATTTATAGCGCAACCACTAGCATCTTAAGCCGTTCAAAAGTTAAAGGGGGGCGTACTTTTGACAAGCTTTGTATAATATAAGTATAATTAAATATATTTTCAAATTTTTAAGTAATTTGAAATGAACTGTGGACTGTAGATTTTTATATACCTATACGTAAAAGTGATATCAGCTGTATAAACATTGCACTTGTTTTAGATTACTTTGAATCCAGCCGTCATGATAACAACTCGAAATGGGAAAATGGAGTTAATTAATCCTGAAAATAACTTACTACCGCCTTTGCATAAAGCAGTGGAGAGCGGACATGTCGAAAGAGTTAAAAAGTTATTAAAAAATGGAGAAAAAGTGAATTACAGGTCAAAGGACCATGGTTATACGCCTCTTCGTATTGCTACTGAAAAATGTGATGAAGAAATTATCAATTTACTTTTAACCTACCATGCTGACCCTAAAATTAAAGACAAATATGATTATACACCTTTGCATGTTGCTGTACAACAAAATTGTCCAAAAATAGTCGAAAAATTAATAGAACATGATGCTTGCGTCAATTCTGCTATAAAAACTAACGGATATACTCCCCTACATTTTGCTGTCAATACGAACAATATGGAAATCATCAAATTGCTTCTAACTAATAAAGCAGGTGCCAATGAAAGAACAAGAAAAGGATTTACACCTATTCACTTAGCTGTCAAAAATACATGCCCAGAAATATGCAAGTTGTTATTACAACATGGAGCTTCCCTAAGTTCGATTACCGAAGATGGTAATACACCATTACATATAGCTGCTACATTAGGAAATGTAGAAATCACAAAGTTGTTTTTAAGCAGTAATGCTAACGTTAACTTTGTAAACAAAGATCACTTTACACCTCTTTATAACGCCGTCAAAACTGAATGCGTTGAAACCGTTAAAGAGTTATTGCAACACGGCGCTTCGGTTAATATAACTACAAAAATTGAGGAATATACCCCTTTACATCTTTCTGTTTATAAAGGAAATGTAGAAATAACTAAGTTACTTGTAAGTAATAAAGCTAATGTCAATATTAAAGGAAAAAAAAGTTATACACCTCTACATTTTGCAGTTGGGATAGGATGTCCACAAATTGCAGAACACTTAATACAACATGGCGCTTCAGTGAATTCCACAACAGATCATGGATTTACTCCATTATATATTGCTGCAAGAACAGGCCAAAAAGAAATTATTAGGTTGATTTTGAACAATATTCCTAACTTGGAAGATAATGTACAAACATTTCAACAATTATATTTATACGCAGCAAACACAAACTTTTATGAATTTAAGCTGTTAAATATTTCTTCCCTTGGGCAGAATGAAGAAATTGGCAAGTTAATTTTAAACAAACATATAAGAGAAAACGGTTATACCCCTCTACACCTCGCAATTGAAAAGAAGCAACCACACATTGTTATAGAGCTAATAAAGTCTGGAGCTTCTCTTAATTCTTTAACGGAAGATGGCAATACGCCATTGCATATTGCTGCAAAAATAAACCATTATGAAATTACCGGGTTGCTTTTAAAAAATAACTCCCACGTTAATTTTATGAATAAGGACGATTTTACACCTTTGCACTACGCAGTAGAAAACCAGGCTTTACAAATTGTTCAAAAATTATTAAAATACGGAGCTAGCGTTAATATTACGACCAAAGTTAATAAATATACACCACTGCATCTTGCTGCTTTTGCAGGAAGCATTGAAATAACTAAGTTGCTTTTAAGCAAAAACGCTGATGTTAATATAAAGGGAAAAAGAAGCTATACACCACTCCATCTTGCCGTTGAAAATGGATTCATGCACGTTGTAGAACAATTAATAAAAGATGGAGCTAGTGTACATTCCACCACGGACGATGGACAAACACCCTTGCACATTGCTGCAAAAACAGGTCAACACGAAATCGCGAAGTTTCTTTTAGGCAACATGGCTATAGTTGATTTTAAAGATAAGTACGACTTTACACCTCTACATTGTGCTGTTGAATTTAAACATTTAGAAACTGTTAAAGAATTATTAAAATATGGAGCTTGTGTTAATTCTACGACAAAATTTCATGAGTATACGCCAATCCATGGGAACGATTTACTTTTAAACATGCATGTTAATAATAAAGAAAAACAAGTTTATACACCTTTACATTTTGCAGTTGAAACCAAAAATTCAGAAATTGTAGAGCAGTTGATCAGATATGGAGCTACAATTAATTCGATTTTGAAAAATGGCAATACACCACTGCATATTGCTGCGAAAATAGACAACGCGGCGATAATCGGGATGCTTTTAAAAAATAACGCTAATATTAATTTAAAAAACAATATTGGCTTTACAGCTCTACATAACGCGGTGGAAAGCGAATGCGTAGAAACTGTCGAAGTATTATTGAGATATGAAGCTGGTGTTAATATTACGACAAACAAAGATGAATATACCCCACTACATATTGCTGTTTATCTAGGTAATCCAAAAATCACTAATTTGCTTCTAAGCAAAAATGCTAATGTCAATATTAAGGGTCAAAAAAGCTATACAACTCTACATTTAGCAGTTGGAAATGGTTGCCGTGACATTGCTGAACAATTATTAAGCCATGGTGCTTGCATAAATTCTACAACAGATGAAGGTTACACCCCACTTTATATTGCTGTGAAAATGGGCAATGAAGAAATTACAGAGATGCTTCTAAGCAAAAATGCTAATGTCAATATTAAAGAGGAAAGAAGCAATACAACTCTACATTTAGCAGTTGGGAATCGTTGCTTAAAAACTGTTAAACAATTATTAAGCCATGGCGCTTGCATAAATTCTACAACAGATGAAGGTTACACCCCACTTCATATTGCTGTGAAAATGGGCAACGAAGAAATTACCGAGTTGCTTCTAAGCAATAAGGCTTCTGTTAATGTTAAAGATAACAACGAGTGCACACCTTTGTACTATGCTGTAAAAGGTGGAAAAATGAAAATTGTTCAAAAGTTGGTAAAAAATAAAGCTCGGCACAATAGTATGACTATAGATAATTACATCAATGAACACACGAGAAATGATCCAGAAATACTAATGTCAATGATGGAAGAAATTATAAGCCTATAAAGTCATCACACGTAGCTGTAGAAAAGGTTTAATAGTCTCACACCGGTCTGGAAACAATTTTTAGCTCAACTTTCATATGTATTACCCAAGTTTTTTTTTATAATTTAATTATTTAGAGTCTTGGTATCTTTTTAAGACCAAATTTTAAAAAACCTATAGATGCGTTTTTGAAAAAATCATTTTCATTTGTTTTAAAAAATATGACATATTAAAAAGCGAGAAAAAAGTTTTTATGGACGTTTGAGCTAAATTGCTTTTTAAGGGAGTCAGCGTTCTTTTAAAGAGCATTTTTAGAATATTTATCACCTCATATCTTAGAAACGGTTTAGTTTATTGATATGAAATTTTTCCTGTAGTATAGAACTAATAAATGTAAACATTTAACCTGCATTTAAAATTAACTTTTTGACCAGGGGCGTAGATAATGGATGTCTCTTAATTTATATGTAAAACTGTAAGTCCGCCTGGTTAAACATTTAATTTTTTATGTCATAAAATGATAATGTTTATTGGATGTATACTAAAGTAAAAATTTCAAGTCAATAAGTTAAACTGTTCCTGAGTTATGAAGTGAATAATATTCTAAAAATGCCTCTTAAACGCGCTCTAGCTCCCCTTAAAAGCCATTTAACACAAACGTCCATAGACACTTTTTTTCTCTTTGACGTAAAATCTGAATATCTAAAATAATTTTTAAATATGTAATTTTTTTTTGTTAAAACAAAAAAAAAATTGTGTTTCTCAAAAACTCATCGATAGATTTTTTAAAATTTGGCCTTAAAAAGATGCCAAAGCTCTAAATAATTAAATTATAAAAAAACTTGGGTTATATGAAAGTTGAGCTAAAAATTGTGGTCTATTTAAGGTAAAATAACTCAAAAACCGATGAAGCATAACACTACGTTTCGGAAAATTTTTGCATAAGTAAAGAATTTAACACCTTGTATACTAATTCACAATCAATGGACAGTTTTAGCATTAGTGCATGGATAATTTGTTTAAAATATAAATATAATATAAAATATGATAAACTTTATAAATATAGATTTTTACTGAAATATTGGACATAAGGTCAGGGAAAGGTTATGATTTCTAAATCAGAATATTATTTTTTTATAGG
Source organism: Brachypterus glaber (assembly GCA_958510825.1). Lineage (NCBI taxonomy): Eukaryota > Metazoa > Arthropoda > Insecta > Coleoptera > Kateretidae > Brachypterus > Brachypterus glaber. Next base: position 31,325,128 of record OY294053.1, read on the forward strand.
GGAGACTTGGGGTCGTGGTCTCTAATAAAGAAATCCCTATTGTTGAAGTAAACTAAAAATATATGTTTCAATAATACATATAAAAAAATGCAAAAAATAAATTAAAACCGGCCTTGAAGATATGTAATGATACGCATTCCATTATATACTATTCACAGTAAATGGTTTATTGCATTTTCCCAAATACTTTAAAAAAATATTTCCAAAAAAATTAAAAAATAATACATTTTTTTAAAATATCCTTTATTAAAAAACGAAAAATAAAAAAAAAATAAAAGAAATTGAAAAAAACTTAAAAAAATTAAAAAATTTTCAATTTTTTTATATTTTTCTTTTTGCGAAAAACGAAAAAAATAAAAAAAGAATTTGAAAATGATAGTTTAACCCCCATAACTTTTTTGTTTTTGGGGAAACTACTTTGAAAAAAAATAGGGATCTCCCCCTCATCGAACTTAATTTGGTATTTGGGAAAATTTAATATACATACAATTTATTTTAATAGTATATAATGGAATGCGTAGCATTACATATCTTCACGGCTTGTTTTTTTTAAGCACCGTTTGTAGGAACATTTCACAAACACTTCCCTATTCAATTATCCTTATCCAGTAAAAAATACCGAGAAAAAATCATGACCAAAAAAGCCTTGAGTAAAAATATTTGACAAAAAAATGACCAGAACAAAAAAAAACAAAAATATATTTTATCCAATACATACAGATAATAAGACAATTACCAGCTTTATTTTAAATAGATAAACTCAATAATAACCCCCGCGTGGCTTTTACTTTATTGAGTGGATAATTATTTATTTTACCCACTCAACTGTCACTTGTCAAATTATTTTCTTGTAAATGTCATTAAAATTTTTAATAAAAATATGAATTCCTAAGCTATTTATTGGATAAAACCTTGTATGGCACTCATGGGTAAACCGATATTGCCCTCTCGAAAATTAACCTGCTTGGCTGACGCCTCGCAGGTTAATTTTCTCATGGGCAATATCTTACTTTACCCACTAGTACCATAAATAACTATTGTTAATTTTTTCCTAGCATTACGAAAAAGTAGACAAAAATGTTATGGTATTCTTGGCGAGCAACAAACCATACCTGACACCTTTTTGTCCTTAAGTACACAAAATCTTATACACATAAATATAATAATAATATAATCTTATATACATAATAATATAAATTTTGTTAGCATATTTGCAGTTATAAAATAGTTCTGTGATCTGTGACAAAACTTGTGAAACATGAGGAGGTAAATTAAATAAAATTTTATTTTAAGTTGCGTATTTATACATGGAGAAAAATTTCAGTAAAATTACACGCAAAAATTTTACTAAATTCCATGAAAAATTACTTGATTTTAGTAAATGATGTATTTTAGTAAATTATATACAGGGTTATTCAGAAATAAGTTCGAGAAATATAAGAGATGATTCTACGTTAAAAAATATGAAAAAACGTTTTTATAAAGGGTGGTCCGGAAATGAGCCCTAAGGGAGCTACGACCCTCATAAGGGTACATCTAAAAAGTAGTGTTTATTTTATATTTCTGGAACCCTATAAACTACAGTAATTCATTTTTGCACATGCCTTGGCATTTGTAAAGGCTATCACTTCATGTAATTTTTATTTAGTAATATTAACCAGGGACGTGCCACATGGCCGATGTCACTTTTTTGCCCCAAGCCAAAATCAGTAGATTTTTTGACATTTTCATAATAAAATTTTAATCGTTAAGTAAAAATACATATAAAAGGTACTTTTGTGTAAACATAGAGCCAACCGTTTTCGAGAAAATTGCAATTAAAGAGGCAATTTCACGTTCTGAGCATCAAAAATAGGAACTAAACAATACACCAATAAAATTTTTAGGGTGATTCTACATTAAAAACTGTAAAAAAATGCTCATATACATCTAGATTCGAAATTAATTTTTAAGAGTACTACTCTTAAAGAGTAAAACTTTTTAAGGGACCGTAGCTCCCTTAAAAGCGATTTGTGGATATTTGTGTACGGAAAGATTTTTTCGTAGTTTTTAATGTAGTAATAAACTTTTTACTGAGGCATTTTTTAGTTCATTTCTTTGATGCTTAGAACGTGAAATTGCCTTTTTAATTGCAATTTTCTCGAAAACGGTTGGCCCTACAGTGTTACATAAAGAGTACCTTTTTATGTATTTTTAATTAAAGATTAATATTTTATTGAGAAAATGTCAAAAAATTAACGGATGAAAAAGTTTGGGACAAAAAAGTGACATCGTTTTAACGTTATAACCTTTTATTTTATATTTAGGTTTGCAAGTTTATTATTTATTTTTGGTTTTGCGGTCATTGGAAGGATTGCAGCAAACGTAGCAAAGGAAAAAATAAACTTTGACAGCTATTTAGACAGGTAATTAAAAATTTAATTACACAACTAGTATAGAAACAATGACTTTTTAAAATGAGTGTGAAAATTTTGCCTGAGGTACATTTAAAAAGTGAAATAGGTAATACAACTTTTAAAATGCTACGATTTTCACAAGAGTAATATAATCAAATAGGAGAGAAGAGATCATTTTGAGCCAGTCTCCCCTAGATATGCCTATATACGTCATTGTAATAAATAAAAAGAGTTAAATAACATGCAACTTACCACACGTGTGCAGAGTAAAGCAATATTATTATCTGAAATCAAAATAAATTATTTCAATATCGCATTTCATTTTAAACTATAACTACAAATAAATGGATATTATTTACGTGTATAGAAAACATTTTTTAGCATTTTTTTAACGGCATGAGGGACGTTCATAATGTAGATGAAGCTTTTTTTGCCCCCCTTGCCTCTTGTCACAAAGTACCAAAGTACCAAAGTACCACATAATTTGATAAAATTATTTAAAAAAGTGTGAATAAAATCTTGTACCTAACACGTGGGCTAATAGCTATTACCCACTCAAAAAATTATCGTTCTCAGGCTTCGGCTTCGTAGATCAAGTATCTTTTTTCGTGGGTAATATCGTTGTTACCTCACTTGGTATTATTTTTTAAAATGCTTTTATGGTTTCAGTTATTTTAACAACGGAAAGCCTTTAGCCCTTTTTTTGGACTACGATGGTACTTTGGCCCCGATCACGGCTCTTCCAGATGACGCAATTTTGCCTGCTGAGACCAAAGAACACATAATGCGTCTGTCTAATATTAGCAACGTTTTTGTTACGGTTATATCCGGAAGAAAATTATTTAATGTCAAATCTATGGTAAGATATTTTTGATAAATAAAAAAAAAATAAAAATATTAAAATATATTTTGAAAACAATCAATTTTATCCAACACCGTCATAGAAACACTTGTTTCGAGCACTATTTTAACACGTTAACGACCGGGTGAGATGTAAGGGGTGTCACACTTACAGATCGGCAGAAATAGAAAAATAAACTGAGGTGTTTAAATTGAAATATTTTATTAAATAACTGTGAAAATTACTGGTTAGCTCCACATGTTAAATAATCTACTTTTTTATCAAAATTAATGGAGAGTCCTAGCAAATACCCTAAAGCTTATTTGGGGCTCTCCATGGCTCTGTATCTTGAACACCAAATAAATGAATAAATAAATAAAATTAATAAATAAATAATGAATTCTCAGTGTAACTTATTAAATATCAAAAAGTTTTTTCCAATAATGGCAAAAATATGTTTTGCTCACTTTTTTGCATAAAAGAAAACTTAATCTTTTTGTCATCATTTAATGCTAAATTTTTAATTAAAATTAAAGGGCGTTGGATAAAATTGAATTCTCAACTCGTGTATTAAGTGATTTTAACCAACTTAATACACTAGTTAAGAAAATTACTATTATTTCCATTCTACTTACTGTTAAGCACTCATTTGGGTTTATTAATGTTCACATTTCGACACTGGTGTTCTTTAAAGGTATTATGAAACCCGAATGCTTTTTGTTTTCTATTTTGACAGTACTTGTTTCTATTGTCAAGTAATTAATTTTATTGTTTTAATTTTTTTATGGTGTAGAACGTGAAATTCGTTTGCGACTGGCTTTTAGTGCACTTGTGCACTAAAAGCTTAATTAATTTGCAAACTAATTTCATAATATATTTTTCAAAAAAAAAGGTTATTTTTATGTTCCTATCACTCAATGATTTAACAAATCTCATTATAAAACCCATTTAGGTGCCATAATGACTTCATAACAAAACAAAAATTTATATTTTAGGTTGGGATTGAAAATATAACATACTCAGGCAGCCATGGGTATGAAATTTTGTTTACTGACGGAACTGGATATAACCACAAAATTCCGAATGAAATTCAGGAAAAAATTGATGACTTAGCGTCTGAAATTGACTTAAAACTTAAAGATACCTGTGCACTTATCGCTTTTAAAGGCCCCAGCTTGAATGTACATACTATAAGTTGTCCAGAAGACTCCAGAAAAAAGATTGAAGCTCGTGTGGAAAAACTGATGAAAAAATCGGGATTAAGGTAAAAAAAAAATCGTTAATAAAGGAATACTTTCTCTTAAAATAATTCATAAAAACATGTTTTTTTTTTTGCATAAAAAAATAAAGAATGAGAGGTAAATCAAGTTCGTGTATAAATTTTTAGAAATCTTGATAATATACATTCATATTTAAAAGTTAACAAGAATATTACGTGACTTTTTTCAAAAATCCTAGAAATCTTAACGAAAAGCTCAAAAATCTTTTTTTGTCGATAATCTCGGAAGAGATATTTTCTAATAGTTTTCCCTTCGGGGAAAAAAAAATAAAAAATAATATTTTTTTTATTTTTTTTTTTTTCATTATAATAAAAATAGTTATTTATGGTACTAGTGGGTAAAGTAAGAGATTACCCATGAGAAAAATTAACGAGGCGTCAGCCAAGCAGGTTAATTTTCGAGAGGGCAATATCGGTTTACCCATGAGTGCCATACAAGGTTTTATCCAATAAATAGCTTAGGAATTCATATTTTTATTAAAAATTTTAATGACATTTACAAGAAAATAATTTGACAAGTGACAGTTGAGTGGGTAAAATAAATAATTATCCACTCAATAAAGTAAAAGCCACGCGGGGGTATTATTGAGTTTATCTATTTAAAATAAAGCTGGTAATTGTCTTATTATCTGTATGAATTGGATAAAATTATTTTTTCCATTATTTTTATAATGATTTATTTTCAGAATTGACAAAACGCATCATGGATATGATGCAAAAGCCCCAATAGACTGGCATAAAGGGTGGGCAGCCAAATATATTTTAGAAAAAAAATTTGGCACAAATTGGAACGAAACAAGGAATGTAATTTTTGTTGGAGACGATAAAACTGACGAAGATGCAATGAAGGTATGAATAGCAGACAATAATAATAGTAATTATATACCAAGGTAGAGAATAAATTTTTTATAGCCGAGCTTATTATATCCCGAGATAAGTAGCACCGAGATATACAGTGCGAGGCTATAACATTCTTCTCGACCGTGGTTTATATATTATTTTTTTACTATTAGCATATTTGTTTATATTATTTAAACATTTTTATATCAATAATAAAGTAAAATGTTTGCTGGATCCTAATTAACCGCAAAAAAAAAACAAGGAGCCTTTGAAATCGGCATTTTTAAAAACAAATGAATAAATCAAGTTACTCACTAAAATTGGACAACATACGTGCAAGTATTTAATAATTTATTTGTTATATTCTATTAGAATTACTTTATAATGTATGGCATGTTCATTTTTTTATCAAAAATAAAAATATTGTTGAATTTTTCCCAATGGGCATTATAAGCAATGTCATATCTTTGCAATTTAATAGTATATTAAAGTACTAGTTTCATAACATACGTTTTTGGCGCACGAGTACAAGTTTAGAAAACGAGCCGCTTGCGGTGAGTTTCCTAAATAACTAGTGCGCTAAAAACTTGTTATGAAACGAGTGCTTTATACAATTTTTTCCATTTTGCTCTAAAATTAAAAAAAAACATTTAAATTGATGACTGATTTAGGGATTTTTGTATTGGATTGGCATTACAGTTTACACCATGTTTAAAATTCTAAGAACAAATGATATTTTGATATATTTTATAGTCATCTCTTCTCTTTTTTACTGCAATTAACCAAGCCACAATTTTAACATGGTAAAAATAACCTAAACACAAAATTTTGTAGAAAATTCAACTTTAAAGCGACATTGACATTTGCACGGAAAACGTCAAGCTATAGGCCAGGTCTATTGCCAACCCAAAAGAACAAAAAGTACACACCTCTTATGGGCCTATAAGAACACGCAAAATGCGTGTGATTATGAGCTTATAAGAGTCGCAAAATAGAAAAAGAAAATTAAGTGACGTCTATCGTTTATAATTATTATATTTATTATTATTATTATTAATTAAAGTACAAATGTAATAATAACTTCCGATTTCCTATCCATTTGTAACTGAATATTCAGTTTACTTTTAACAGTGTTACCAAAAATTTACTTTTTTAGAGTTTAAAAGGAAACGCAGTCACATTTAGAGTCTCTATGAACCCGAAAGTTGAAACAGCAGCCGATTATGTTATTCCAGATCTAGAGGCCGTAAGAACATTGTTGGACTGGATTGAAAAGAAAATGTCCAAATAATGAATACCGAAATAGGTTAATTATGTATATTTTATTAGGAAATTGATTTCAAAAAGTATTGTTTTTCAATAGCAGTATTTTTTTATAAAACGTCAAAATATTTATTATATATTTAAAAATATATATATTAAAAAAAATAAAACATTTTAAGGTTATTTAATATTTCTTATTATTTTTTGTAAGAAGGTATTTATTTTGGGAAGCAGTTAACTTAAATCAAAATTTTTAAAAATATCCTCGTGTATGGAGTCCTAATTTCTTTTTAGGTGTCATTTCAAGGTATTTTACGTTATGAAAAATAAGTGGGATTTCGGGTGGGACAGGGTTAAACAAGTATTTATACTTATGCGTTTTTTATTTAAAATTCAAAACAAACGTGCATAGATATCACTTAGGAGGCAAGAAAAGAAAGGGTGGCCATCCAGAACCGTACTTACTACAAACAAGGTTTTGGGACGCACACAGATTTTTACATTCTCTAGTAAAACTTTTCGTCCTAAATTCAAATCTGTCAATATATATATGTATTTTTTTTTTAAGGAAGCAGCTGTTTGTCACGTATTTTTTTTGCAAATTTTTAGGGTTTTTAAAGCTTTTAAGGTATATTTTTAGTCAGAATTGTATTCTCCTCTTTTAAATGGGGGGCTACGCTATTCCTTATAAAAAAATAAAACGTTTCGTGTTTTATTATTTATTAAAGTCCAAACGAAAAACCAAAACAAACCAAAGACGTCGGACGTCAAAAAAGCCACGTTTTTGGTAGCGTTTATAAGATATCGGCCCTTAAGTTGCATGCAATGCAATTTTCGCTAGTCTAAGCCTGAATTAAAAATGTTGTTTTAAATGTTTTACGTAAGGCTTATATTAGGCTAATATTTTTGTTAACAATATTCTAAAGAAGTAATTAAGGTTAACATAACCCTTAAGTTTAACTTGTTATACACCTTTTATGTATTTAAAATATTACCTATTACCTAATAATATATTAGTTTAGTTTAGTTTAGTTTAGTTTAGTTTAGTTCAGTTTATTGTTTATACTCGTTCGGGGACTTTTTTCAAAATTAGTTTATACCTTATTAGAGTGATTGTTGTATGAACATTTAGTAATAGTACATTTCTAACCTAATAAGAAAGTGAAACATTTCCAACTCGTGGGATGCTATTTGGCCGAGTCGCATCTCGAGACAATGTCATTTTGTTATGAGATTAGAAGTTTTTTTTTGCACAATCATATAAAAATAAAATATTACGAAAATATTTATATTTAAACATATGTTTGGATATGTTGCCCTTAATGACACTCACCGCACGCCATCTATGAGGTAAAATCTAAGTTTAAAAAATAGCTCTTTTCTGCCCTTGGTTAGAAAAGAGGTAACTTGTTGAAAAGTAAATAAGAATGATATACTTTGCAACTTTTTATAATGCACAAAAAGGACATTGTATAATTGTGAAATAAAATATTTTTAGTACGTCCCTGTGTAAACGTGGGAAGGGTTTATGTGGCACCATGTAGATCCAGATTAAGTAAATCCTTTAAGCAGTGCGACGCAAAGAAATTTTCAAGTTAAACAGAAATCTATTGAAATAAATATATTCAGATAGATTAAGATATTTTATTCTTTTCTCGGTTTCTATCTTTTCTATCAAAGTGGTTGAGAAAAAAAAGAAGGAAACAATTTAAAGTTAGAATTGAGAGATATTTTTTCAAACATATGAGCATCTATGATTAACTCAATTAACTCAATTAACTTAAAATTTAAAAAATCCATATGAATTTTTTTTTTAATTAAAATGATTTCAAATGAATTTTACAAGACGAAAAAGTTCATGTTTTTGTTTGGTTCTGTTTTGTTTTTGCAAAAAAATATAGTATTTGCAGAAAAAAGTGAAAAAAATCACTAATAAATGCATATCTTTAGATATTTCTGAAGTAAAATTTTAGATCCATCATAAAAAAAATAAAAATAATTTTCTTGCAATAAAATTAAGTAAAAGCTTTGTTAAAATATTAAAATATTTTAATCGCGTAGATTAGGAAAATGCCCTGGAGACGTCCCTGGAGATAATTTAAGAAAAACGATTCCCAAAGCACGTTTTGCAGGAAGAAAATATAAAACATTGGCAAATGTTCTTTAAAATAAAACTGCAAAATTGCAAAACTAATATTATCTTAGGTAGACCAAAATCCATTTAAATAGATTTTTTGCACGACCAAGACTAAAACCTAATTTTACGCTTTCATTTTCGGGACTAAACTTGCCGTTTTTCTCCCTAGGGAATAAAAATTACGGCAACCTTGTTAATATTAAAATATTATACTTACTATGTGCTTTGTTGGTACAAAAATTAGGTTTGGTGGTGTTTTGTAATAAATTAGCGATTCAAACCAATTTATTTGATTTTAACAAAGAAAACCTTTAAAAATAACATTGTTATAACAATTTATACATAACTTAAAATTTATCATCTTCGTCCATTTTTTTGACTTTTGTGTCAACCATATTAAAAAACAATTGAAATCGCGATGAAACTGACTTTTCGCAATTTACAGGCATCTTGATTAAATTACGAAAATAAAACAACCGATTTTAGACGCGTGGTTTTTAATTTTAATTTTATCTAGCTACCTAAATTATGTTTGGTCCTGCAAAAAATAGTGTATATACCTCAGGACTAAACTTGGCTGTTTTAATCCCTTGCATTTCTGTTTCCCTCGCTCGCTACGCTCGCGCAGGAAACACTAATGCAGCGGGACTAAAACAGCCAGTTTAGTCCCTTGGTATATAAATAACTATTTTATTTCATTGTATCTAAAAGCGCCACTTTTTGTATGATAAACCTTTACAAAAAGTTAAACTTTTCGGTCTAGCCGAAAAGTAAAATAGACGACGTTGATTGGTTGAAGCGTCTCAAGTTATCGCGGTCACAAATTTCCCGGGCAGACAGAATATATTTTTGACAGAAATCATATTTTTGCATATAAGAAAGGTAAAAAAGAGTAATACAATTTTTTATAGATTTTCTTACCAACGCAAGACTTTCCTCGGAGAAAGCAAAATTCCAAAATTAATCCTTAAAAAAGTCAACTTTAACTGCATTACAACACAATACTATTAACTTTCTAGTAATCCGGTTTCCAGGACTTGGCTTAAAATTAAGCGGAAAGGCTTAAAATTAAGCAGAAAGTCTAAGATTATTGATGTTATCCTTTTGTTATCCTTTTTTTTACAAAAATCCCTCTGGTTGACCAGAAGCATTGTTGCCAACCGCAAAAGGATAACACAGGTAAGGTCATTAGTGATATTCGGAAAAATATAGGATTAATACATAATCCTGTATAATATCCTATATCCTTAAGGTGGTCTGTGTAATTCTTTTTTCAATAATGATATATTTTTACTGCCTGTTATTTGCACACTTCATACCCCATTTCTCGTGTTATTAAAGGATGTAGAGATTTCATATTTTGGCTACCCCTCCCAATAGGGGGGTGTTAGGGGGGAAGCCAAAATATAAAATCTCTAATCCCTTAATAACGCGAGAAACGGGGTATGAAGTGTATGAATTTTGGGTAATTTTCGTGACGTATTTTATGGACGACCCCTTAAACGAAGGCATTTTAATTAAGTTAGTTGCCGGCGAAACCGGAAGTGCAAAAAATAATTTTGTACGCCATTTTGTAGCTACAAAAAATTTTTATGTTTAATTTATTTTTTTTTGAAACTCACCCGGTATTTGTAAAAGCATTTATTACTATTGTGGAAAAAAAAAAACAAAACATTTTAAACAATTTAATATGCAAATTCTATTTTAAATTCAATCAAATATCGTTAGTTATCAATCGGGAAAAAAGCGCAAAAAAGAATGGAAAAGTGGAAAACAGCGAAAAATTATTCATCAACCCAAATCCAATCTAATTCCAACTTAATATCCAGCTTAACCCACATCCAGAGACCCGGTACGCCCCGCCATGGCAATTCTGATATGTCGACTGGAATTTCTCAAGAAAATCATAGTAGGCTTTTGTTAAATCAATCCTTAAAATTCGCCGATAATAATAATAATAATTTGATTAATTGACATAATTTTACATATATGTAATATAAATAATATTATATTATAAATAAATATTGTATAAATATTGTATTGTAACTTACAGTTTGAACTTACAATTTGTAAGTAACTATACAGTTTCTGTGTATTAATTAACACGTTAACTGCCACCTTCATTGGCTAAAAATTAATCTGGGAAACCATTACGTGCACTTTTATTTCAGCATATAAGAAAGTTATTTATGGTACTAGTGGGTAAAGTAAAATATTGTTGATGAGAAAATTAACCTGCGAGGCGTCAGCCAAGCAGGTTAATTTTCGAGAGGGCAATATCGGTTTACCCATGAGTGCCATACAAGGTTTTATCCAATAAATAGCTTAGGAATTCATATTTTTATTAAAAATTTTAATGACATCTACAAGAAAATAATTTGACAAGTGACAGTAGAGTGGGTAAAATAAATAATTATCCACTCAATAAAGTAAAAGCCACGCGGGGGTTATTATTGAGTTTATCTATTTAAAATAAAGCTGGTAATTGTCTCATTATCTGTATGTATTGGATAAAAAAACATTTGTCTCGAAAAGCGAGAAAAAATTAATTAAAAAATATTTATATAAATATGTATAAATATGTACAAAATGTATGTATTTATACTAAAAATAAAATCTACTTGGTTTTGGAATAGCAAAGCCAGACTACCTAACTGCAAAAAAAAAACAAGTGAAAAAGCATGCCCGCTAAAATTTATTCAGAGCCGACGCTTTTCAGCGACGCGTGGTGGTTGTCGTCATGACTACGACGAAACAACGGCGCATCGCGACGACCGAGTTGCCATAGGGACCATTCATACGATACACGGAGAATGCGGTTTTTTAATATTACTATACTAAATTACTAAAAATTACTAAAAATTTAGCAATATTTGACAAAGTTTAGTATACCTATTCAACGACAGAATACGACTCTGACGTCACAGTGCGTAAATTAAAAAGCACTCTGTAGGGTAATTGAAACTTATTTTGAAAGACTTATTAAATGATAGTTGTATACATTTTTTCTACGACTGCTTTAGAAAGTAAGCAAATACACACACCTTTCAAACACAGAATGAATCCATTCTAGCTCTAGATACGGTATAAAAAGTCGAATTTTCCATGCCGTAAAGTAAAACAATGTATATTACGCAACGAGTTCCTAGACCTAGTTATTAATGTACGAGAGTGTATATTTTATATTTTTGTCCACGGTCATGATTAATACGCCTATAAACCACGGCCGTGGTTTATTTTTAAAGACCTGTGCACGAGTCTGTTACGGCCGTGGACAAAGTATTGTATTCTACTCGCGTAGAATATAGTAAAAATTTAGATAAATTTAAAGTTTGAATTTATAATAAAAACTGGTTTTAAATAAATAAAAAGAGTATACCCTAGATTACGAAGCATAATAAATCTTCGCGGCTTGTTTTACATTATTAAGCCCTCAGTATGCGAGTTTACGCTCGATTCGCGTGCCGCCCCCTCAAAACGGGGGATTTCCCCCCGACAAGGGATAACTTCCTCTTTAATCTCCTGTCATTGCAAATCTCATATCCGGTGCTGCGTTTCGCAATGGAGTTTTACCGCTGTAGGTATCAACTGAAAACATTTTCGAAACATGAATGAAAGGTAGTCCTAGAAAAAATGATTTTTCCACCACTACTCTAGAATAGCATCATTCTTTACTGATTTTTAGATCGAGTTGGGAAAATCCACTGTTTGGTTGGTAAAATTGAAAATTTGAGTGGAAATTTGGTAAAATTGATCTTTTTTTAGTTATCAAAGTTTTCTGTCAGGTCTGCAGGGGTAAAGCCTTTTCTGAGTTTTTTTCAGAGGTGAGGTTAGTCATTAACATTTTCCGTCAGGGGTTGGGAAGATTGGAGTACAGTTAGGAATTTTTTCAAAGGGAAATTCCTGAATTTTAAGTTGGGAAAAATAACTCTCTGATACTTTTTAAGAAAATAAATAGGTATTTTTTTTGACCTAAATTTTAATTTTTTTAAAGGGTGTTCTACGAACTATAAAATTCCATAGGCATTATTTAGATCTTCTCAATATCACCGATTATTATCTGGTAGTTAAAATCTGAACAGAAGCTCGAAAATAAAAGGTTCCAAAAGGTGCCAAAAGGTAGAAATACTATGTGTGGTCAGATTTCAAAACTAAACAATTGACAGTAATCCTTTTTGACGTATGACATATGATCCATTGTTGTCAAATTGGTCAAATTGATCAAAATGACCAGGTTAAGTCAAGTAGAATATAATCTTTTGGGAAGTATAAACGCAAATTCAAAAACTTTTTATTCATGGATATTTTTTTTAATGTTATTTGGGTAGTATACTTTTGATCTAAGTTGATGTAATTATAGGGATGCTGATATTACAATTAATATATTACAACAATAATTTTAAATAGGTTAATTTACATAAAAATATGAAAAAAGTTCCAAGAATAAATGTCCCATTAGAGTTTTCTTAGCACCTATTGTTGGATAGGGTGATAATATTATCATTAAAAAGCGCAACATTTTCAAAGCTTTACATAATTACGAGTTTTAACATAAAACATCGTCATATTTTGCATGTATTTCTTTTGAAAAGCAGTAAAATCAAGGAGTAAATAAACCATTTGAAGGCGAGCATCTATTGTCTAACGGCGCTTCCTGTGATCATTTGAAAAAAAGTTTTAAAAAAAAACATAATACGGGGTAAAGATTGAGGGAGATAACCACCTAATTTTATATAAGAAAGTTATTTATGGTTATTTTCTTACCACCTATCCAACAATAGGTGGTAAGAAAATTCTAATGGGACATTTATTCTTGGAATTTTTTTCATATTTTTATATAAATAGGTTAATATAAAATATTTTATAATAATATATAATAATAATATAATAATAATATATTAATAATATAATAATATAATATATTAATAATATAATAATATAATAAGTTTTAACATAAAACATCGTCATATTTTGCATGTATTTCTTTTGAAAAGCAGTAAAATCAAGGAGTAAATAAACCATTTGAAGGCGAGCATCTATTGTCTAACGGCGCCTCCTGTGATCATTTGAAAAAAAGTTAAAAAAAAACATAATACGGGGTAAAGATTGAGGGAGATAACCACCTAATTTTATATAAGAAAGTTATTTATGGTTATTTTCTTACCACCTATCCAACAATAGGTGGTAAGAAAATTCTAATGGGACATTTATTCTTGGAATTTTTTTCATATTTTTATATAAATAGGTTAATTTACATAAAAATATGAAAAAAATTCCAAGAATAAATGTCCCATTAGAATTTTCTTACCACCTATTGTTGGATAGGGTGATAATATTATCATTAAAAAGCGCAACATTTTCAAAGCTTTACATAATTACGAGTTTTAACATAAAACATCGTCATATTTTGCATGTATTTCTTTTGAAAAGCAGTAAAATCAAGGAGTAAATAAACCATTTGAAGGCGAGCATCTATTGTCTAACGGCGCTTCCTGTGATCATTTGAAAAAAAGTTTTAAAAAAAACATAATACGGGGTAAAGATTGAGGGAGATAAAAAATTGTCAAAAATTCGTAAAAAATTAGTAACATAATTGATGAACCTAGGTTACTAAACCAATAAAATAAAAGTTATTGTAAACACTTCGTAACAGTGTAAAATATATAATTGTAAAAGTAAATACGCGTGCATGCACTTATAATATTTGAAGGGAAATATTTGAGTACACTTTATTTGTTTGCAATCAAATAATTTGAAGTAGATAATGCATTTTCAATGAATGGTATAAACACTTCGAAAAGGAATAAAAAGGATAATATAATATCTTTTACAAACAATTATGTTTATTGTAGCATTAAAAGTTAATCGATTTTTAATCGGATAAATTCTGGACTTTATACACTGAGTGAAATTTTTAGTAAAAGTGTGAAAAGGCACAAGGATTTTTCTAATGCTACCTAAATTTTTGCTAATGATTACAATCAGAATTTGTAACCGTACTAAACAAGGTTGTATTATTCTAACCTCAAGCAACTTTTATACTTTTTATACACCTACTAAAAGTTTTAAGTACACTGTAAAAAGTAAACTGAATCTTCAGTTACAAATGGATACGAAGTATAGTAAGTTATTATGCTATACAATTGTACTTTAATTTTGGTTAAAAACACGCAACATGTCATGTCCTGCCTTAAATATTAAAGTACGTGACTTTGGAACTATAGTGTTTTTAACAAAAATTAAAGTACATTTGTATAGGATCCTAACCTCCTATCCGTAACTGAATATTCCCTTAAAAATGGATAGGAAGTTATGATCATACACGGAAAAAAAAAATTATAGCTAGGAGCGCTATAACACACATACCAAGCAAATTATAACCGCTTATTATATAAATACAAGGCTTTCTCTTACAATTATGGCAGTCAGTGTAAAAATTTATATGAAATACTTTAATTGTTTAGTGAATAATAAAATATAACAAATAGTATGGCATTTATAGCTTAAATAGATTTAATTATTGTCCGTGCTAATAATTTTTATAATATAATAAAATTTCTGTAAATTTATAATAGTGCCTGTAATAAATATAATCGTGTCTGTAATATATATAATCGTTTCCAATTTATTTTTAACATTATTAGTTATTGTGTCCCTTATAATCTATAGCTTAAATCACTATAATTTGCCACTGTTTCCAAATATCTTATAAGGTATAGCGCAGAGCCCACTAATTTCTTTCCGTGTATACAAACGTACTTTAATTTTTTTTAAAAACACTATAGTTCCAAAGTCACGTACTTTAATATTTAAGGACGGACATAAAATGTTGCGTGTTTTTAACAAAAATTAAATTACAATTGTATAGGATTATAACTTCCGATTTCCTATCCATGTTTAACTGAAAATTCAGTTTACTTTTTACTGTGTAATTTCTCTACATGCAAGTTATGACATAGTATATTACATAAAGTGTACGGAAAGTGCATGATCAAATATTAAGTACGAGCCACGCAGCGGAAAATGCAGAAACGTCGCGAATAAAAAAAAGATACTTTCCGACAAGTTATGTACACTATTTTTTCTACGACCCCAACAAAATTAAATAATTGAAAATAAATATTTATTGTTTTCGTCAAATAAAGGTCAATAAAATTATGATAATATCATTATTTACAATTATTAGACTGATTAAAATTAAGTACCTATTCAAAAAACACCAGTATTTCACAAAAAAATAATAATTTAATCTTTAATCGCAGATCTGTGTTATTCATACAGGTATCCCACAACCTTAAGCGTGTGAAATCGATAAATTGGCTTTTTTTCTATACATTAATTTTTTAAAAATCTATCTATTACCTATCACGTTATCAGAAGGTTTGATTTTTTTCTATACCCAACTTTCAATATGTTGTTATACGGTTTAATCGAGTTTCTTAGTAATATTAATGAGATATGTAGGAGCTATAATGAATGTTATATGTATATATATTACACGGTAGCTGAGAAGTGCTGACACGTCAATCAGACATTCTAATAATATTGAGTCAATATTATTGACATTTACTTTATTAAAGATGGAGGTTTAATTAATATAAGAATGATTTGACTTTAAAGAAAAATAAGGATTATTTCCTAAAAAATTTACTTTTTCCATTTTCGTTGTATATATATTATTTAATAATATTAAGTGCTTTATTTAAAATATTTGTTTTATTGCATTTACAATGTCCGGTTGTCTTTAACCTTGTCAGCAGTTTAAAGCCATTCAGTGTTTCATATTTGCAGTCGAAGAAAAAGTATAATTTATAACATACATTCCGTGCTCGCGAGGTAGTCATACTCGCCTGCCGGCTCGTTTAACAAACTTTCTGCTCGCGCGGAATATTGTCTATTCCATACTAGTTATGGAACTATATACAATAGGCGAAACTACTTTTTTGCGGGACTCGCCCTTTGTAACTCGGCTCGAAAATCAGGGTCATTCACAAAAATACGTTTTTTAGGGCCTTAGTACCTACATATTTTCCGAAAATATATAAAATTCTAAATTCATTTACTTCACTTAAAACGAACACCAATTTAAGCAGTCTAAATTTTAGACTAAAAGTTCTAGAGCATGCAGTAGAACTAAAACAAACAAATGCGATGCAACTATAAAGTGCCAATAAGTGAATGTCAACAGAGAAAAAGTTGGTCTTTGGGAAAACTCAAACACAGAGTGCAGTGAAAAGTGGCAGTGTCTACACTATAAAAATATCTCACTTAAATTAATAATCTCTTACTAAAAAAGGACTTTTTTGCGCTTTATGATATTTTATGTATTTAAATGCAAAAATTTAAAAGGGGCAAACAACCAATTAATGTGTACCGTAAATATTTCAATTTCAGCAAAATAAAACTATAAACTTAATCCACCCTGCCTCTGGTATTTAGTTTTGCCCCGGATTCCCTTATATGTATAATGACTTATTTGTATAAAAAATTATAATTTAAAACCCTTTAAATGTTCGTGTTTTCGTGACCCTTACCTTTCATTTCAATTGAAAATGTTTTTTTTTTTGCTTTTAGTGATTTTTTTCCCTTTTTAGGTAAAATGGTAATTAATGTAAATAAATTAATGGTTTGTAATTTTAGTACGATTTTTTCTCTTTTGTTCAAAAATACATTAACTCGTTTTCATAGGTATATAATTGATTTTGTTTACACTGAGAGAAATAATTAATGAAAATATAATGATGAAACTTTAGTAATAAAACCATTGGCGTCGTTTACACCATGTAAACATATTGTACCTAAAAATTTCAATTCCATCCAAGAATAGGATATAAAGGATTAAATTTGAAAGATAATGATGTCATACGTTAGAATTTCCCTTAGCTCTCCCTTATTCCTGGAACAAATTAAATTCTATGACCTCTTCTGGATAAAAAGTAGTAGGTACCTATTTAATATTATATATTTTTCAAAAAGAAATAAATTTCTCCGCCCATTAAAATCGTATATTTTACAGTCATTACACCATATCATTGCCCGTTTTAGTTAGATATTAATTCGTCGCAATTATCATCAAATTCCCATTTGGCACATGGCCAAAAGTCAACCCTATTAATCCCCCCAGGAGAAGAGCCCGTCAAATCAAACACATGTACACAGTATCGTCGAACAAAATAAACTTTCTATGTCACATATGTCCTCAGTATTCCTATACAAGGAATATAAATCTTATTACAGTGTTAAATTGTGGTCCCGTGTCACTAATAGGGACCCCCCAAAGGGGAGAAGCGACGGGCGGTCTTGTGGGGGTACCAGGGGGCCACCCCTTCGCACAACTGTTACACTGTTTCTCAGTTTGATGTCTGTTGGGACACATACCAGTTTTTGAACGGTTAGTTTGATAAGCTGTCGATGTGTGATGTATAGTTTTGGTACTGGAATGTGAGTAACGGTATTTTTAGAAAAGTAATTGTTAAAACAGACAATAGTATATTAAAGTACTAGTTTCATAACATAAAAGCGTGTTATGAAACGAGTCCAATGGTCTTGAGAAGTAAAATGGGCGTAAGTCTATTGTAAAACTAGTGGACTTCCGCCAGTCTTTTACAGGTACAGAAATAATTATAAACCTGTCTTTAAAATTTTAAAAGACAAAAGGTTTGACCGGGGTTAGGTTAACCTAAAGATAGCATTCTAACCATACTTAATAGTTTACAATTAATTACCAAAAACCACCAAGTAAAAACACATCAATAATAAAACCCCGAGTAAAACCCTTGTTTAAAAGAACCGATGGTAACTTATGGCCAAACTAATTTATCAAAAATTTTAGGCTAAAATCGAACAAATTATGTAATGCTTCTTATTTCATAGTATACTCACAGTATTTTTTTTAAAAGAAAAGATTATTTATTTGAAAATAATATTTTCCGAGAATTTGGCATTTCTCTTACCTTTTTTTTTCTTTCTTTTTGACGGTTTTTAAAAATCAGCAAGTTGCACACCCAACATCTTTTTTTAGCTTTTTATGATTTTTTAAAATAAATTTTTATCAAATTTAGTTATTTTTCTTAAATTTTTATTTCGATTGAATATTTCGTTATTGAATTATCGTGAGGAAAGTATTTTTTAAATTTTAACCAAAATTATAAAAATCTTAAAAAACTAAATTAAATTGTTTGATATTTACAAATTTAAAAGATCTATATAAAACATTCTACTATTCCTTAAAACAACTTTTGTTTGATTAACGACTGCGTTAATCAAACAAAAGTTGTTTTAAGGAATAATAGAATGTTTTATATAAAAATCTTAATTATTAATTTGCCGAATTGGTGAAAAATTACCCACTTTTCCGAAAAAAAGTGGTCCGTCAAGGGGTTAAATTAAATTTTTTGATCTGGAATAATTTTTGTCGAATTTGGAAATTTGAAAACCATCTTATAATACTATTCTAGCTCAAGAACAGAAAAGAGTATAATAAAGACAACAAATACGTAAGAAAATTGATAAAACAAAGATGAAACATTAGCCCGGGGTACCACCTCGATCTATCCAACAGAAATACAATAAAAAAAATAAAATAAAAAACAAATCAATCTATCAACATCTCCCTAGGGGTGCGAATACGCTCCCTAAAAGCCGACAAAAACCATGTTATAGTGTAGTTAATACTCCACAGGTACGTGTGGGTACCAATGGTACCGTACCAGGCAAGAGCAAGCTTTTACTTACGGTATTTACGGCAAGTGTAGATGTAGCAGGGCGTCCTGCTAAGACTATTTAATAAATATTTGGTATGGACAGGTGCGTAGCCATGTAAGGAAGGGGTTATGGGAGGAATTACCCCCCCCCCAAGAGCTCTTCAGTAAGGACACTAGATTAGTTGACTCTATTCTAACTAATCTAGGTCCTTACTCTGCAGAGGTCCACAGAAAAATTAAAATCTCCAGAAAAATATAATTAAAACTTTTGTTTTATATTTCTAAGTTGTTTTAAGGTTTTAAAAAAACGCCTGCGGAGCTGTAGATTGCAATTATTGTAATCACAATAATAATCGAGGCCCTGTGCCAACCAAAGTCTTCAACCTAAACCCAAATGTATGAGAAAAATTAAGTAGTTTTACAAGGTGTTAGAAAAAAATTATTTATAAAAATGGCGAAGGCGTCATCATTGAAAACTGCACTGGCTCAAATAAGAGTTTTCCTGGTGACTTCAATACCAGGTTTTGGTGAATCTTGAGTGCTGATTTATATTTTTAAATTTTCTATATCTTTTGTCAAAAACAATAGCCTTTAAAAGACCACTAAAAAACACTTAATATTAACAATCGTAAAAAGTTCCAACAACATCCAGACGTCAACAAATATGTCGAGGCATAAACAATAGGTCGAATAGGCTAGGGGCGTGTAAGAGGCAAGCGAGGGGCCTCGACCGAAGGACCCCCCGTGGGGCTAATGGCGCCCCCCCCGTGTCATTGCTTTCGCCGAAACAGAACGGAACAGCGGGTAGCGTCCTAGAACTTGTGACCTTACAACTCTTGCCGACTCATAGTGCACTAGTGGATCAGACAAAAGGCCCGTATGTCTGGTATTTAGCAGGGTTTAGAGCCAATTGGCGGATATATTCGTAAACATGTTGATATGCTTATTATAGGGATAATTAAACAGCAAAAATTATGTGATTATGTTTACTTTGTGTGATATGCAATGTGCACAGTACTGGAGTGCCTTTATGTGACGTTTTCTGTTAAGAAAAGGTCAGTAATTTGTGGGGCGCCAACCAAAATATTACTCATAGTCTAAGAGCTGGTGACTATTTTTATTTAATTATTTTTTCTCAGCTGTATTTTATGTATGTCTTAAAGTACATTCAAATTAAGCTATTTGCAAATCGTCAGGTCCTGGATCGGGTTCCCTTGGGTGCTAGAAGTCCCAAAAAGATAGTGAAATCAGGTGCCTTAAAAATCTATTTTTAACTTACCGAGTCAAACATTACATTTATTACATATAGATTAGTCTATTTTCAGTTTTACACAATTATTCAGCAGGGCAAGGGGTAAAAAAAGATTTTTAAATTTTTTTTGGCATATCGCACCCGTTACGAAACAGTGTCATAACACAAAATTTTGAAAACTGTGTTTTTAGTGCTGTTATTGAGATCTACCGATCTGTATAACTGGCATATTTAATTTAGATTTAACTATGCTGGTCCGTAACGGGTGCGATATGTCAATACTAAAAAGTCTAATGAATTTTCATTTAATCAAAATTCATTTGATAAATTCTCATTTAAAAAATTAAGTATTACATAGGCACGTTTCAAAGACTGTTCTTACCCCCTTCGTCCCACAATTATTGTATATACTGCCGTGATAAGCTAAAAGGTCCTATCTACATAGGTTTGGACTTTTTAGATACACAGATAGGACCTTTCAGCTTAGAAAGGCAGTATATATGAAAATAGCTTAATCTAAATGTAATAAATGTAATGTATATGACTCGCCAAGTTATAAATAGATTTTTTGGTAGCTCATTGACATAGCTTTTGGAACTTCTAGCACCCAAAGGGACCGGATCCGGAGCCTGTCAATAGTAATAATAATAATAATAATAATAAAGGTCTTTATTTAGCAAATCAGAGTTACAATAAGTTTGTATTTGCATTTTGGGCGAGGTTTAGTGCAGATAACAGATTTTCTAACGAAGCAAGTCGATAAAAAAGAGCTGCCAGCCGCCTATTCTTCCACCTAATGGTCGCCAGCTCTCCTACTATTAGATCGTACCTTTGCAAATACTATTTTGTTGCTTTAAAACTTACATATTTAATATGTTATTTATATTTGTATTATAATTTTCTTCTGTATAATTTTATTAATATCAATTTTAAAACATATTCCGCAAGAAAAAATTATTAAATATTCAAATATATTTAGTCATAACCATAAAATAAAAACCATAAACTACACCATGCCGTCTAAGATAAACCCATTAGTATAAAAGATCGTTAATTTTACCCATAAAATGAAAAATGCCACCTCAAAAATGTGCAACCTTACCGCGTCATATGAATGCCGCTTGAAATATTAAAGTCCTCTCAACTCTACCGATGCTTATACACACAAAAAAGTTTTTTTCTACGACTGCTTTAGAATGTAAGCAAATTCACACACTTTTTAAACACAGAATGAATCCATTCTAGCTCTAGATATGGTATGAATATTCCTTATCAAGTGTTAGAATGAGCACATGTAGTGCTATGTCTTGTTTATAAAAGTAAAGAAAACTGTGGCAAAATTAGCAAAAATATACATATTTTACCACGAAATATTGAATAATTTAATGCAATTTAAAGTTTTACGTTAAAATTACATAAAGTGTATTAGTTTTTTTTTTATATTTGACCAGTTTTTTATCAATTTAGTTCAAAAAATTAAAACTGTTCCATCTATTATTAAATATTTAAACCTGATATCTGTCACAACAATCTGACATAACCTTCAATTTTTGCATTATAATTTGTAAATATGTGCTAAAATTAAATAAAAATATTTTTTAACTACTGATTTGATAAAATTATTAAATAACATTAATTGCTTTATTTAAAAATATGTGTTTTGTTGCATTTACAATGTCCAGTCACAAAAAACATTGTTTCTAACCTTGTCCTTGTTTAAAGCCATACAGTGTTTCATATTTGCAGTCGAAGAAAAAGTATAGTCTACAACACGTATGGAATAGTCATTCCGCGCTTGCGGGACCGTCATACTCGCCTGCCGGCTTTCCGCTCGCGCGGAATATTGTCTATTCCATACTAGTTATAGAATATACTATTCAGGATTAAAACAAAGAAACAAAAAAAATACAAATTTTAATATTTAAAACCTTTTTATTTTGCGACCAAATCAAACATCACAAAAATTATGCACCTAGTATGCGAACTAAGTCTTTAGTGTTAATAAGTGAGAATAAAGTTTGGACTGTCAAGAAACTTAGGGCAGTTCGCGTATGCGGTGCATCTAATATTTTTTCTACTACCTAGCTATTAACTCCAAATATCAGTTAAAAATATAGTTTAAAACTTATTTTATATAGCTCTTAATTTGACAAATGAATTAAAAAATGTTAGAAGTTATCTTAATTTTTTTTAAATATTGACAGCTGTTAATAAGCAATGCTTAACAACGGTCAATAATAAATAAGTTCACTGATTTTATTGGTTGTCAAGGTAAACAAGCCTTGACAACGGTTAATAATATGAAGGCTAGTATTTAATTAGGTAGTGGAAAAATAGCTTATACCCCTCCCTTGACACCCTTGCCCCACCTCACCTTGAGAACGCCTTAAAGACAAATTTGGAGCATAGTTATCCGACGTAACTGTTTTTTTTTGTAAAAATTCTTTTTGTTTTAGATTTTAAAAAAATGAACAATATATGTTTTTCGATTTTTATGTTGCGTGTGACTTTATTAGACTCAAACCATAATTATTAGGGCTTTTAAAAAACTTATTATTTTGAAATCAGCTTATTTTTTTCTGTGTACCTGCCAAATAACCCCGAATAATCTTCTCTTGCCGTGAAAAACAGAAAAACCGCAAAACGAATCCTCCTAATGACCCTAGTTCGTAATTTATTTTTTCTCCTGTCTCATTTTTTTCTGAAAAATCATTAGTAGGTAGGTATGGCAAGATAGGTGGATAGAGTCTTTTGCACCTGCTGATCCATATGTGATTTTAAGTAAATCACATAAAGTAGTAATTTAATTAACACAACTATAACAAACTCTTAGTTTAACTAAACCATTAAAAGGTTAATCTAGTTAACCATTTTATTAAGGCTAGATTCTTAACGCATGTGAAATTAGCGGCCACATTTAGCTATGTTGAATTGGTTAATTTTGTCTTGCTACAAACTTGTCTATCGCCAAAACTGCACAATCTCCTTTAACTAAAAATATCTGGCACCAAATTTAAAATGGAAAAGATAGCTAAAATGTTCCTTTTACAACTTTTTAAATAACTATGTAGTACCAGTTCTATTATCGTAAATATTGCCAAACCTTATTAACTTTTAATTAAATTCTATCCAAATCTATTCGCCTTTCTAACACGCTGTCAATAAAAAAGCAACAATAACAAACTATAAACGAAAAAAAAAAAGAAAAACTAAACAAAAACGATCGTCAATCTACGTCACAACAAATAGATTATTATTATTATCAAAAAATCAAGTGACTTGTGAAACTCTAAGCATGGCCACCTAATTTCACGCTACTTTATAAGAATAACACAGTTTGAAAGAGGAATATGTGAGGAGTGACTGATCAATATTTTTTTTGAGATCGATTCGTAAGTCCATCAGTCCATCAGCAGATCTCTATCCCATTCTATCTCTAGAATATTTAAGTACGTAAATAAAATATTATGCAAACTTTTATGGACCCTGGATTCATGGCAATATATTTTTTTGGACAAGGAGGAACATTAAAAATTTTTAAATAGCAGGAATATCTCAAAAAAAAAATAATTTTAAAATAAAATTAGTGGAGAGCCCCTAGCACAAGCCTATGCTTATTTGGGGCTCTCCATGACAAAGTATGTATTAAAAACAATACTAATAAATAAATAAATAAATTCAAGTTGAATAGGTACGTATATTAAGAGGTTAAAACTTGAATCAAGTAGAAGTGCTTGGTTTAAATAATTCGATTTCTTGTATTGAGTTGGAAAGAAACTTAAATGAAAGTTGGCAAGTAGATATTTATACTGAGTATTTAAAATACTAAAAATAATGCAATAGTATAAATACTATTTTTTTGGAAACAAACTAATTGAACTTGAAACAAATTAATATATTTTTTTTAGTGTTTATACTTGCAAATATTTCATATTAGAATTTTTTCAAGCTCTCGTTTGTAACTTTATCTGACCATTTTATCTTTGGCAATCTTCTATAGCAGCACAAATCAAAGAAAAAGAAGAAGAAAAAAGAGAAGAGGAAGAAGGCGATGATGTAAGGAAATGAAAAACGTAATGAAAAACGAATTTAAGTTATCCTTTCTCATCTCTATTAAAACTTTTAATTACTTTTTTGTTACATTATTATTATTATAATATATAAATTTTAAGTATACATATATACATATCAACGTATATTCTAATTACACGCCGATTTAGTCTATAATTTTCTACATGGGTGAAAAAAATGGCAGATAGATATTTAAAATCCTATTTTCTTAAGGGAATTTCACCCTAAGTAGCAAGCGGTTTCATCATTCTTCTCTTTGGGGAAAAATAATTACGTTTTTGACTAAAAAGTTTATATTTTTGAACAATAAAATGCCAACATTTTTCACAAAATGTGTGAGGCTTAACACATTTTAGCCCCAAACTTATTAACGCTCATTTTTTTTTGATTTTTTGTAAAAAATATAGATTCCTTGGGTAAAAATACATAAAAAAAATCATATAGTGCAACACTGTAGAAGCAAACGTTAAAAAAATTAAATTCAGAGGACGTTACATTTTGTGCCACCAAAAATGTTACTTTTTAAAAGGCTATTATTCCTTTAATATTAAATGTAGGTGTTTCTGTGAATAATAATTGTTTGCTTAGTTTTAAATAAAAACTCGCCCTGCAGCATTAAAATTTTATTGCTGCTTTTTTCGTTCCCTATTTAACATGTCCATCTTCGAAGGGTCGTAGCTCCCTTATGGCTTATTTCCGGACATATGTTCCTTTGTTGGTTTCTCATGTTTTGTGATGTAGAATCATCCCCTTTATTTAATGCCAAATGCCTGTAAACACCGTGTCTACTTAACGGTGTATCCCCTTAAAATGTGGCAGATACAGGCATGTAAAAAAACGCTCAGTCATTAACACCATGCATAAAATTAAAGATCAAAATCGGACAAAAAAATACAAACTCCGTAAATAATCGGAATTTATTGCGTTCAGGCCTCTTGGCAAAAATATCCAACTTTTTTTAATATTACTTTTTTGTTCGAGCAGGTTGGATTTTATTAGAAAAAATAGTTTGGACTTTTCAAACTGACTATACAAAAATGTTGTGATTTACCAAGGTTTATTTTTTAAACTGTATCTAGTTTGGCTCGAGCCATTTTTTAAGTTATCAATGTCCCCATCTTACCTACTTACTTTTATTAAAAAAAGTTTACAAAAATTGTATTTTTTATCGTTGTTTTTAATACAATCATCGTGGTTTCTGAGCAAATAATGAAAATAAATTAAAAATTTCATTGCGGTTTCAACACGAGCTATTTACAACAAGAGGTTTTGGAATGTTTTTTTTATTTATTTTATTTTATTGTAAACTATAAACATTGCTTTTTATGTATTTGGAAAAGAATAGCACCAGAAAAAATACTGCTCTCAACAAATAATACTTTCCCCTTAGTTTTCTTTTTCTCTAGATTGTATTCACTGTACGTATCCGATTTCATTATAAATCGCTTATATATGTTTTCTGACTAGGGTGTGTCAAAAAATCCCGAATTTCGAAATCGAAAACGCTCTCGATTTGGCTAATTTTTGAGTGACCACCGTTTTTTACCAAGGAGCAACTTTTGAACCAGACAGCGTTTTCGATTTCAAAATTCGGGTTTTTTTGAAACACCCTATTTCTGACACGATACATCATCTCGTTTTTTTGTCACACCCAAGGGACAAGTCCACGATCTAAACATAACATGAAGCTTCTGGGTTCAAAAACTGCTTTCTCCACTTTTTTCACTCATGGAGAATGTATTAGTCTAAGAGCTGGTGGCCATTTTTATTTCATTATTTTTTCCCGGCTGTATTATATATTATATATTACATTCAGATTGGGGTATTTTCACAGTTAAACACAACTATTCTGCAGGCTAAGGTAATAAAAACATTTGACATCTGTCAATTCTAAAAATTTTTATCAAAAAGTCATTTTGTAAATATAAATATATTCATATTTCTTTAAAAAATTGACTTATGTCAAAGGACTTTTTAAAGCTTCTTTTTGCCCCTTGGCACCAAAATTATTGTGTATAATTATAAAAAATAGTTAAATGTTGTTGTTTTTAATCATTTAACGTCGTTTTTCGCGGCCATGGCCTAATTGACGGGACCGCCATCTTTACGTGCCCTCCGAAGCACGGTCCTCAACAGAACTCGCATCCACCCTGAAATGTGTTTACAGTTTCACCTGCAACCCACATTACAGTTAGTCAGCGTAGTTCCATCTACCGACTATTTACACCACTATACATCCATGCTCTATGTGGGGCTCGAACCCACAATCTCAGTGTTCGCAGCCGGACGCACTACCAACTGCGCCACCGAGATCGGCTAGTTAAATGTAATAAATGTAATGACTGTAAGACTCGGAAAGTTAAAAATAAGGGTACCTAATATGAAAGTACTTTAAGACACATATAAAATACAGCCGGGAAAAAATAATGAACTGAAAATATTATATTGCCAGTTGCTCTGTCAAATTTGAATTTAAACTGCTCCGACCGGCATTACCCATGTGACCGACATTTGTACACTTTACCCTACAAAATTTAAAGGGATAATTCTAGGTCTTGTTTTTTCCCGAAACTTTTTTAGATAAAAACTATTTTTCAGATTTACCCTTACGAGGGTCGTAGCTCCCTTAGGACTTATTTCCGGGCAAACCTTTATAGGAACTTTTTTCGTATTTTTGAACCCAGAACTAACCCTTAAAATTTTGCACCTTATTTATGAATCACCCTGTATACAATATTTCGGTACATTTCGTGCTGAAGTTAAAAGAAGATAAGGCTAGTTTTGGCCTTAGTCGCTTCAAATGACCCTAGACCCTCGGCGTCCCAAATCGGATGCTTAATCTGACCTAAATGAAAACGTAAAAACCCCACAAAGGCACAAGTACCCGCTACTTCCCCCCTCACAAGGGGTGATCGTTCACTCGTGAAAAAAAGTTAAGGCGATTCTCTGGAGTGGACTCAAAACAGCGATAAAATGTATCAGATACGTGTGCCAGTTGTTGCCAATATACACTGGATTAGGGTTGCCATAAGCAGGATTATTCTGAACAAGCGTTGTTTTTTTTCTCAAGACTATCTGCGAAATTTCCTATATTTGACTGTGTTTACTAGTTAGGGCAGGGATGTCTCGATGGGGGCACAGCGGGCCCAGGGCCCGTTCCTAGCCGGACAAAATTATCAGACAAAAAAATTATATTTATGAAATATTTTGATTTATTTTAGACATTTCAGTGTACCATAAAGCACTATTTTTTTATTATATTACTTAAATATATAAATGTCTATGTCTGTGTCATATCTCGAAAATAAAATAGCATTTGCAGCAAAGTTTAAAATATTAATTTAACTAAAATTAAGGGTAATATATTTATGTTAGATTTTAGAATTTTTTATCGTTTTTCAAGAAAAATTTTAAACTTGTATTTTGTACCAGTTTGTTAAAATTTTAAGGTATTTAAAAAGAGAATTTCATGCACTTTAAGTCCGTATTGGATAAGATAGAGAAATACTGGGAGCAGTATACAAAAAATTGCAAAAAAGTGAGCGATAAAATGAAATTTTCATGGAATCACTCTCGACGGGAAAATCTACTGTCCAGATACGAATATTATGGAGTTGATGATCTCATGGATGTCTCCAGTGGGGCCAACGAACTAATAACTTCTCTCTAAAACAGGCATTTCATTTGTAAAAACTGACAAAAACGTAGCCAACATATACATTTGTCTGTCTTACTCGCACAGCTTTGTTCTAACAGAGACAACAATAACAGTTACTGGTAACTGTTATTGTTCAGGCCTGAATATACCTACTATTTGTTTACAAACAAACCGAGATGTTGGCGATACTTTAAATTAACGGTATGCGTATTCTAGATAGAAGAGTTATTAGTTCGTTGTTAAAATTTTAAGGTATTTAAAAAGAGAATTTCATGCACTTTAAGTCCGTATTGGATAAGATAGAGAAATACTGGGAGCAGTATACAAAAAATTGCAAAAAAGTGAGCGATAAAATGAAATTTTCATGGAATCACTCTCGACGGGAAAATCTACTGTCCAGATACGAATATTATGGAGTTGATGATCTCATGGATGTCTCCAGTGGGGCCAACGAACTAATAACTTCTCTCTAAAACAGGCATTTCATTTGTAAAAACTGACAAAAACGTAGCCAACATATACATTTGTCTGTCTTACTCGCACAGCTTTGTTCTAACAGAGACAACAATAACAGTTACTGGTAACTGTTATTGTTCAGGCCTGAATATACCTACTATTTGTTTACAAACAAACCGAGATGTTGGCGATACTTTAAATTAACGGTATGCGTATTCTAGATAGAAGAGTTATTAGTTCGTTGTTAAAATTTTAAGGTATTTAAAAAGAGAATTTCATGCACTTTAAGTCCGTATTGGATAAGATAGAGAAATACTGGGAGCAGTATACAAAAAATTGCAAAAAAGTGAGCGATAAAATGAAATTTTCATGGAATCACTCTCGACGGGAAAATCTACTGTCCAGATACGAATATTATGGAGTTGATGATCTCATGGATGTCTCCAGTGGGGCCAACGAACTAATAACTTCTCTCTAGAACAGGCATTTCATTTGTAAAAACTGACAAAAACGTAGCCAACATATACATTTGTCTGTCTTACTCGCACAGCTTTGTTCTAACAGAGACAACAATACCAGTTACTGGTAATTGTTATTGTTCAGGCCTGAATATACCTACTATTTGTTTACAAACAAACCGAGATGTTGGCGATACTTTATATTAACGGTATGCGTATTCTAGATAAAAGAGTTATTAGTTCGTTAAGTGGGGCTGGGATACCCTCCTTATTTGAACAAGACATACATTTGTATTTTTAAAATATTTTAAATTTTAATGACTCGATTGCTTATAAACAATGTCGGTTAAATCGTAAATCATTAAACGCGTCTATTAACGCGACTTTTTATTCACGGCTCATTAAATTTGCGTTCTAATGAATGACGTTTCCTTTTTCTAAGAGAAAATAACATCTTTTCATTAATTATTTATTATTCACTCGCGTGTTTATTGACACTATTTATATGGAAGATAAATATTTTACAATTAGAGAAAAAGATTCGGTATCCACACACGGAAAAATGATTACTAGAAACAAGCACGTACCTAATATTCAGATTAACTGGCTCAAAAATTTGTATATCCGTGACATGTGGAGTACTTAAATCAAACGTTTTGCTTGATTGAAGTTGAATATGTATATTACTCGGGACGACAGGTTAAAAATTGAATCACGTAAAAGTTCTTGGTTTGAATAATTAAATTTCTTGTATTGAGTTTGAAAGGATCTCAAATGAAAGATTGCAAGTAAATAAATAGCTGATTTTTTTAATTAGGTAGTTAAATATGTAACCAGTATTTATTATACTTCCAACAAGTAACACAAATACTTCATACAATAATTTTTTTCTCTATCTTGGTATTTCTGTACTTCATATTAAAAAAATATTTTGTGTCAATTTTCACCTTTAAAAATAAAATAAGTTACTTTCAAATTTTAACTCCCCATATAATTTTGAAATATCTCATTAATTTTTGAAAAATATTTTGAATAAATTTGTCTGAAAACTTTCCAAACCAAAAAAATGAAAATAAAACCATCAACTGTGATGAGTTTTCAGTTGTTATGACAACTGAAATTCGAGTGTTTCGATTATAATCACAAACCCTGCGGCGCTTTGGAACCTTTTTGATACAAAATTGAAGGGTCCAGTATAATAAAAATTTTCTTAACGAATATAATTATTGGCGATCCACATTTTTACGTCCCATGACGAAATATCAAATTTAAAACTGAAGATCTGCAATTTAAAATTATCGATTAAGCAAAAAAAATCGACATGTTTAAGAAAATTTAGTTTTTATGAGACATATTGTGTCTTACGCTTTAAATTGACATGAGCGCAGTTATAGTTTTTTGAAATTAACATGGGTTTAGGTGGCCAATGTTTTTATTACTGTATTACTTTATTACTAAATAAATTGAATTAAATTATCCCCAAATAAGCAATTTTTCGTTCGTTTTAAAGTCACTAAAGGGAATTTTAATAACTTTTAAGGTAGCAACTTTTAAAGCAGCTTAAATAATGGATCCCTTCTGGCCCCCAGTATTGTTTTAACCCTTTCGTGGGCGGTAGGGAGTATACTTCCCGGCATTAGCGTTATATTTATTTTAAGTAATTTTGACAAATATTGTCAACATGACAACGGCTTTGTTTGTATTGTAATTATTGAATTTACGCAACTAAATTTTCAATCTTGTTTTTTTTTCCGATTCAACTGTACCACAAAGTGCCACAAATGTTGCACAAGCCCCTTCAAACTGGGAGAGAACGCAGAACGCCGCCGAAAATCTAATTTGGTAATTTTATTTTGACGAAATGGGTTTGTAATGAAGTTTCGATGAGTACATTATTCGCCCCGCCAAGCGTAGCGAAACACACGGGATCGGAAAATTATTCCTGCTGTGCTGTTGCTGATGCGCGAGCTCCAGAAATAAAAAAGCAACAGCTCTGGAAAATATTATGGGATTGCTTCGTACAGAAATAATAATCCAAAAAAAAATATGACATTTATATATGCCAGAGCAGCTAAAAAACATAATTATGTTTTTTAGCTGCTCTGGCTATCCAACCAACAAAACTCAAATTCTTACCTTTAAAAGTTTCCTATGTTTTGCCGCTCTCCAGAATAACTCTTTTCTATTTTGCGACTCTTATAAGCTTATAATCACACGCATTTTGCGTGTTCTTATAGGCCTATAAGAGGTTTGTAATTTTTTTTTCTCGCTTGGCGTTTTCCGTGAAAATGTAAACACCGCTTTTAAGTTTAGTTTTCTACGAAATTGTGTTTTAAGTTAATTTATACCGTGTTTAAATTGTGGCTTGGTTACTTGCAGTGGATAAGAGAAAAGCTGACTATAAAAGATATCAAAATATCGTTTGTTCTATGAATTTCAAATATGCAAAAATTGTAATGCCAACCCAAAACAAAAATCCCTAAATCGGTCATCAATTTAAATGTAAGTTTTTTTTTTAATTTTAGAGCAAAATTGAAAAAATGGTATAAAGCACTCGTTTAATAACACGTTTTTATCGCACTAGTAATTTAGAAAACTCGCCGCAAGCAGCTCGTTTTCTAAACTTGTAGTCGTGCGCTAAAAACGGGTGTTATGAAACTAGTACTTTAATATACAAGTCTTAGTATGAAACGATTCCTTTTCCTAACTAGTTTTTTAATTAAAAAGTATTTTTTGCAATAGATTTGACAGCATCACAGGAAATGCGTTTCCCGCTTAAAAACAAGTATAAGACTTCAAACATCAAAAATTGGTCAAAACTATTAAACCAAATAATTTTTACACAATTTTCACAATTTTCTTTGTGTGCGAAGAGTTAAAAAATGATTTATCGGGAAAACGGAGGCGTAAATAGGGATTAATCGGATTTAGGTGAATTTATGCATGTATGATAATTATAATATAATTTTGAAGCTATTACCTATAATAAGATATTATGTCAAAGCGTTCATGCATAATGCCTAATAATTGGATATTAGTATCCAAATTTTAGTATATAATAATTATTAGTTAATAAAAAACATATAGTTCAATCGACAGAAATAAAAGAACAAAGGCCTCACGCTGGGCGACAAACTTGTAACGATGTCAATATTACCACAAAACAACATAAGGGGCTCGTTTATATATTACCTAATCCTATTTTGAGTTATCTTATTTCAATTATCCTGTTTTTAACTTATACTGTTTCATTTATCCTCTTTTTAAGTTATCCTATTTTACGTTAAAAATATATAATAATAATAATGTAGAAACGTTTTTTAAATAAGAATCCAAAAAAAAAATACAAACTAACTGGCTTTCTTTGTGCAGGGTCACATATACGTTAAGTTACGTATAACAAACATTTAATGAGTGGACTTTTTTACAAAAAATAGGCCTCTGTGTTTACTGGTTAACTGGCTTTAATTTCTTCGATTTCTCCATGTATAATGTGTAATCGGTGTATTAGCCGTAAATATTCCACACCTTGTTATCCATTAAAATCGTGCAGCCGTCGATCGTCAATTGTTTTACTCTTCGCAGCTCATTAGAAATATTATTTTGTTCAAATAATAATAAATAAAATAATCAATATTTAAGTTATTTTGATTTAAATTAAGAAAGCGTAAAAAATATACCAGCACTAGTATAATTCACAGAAAAATAAATAATCTAGCTGCAGTTTTGCTAAAATTCCCGAATTCGGATGCGTCAACCTTGACAAATTAATTCAAGCTTACCATGGTTTTTTGCAGTTTTCATTTGTTTTCTTAAATTCTAAAATTCTTAAATTTTGATGCGTTAACCTTGGCAAATAAATTCAAGTTAACTTTATTTTTTGCAGATTTCGTTTGTTTTCTTAGATTAGACAGTTAAAATAACATATTATGCGTACAATCCACTGTTAAGAGTATCCTATGGATTGCGAAGAATTATATCTTCACGGTTTCTTCTTCTTCTTCTTCCTTTATTATGGCCTTTTCTCAGTGAGATAATTAGCCAGATCCCTCTTAGTTACTCAATTCACCAAGAGTGGTTCTTGTCTGGCTTTTCGCCATGCCCACTCCTGTTTTAAATATATAAAATTTCCAGTCTTCTGTAAGACCTTTTCTTTTTCTTTTCCTTCTTTCCTTTTCGTGTTTACTGTTGGTTGTGTTAGCTGTTGCCAAGGCAGTTTTTTCTAATTTGTAAATATATTTGCGCATGCGCTAGTATATAAAAAATTTTGTACGTATAAAAACTTCTTCACGTGTTAGTTGCTTCCAAATCAAAATTTATCAGCATTATAAATGATTAAAAAACATAAAATTCCCTTCTTACTCCAATATAATCACATGTTCGTCATTTTACTGCACATCTTCCATACAATCACTATAAAATATATAAAATCGATTCTGGGGCATATCTAAGATAGCAAATAAATAAATAAATAAATAACTAATACTAAAAGACTTGGTGCTAGAAAATTAAACGCGCTTAACGTATTACTAATTCCTGCCGAAAGTACATCTTACTCGTTTCACGGATGAAAAGCAACTGATCTTCACGGTTTATTTCTTATTTTGCGAGTGACCGTGGCAAATCTTCAAACGTGCCAACTGCGATTTTAAAATCGTTTGGTCGCGAATGGCTGTTAGAAATTTGAGTTTTGTTACTGTTTTGTTTTGGTTTGGACTTTTTTTTTGGTTTTGATTTTTGTCGTTTGTAGTGTGGGAGCCTATTAAATTTTTATTAATGTTGTAAACTGCATTACCTACCTTACTAGAAAGGACTGCCGTATGCATAATACAGGGTGATCCTGAAACAAGGTACAAATGAGTAATTAATAAATTAATTTCACATCGTATGAAAAAGAAAAATGGTTAAAAAACAATTAACAATTTTTGTGCGTTTTTATGAATTATCAAATTATTAACTAACGTAAAATATTACTTTACGCCAATTTAAAAAATAAGCATTTTCGGAATATGTGCCAGTTCTTAACATTCTTCCCCAAAAAAATATCCCTATAATATTTATATAGGTACTTACATGAGCACCAATTTACTAATTCTTTTTTGTACCTAAGATACAATAAGTTTATAACTTGATTGATTGAAGAGTTTATGTGTGATCGACAATAAATTTAGTTTCTCACATATATAATTATGACATTTAGGTTATAAATATCGACTAACAATGAAAAATGTTACTGATAATATCTGCTATATTAATAACATAACCAAAAATATTAATTAGTACCTAATAAAAGCCAAAAATATTAATTAGTATTATATGATAGGAAGAATATTTACAATACGACGTAAAAAAAGCACTCTCGTTCACTAAAAATTAGGTTCGCGTACTCGTTGCGTAATACACTACTAGTAGTATATTTTTCTATTTTGAGACTCTTATAAGCTCATAATCACACGCATTTTGCGTGTTCTTATAGGCCCATAACAGGTCTCTACTTTATTTTCTTTTGAGTTGGCAACAGACAACTTAGGTTAATTTTTACCCTGTCAAAATTGTAGCTTGGTTACTTTCAGTAAAAAAGAGAAGACATGACTATAAAATATATCAAAATAATATTTGTTCTTAGAATTTTACACATGGCAAAAACTGTAATGTCAACCAGAAACAAAATCCCTAAATCAGTCATCAATTTAAATGTAAGTTTTTTAAAATTTTAGAGCAAAATAGAAAAAATTGTATAAAGCACTCGTTTCATAACACCTTTTTAGCGCACTAGTACTTTAGAAAACTAGTACTTTAATATACTATAATATACTACTAGTAGTATACTACTTTTTATCAGTTATACCAACATTCATACCTACTATATTGTTTATACTAGATTTAATTATTTTGTAGTTACTGCCCTTTTCTAAATATTTAATAAAGAACTCTAAAACTGAAAACATAGCTATTTATCATAAAATATCAACCCACGTGACTAAATAGCAAAATGAATTGCATGTTTAGAGCACAATAACGCCCCGAATTTATGCATAAAAAGGACTACCAAGGGGGCGGTCTGGTTTTTTCGGTAAAGCGAATGCTAGATGTCGTTAAAAGCCAACTTCACCCTTCGTTAATTTTTAAATATACGACGTTTTGCAATTTTTTTGCTCGTGGTGCTAAAACGGAAGATTGGATTTAGTTTGAATTTCAGGGAAGCAAAATATATCGTAAAATAATATATATTTATTTATTAAATATTGTATTTTTATTTACTTTATACTTTGAAGGCCATTTTAATTAAAAAACTATTTAAATACAGAAACTTTAAACTATGAGTTTTTAATAAAATTTGTATATTTTTTGCGTAAAATACGCAGGTTTTGGATAAAACATTGAAGTCAGAATCTATCTGAGTTGATGTTCATTTGTTTTTAAAAACAGTCCAAATAATTTTTGAAAAGCAAGAAGAAAATGCTGGAAATAACAAGAAAGACCCTAAAAGGGAGAACTAAACCAACCTACTAATGTTTTGTTAAAATGAAGCAATATAACGTAGTGCTCAATAAAAGTTTCATAGTAAACGATGTGGAAGAATTTTTTTTGGAAAGTTAAAATAATACTGGTCTATAATCTCTTTAACTTTTTAAAAGCATTTTCTTATAATTATTTGTAAGACGTAAAATGACAGCCAATTTAATCTAAATTCAAAAATTGATCAAAAGCACAATAGGTAATAAAAATCTCACCAAACGTCATTTTTAAACCACTAATCATAGCTGCCTTGATCCAATTTTTAACTTACCTTCTGCGCCGAGATTATACATGTTTTTAAGAGTGAAGTTCACATGATCACATAAATGTTATTACTGTAAAGTGAAACATGAGTAACAGATTACTGTAACAGTAATCTGTAACTGTAACAGTTACAGCCTTACAATATAAATCTCATAAATAACCGTTGACATGAATTTCTCATACCTCAAGTACTTAATGGCTGAGAGCCGTCAATATTTCCCCCGCTAGGTTGGCATTCTTGAATTCATTAAAATCAAAATAAATCTGAATTAAACGACCTACCGCAAGCATAGATTTTTTTAAATACGTAGTTGCACATGAAGTGTGACCCATAAATCGAACAATTTCAGGAAAAAATCTTAGGGTACTTGGTGCCAATATGAATCAACAGGTAATATTGGCTTAGACTTACCTTCACTGTTATAAAAATCAAAACTTAATTTAATAAAAAAAAAACAGTTCCATTTTTTTTTAATTTTATTTTTATTTGTTTTATACATTATTTTATATTTTATACTTTATGTTTTATGTGATTTTAACTGTGATTATTTAGATGCTTACTTGTGTTTACCAACTATTTAAGAATAGCATTTTATATATATATACAGTCTCATCGGCCCTGCCGCTTACTGTTTGTAATAATAATAATAATAATAAAACAGCACCCACACAAAAAACTTTTTTTGATTTTTTTTCCTTTGTTTAATAAACAGACATACCCCGTCCAAACCCTCTGCTTCCATCTTTCCCCACCATACCTTACTTCTATAAGTCAAAAGATAATAACATCTTCTGTAAATAAACTTATTTCAAGTTATAAAAGGATTTATAAATCGTAATCAGAATATGATTAGTATTCAATGATTAGTTTATTTGTATTTCTACAGAAATTGAAAAAAATCAACGTCACTAAAATAACTGTATACAGTGTATTTCAAAATTACATGAAAACATTTATTTTAGATACCTACTCTATTAAATAAATTTAAAAAAATGGTTTTAACGTTTTTATTATATATTTAATAAATAAAAAATATTCGTTTGGACTACGTACCCTCGGATATGCCCCTAATTTTTCAGAAAAAATAATGAAATTTCTTAAGAAACCAGTTTTTATTTAATAATTTTTTTTAAATACTTATTTTTTCAAAAACATTTCCTTTTTTGATCTTTTTATTAAATTTTTAAATATTGTCTTGAGACATCCGCTAACTTTCTCGGACACCCTATATCTTTAAGAATAATGAACTTTGACATCCCAATATCAAATTATTAAATATAATCTAGTTATGATAAAGTCAGTGTAGAATGCTTTGCTTAAAATAACAATGGCTTATAGACTCTTTTATAGTTTAATTGTGGTTTTGTGTATTTTTCAATATGGAAAAACTGACGGTAAGCTTATTTTTTTATCAAGTGAATTGTTTTTAACAGATACAAATTTATGTTTGACATGATTCCACCAAAAAATGCCCCTTTATTTTTTGTAATCCTGTGAACAGGGCCGTAGCTATTGGGGATGGAGGGTAGCCTCCCCCCACCCAACTTGAATTTCGAAAAAGTTGTAAATTTCATGGGTTAAAAAATATAATTAAAATTTAAGCAGTGGTGGGAATGTTTTCTTTATTATCAACTTTTTTTGTCGTGTGGATAAAAATTTTAATTTTAGACTAGTAAACGTTGTGATTTTCTTCCCCCCACTAAGTCTTCTTCGCTACGACCCTGCCTGTGAAGGTAGTCTGGCAACTACACGCCATGTTTTTATCCTTTTGTGTCTACCCCGGTAATACTAAGGTTCTACTCTTTTTGTTGTTATACCCTGGGTCTACAGTTTAGCGAGGATCCGAACCTCGTATGCAGTATATTAAAATAATTAGTTATGAATGAAAATTATTTATTTAAGATGCAGATCCGCCACCTGACGAACTCCAACAAATTGAAAAAGAAGAAAAGAAAATGAGCGAATACATCTTAACACTATTGGATCATTATAAACAAGAAAACCCCGTGGGACTGCCTGGAGCACCCATCCCAGACCCAATGGACATCCCACCATTAAAGCAGTCCTTTTCTATTGGTACCATGCACATGGTAAACCAAAAGCTCCATGGGTTAAAATATTTTAAAATCACCCATGTTAAGGTTGATTTGACCGCTATGAGGGTTGAGGCAGCTTTGCATATCGATAGGCTGGATGTTTTTGGGAATTATACACTTTCTACGTGGCTGTCAAGACAACAGGGGCCCTTTTCAGGTAATATATACTAGGGAATTTAATATATTTTGAATTTACGTTGCTTGTCGTTTTATGTAAATTATTTATGATTTTATGTATTTTTACACAAACAATTATGTGTATTTTTACCAAAAATTATACATTTTTTATATTTTTTCAGTAAAATTAACTGGAGTTACTGTAACAGCCAACTCAACACTAGAAGTAAATAGAGAGGGTCTTCTTGAAGCCCAAGAAATGCAAACCGACATGGTTTTGTCCAATATTGACATGAATTTTGAAAATTTGGGAGGATTTGCAGGTACTAAAAAAATTCAATAATTGGTAATTATTATTTCACACAGAGAAAAATAATTCTAATACAATGTAGAAAATGGAAAAGGGGGTTGTGTGATACATCATTTTAAAGCTTATTATCTTTTTGGATATATTATATATTTTTTAATAAAAAAATTGAAGGTTCTGAATTTTTATTTTGTTTTAAGCTATATTTTTTATATTTTCTTTAGTTCAAAAGTATAATTTAAGTTTTCGTGTCATAAAATATATCATTAAACAAAAATTGGTTGATTTTTTAAGAAATTTTGACGAAAATTCCCAATTTTAACACTCTTTTAAGCCCTCAACAGAATTTTGGAAAAAAATAAAAAAAATAGTCAAATTGAGAATTCTACGAGCTTTAAAATAATGTATCACACAATCCCCCTATTTAAAATAAATGTTTCCATTTGTACCCCTGCCTGCATTGTGTCCCCTAAACATATTAAAATAAACCATTTTGTGCTACCTTTAAGCTTTTATAATTTTTGTTTAAAACTGTTTTTGATATATCTAGCAATTATTAAAATATTAGGAATTGTCATGTTTTATGGACTACCCTGTATACTAATTTCAGGTTTAATACAGTCCGTGATGAACTCAATGGGACCCACCGTATTCAATTCCATAAAACCGTTTGTACTGGGTGAAGCTAGCCAGAACATTCGTAAAGATGTAAACAAAGAAGTAAAAAAATTCCCCCAGAAATTCCCCAATTCCATATCACCTTTTGACCAACTCATCGGAGAGGTCAGAAAGAAAGTGAGAAACGCTGGGTTGGACCCATACAAAGTCAACCCATATAATAACAGCGTTGGTGTTTTTGATATAGAAATGACCCATACATGGGTTTATGGGCTGTCCTCTTTTCAC
Source organism: Brachypterus glaber (assembly GCA_958510825.1). Taxonomy (NCBI): domain Eukaryota; kingdom Metazoa; phylum Arthropoda; class Insecta; order Coleoptera; family Kateretidae; genus Brachypterus; species Brachypterus glaber. Next base: position 31,364,692 of record OY294053.1, read on the forward strand.
AGAACTAAGGATATTATTTTTGAGATGAGGAATAACACGGTCCATGCGTTGTTGCAAGTTGGTACTCAAAAGTTGGAAGGTACTAGTAATTGGGAGATATCCCTCATAGCTGGGATGATGAGCAGAACTGGAAGTGTCAGATTTACTGTGGATTATTTTCGGGTAATTTTTTATATATTTTTTTCTACTTTGCGACTTTTATAAGCTCATAATCACACGCATTTTGCGTGTTTTTAAAGGCCTACAAGAGGTTAGTCATTTTTTTCTTTTGGGTTGGCAAGACAACACAAAATAATATCGCTTGGGGTTTTCCTTGAAAATGTCAACATCGCTTTTAAGTTAAGTTTTCTACAAAATTGTGTTTGAAGTTAACTTTTACCGTGTTAAAATTGTAACTTGATTACTTGCAGTGAAAAACATCACATCATCAATTCCTAAATTTTAATTTCGATGTAATTTGTATTTATTTTTTCTAATTTTGTTCTTTTAGGTGACAATTGCGCTTAGTCAAACAATGGATACCAGAAATTCCCCAAATCTGGATGATATACAGATAGAACTAGGTAATGTTAAGATAAAATGAAAACAAGATTTTTTAGATATTACATCAAACAAACTACTAAGGGTGAAGCGAGGGAATATTTTGGGATATGGGGCAGGACAAACATTTCCCAATAAATTTAAAAAAAGAGCTTTAACCCTGACGAAATTTGATGGCTAAAAAAAAGATCCTCGCTTTACTCCTGACCGAAAATTTTGATTACTACTACAAATTTAATATATCAAACCAAATTTCCCCTCTGTACAACCCAATTTTTCCCATCTAGTAAATCTGAGTCCTACAAAAAGCTTATTGCCTCTAAGAATTTCCCAACTACCCAACTTTTTAGAGTATCCCACCCCCCATGGGGATATCATCAACTTTCCTATCTGGACAGTAGATTTTCTCAACTCGCTAGGAGGCGCCCCCCGTACTCCTCATCTTGATACTCCTGTCTACACTAAACTATGTGTACCTCAAAATATCATTTTCAATAGATGTCAAAATCTGTGCAATTTTTAGGTACTAATTGTATTTTTCTTTACATATATTTTGTATTTTTTGACAGGTAATATTCAGATAAGATTTGATGGTTTAGGCACTATTGACTATGTCATCGAGTTTGCAGTCAACGTAATCCCAAATCTTTTGAGATACCAACTGATGGACGCTATTGAGAATCCCATAAAAATGCGAATCCAACAGGAACTGAAAAAAGTCAACATCGAAAGGCTTGTCAAAGAAAATTCTGAAAAAATTGACAAACAAAACTTAACAAATATAAATTTCTTATAGATAACATTTAATTAATTATACTTAAGAAGCAAGTATGTAATTTACTTTAAAGTGATTTTTTTAAATTGATATTTAAATTATTAATAATATTATGAAACAATAAAACGTGTAATTTCATAGATACATGAAGGGAGTTTTTTAGTATAAATTATTAACAGAATATCTTTAGTGCAAGTTAAAATATTAATAATTTTGTTTTGATATATCAAAAGTATTTTGCTTGGAAATTGTTTATAAATTAATTACATTACATTTTTGTTTAACCTACGAGATCAATTTTCTTAAAGAAAAATTATATTTTGATGGATAATTTCACAAAAAATTTAACAAGGTGAAAATTGCACTAAGTAGTGCAAATTATCATTATAGTTTGTACTTGTGAAATAGTCATGTAAAAATAATGCTGTGGATTTAGCATAGTAGGCTAGAAATAAATTCAGTTACCAATTCTCATTAACATTTCCTGATAATTTTCCAAAAAGTCCAAGTATAATTGAAAATACATAAAACTTTTGTTTTAGCGCACATATAGTGGAGTTATGTCTTCAAGTCCTTTCGTGACCGTAAATTTCAATTTAACACTCAAGCGCGGTTGCCATATGGGGCAAATATCTGACAAAGAAGGTACATTTTATAAATTAAACCACACTGGAAGAGAAATTAAACAATTTAAGATGTTTTTGGATAAAAAATACGCAACCCCACTGCAGTGAGTCAGTTTACACTAGTAAACTTTACAATAGTATTTTTGCGCTATGTGTGGTACATGTTTTTACTTAAAAAGGACATGGAGATAAAAATATACTTTAGGAGAACACCCAACGCTGTGGCGGCGTATAGATTAATTTTATCGTGTACAGCATTATTTTTATTATTTTCATGTAAGATCGATATTTTTATAGCGTAATACCTTTTTTCCAATTATTTTTTAGTGTTTTATATAGACACATTAAATTGACAATTTGTATTGTGTTTTAAAGTTTTATATTTTTTCCAATTTTATGTATTTAAAGGATTTTTTTTTTCTAATATGGGGATGTTAGAAGTGGACCTGAAATATTCACACAACTGTTGATACACAGGTTTTTATTTTTATATATTTATAATATTTATTTTATAAGTATTAAAATAAACATTAAAGTGTAGTTTTTTTAATATTTAAATATTTTTGTCATAGCTAGTGCAAAAAATAATGGATTTTTCCCATTTTTCCCACTTCGATTTTCACCAAAAAACAAGTCTCTAGGTTAAAGCGTCTTGAGTTAATGTATTTACAAAATTTCCTGGAGATCCCACCGACTGACTGACATTTTTTGCTCGAAATCGAATTTTTTTTTTTCGATTTTTTATAACGTCATAAAATGTAGAAATAATCCAACAACAATCTTAAATATTTTCACGAACACAAGGCTTTCCCTTTTTTTTAAATGTTGATATGGGAAAGCAAAATTAATTGCTATTGTGGGTGAGCAATAATATGAAACCAGTAAAAATTACGTTATTTACCTTATATGTGGATAATTTTATTGGCCTATAACATAAATCGATCTACGCCTATTTTCTAGATATATATTTTTATGGTTATCATTTTTTTTATTAATAGTTACCTACCTATTGTGTTTTATTGTATTCAATGTACTGTAAATTATTATTTATATACAGAATAATTCCAAATTTCATAAATAATATTCAATAAAATTACCGGGTGTTTGCACATGGATTTGATTTCTGTGTGACTCCCGACATAAAAATCTATGAAATGTTTAAAAAATCTTCGACATATTATCGAGATTTTCGACATTTTTAAAAGATTTTTGAAAGATGATTCTAAGACCCCTCAGGTGTTGAATAAAAAGTTCACGTGCAAAAAGTAATATTACTCACTCAAAAATTAACCCACTTAGCCCTAGTGAACCTTATGGGTCAAAATTTTTCCATAATAACCCACTAGAACCGTAAATAACCATTAAACTAAAAAATCTCGTTTTCTTACACCCCCAAAAAAATCTAATTCCCAACAACTATTTGTCAACACATCTATCCCTTTTTAAACTCGGGATAATACAATTAATCTATACTACAATACACGCATACATACATACACACAGATCCATCCCTGTCACTGTTACTGTTATATCCCGTTTTTAAACCCTCGGGACGTTAAGCTGCACCGTTCCCCTGGGACGATCCCATTCTTATAGTCTTCACTGCTGGCTGTGGAAATAGTGTGCAGGAATAGCAGGGATAGCAGAATGTTTTGTTCGCATCGAGTAAGAAGACTCCCTAGGGAGAGAAAGGAGCAGGTCCTTTAATAATCCTGCTCCGATGCTCCGACGTTCTTTCAAAGGTAGAAAATCCTTCTACAAGGTGCCATCAATAAAATTTTGACTTATATACATTAGGCATAAAGAAATAACTACTAAAAACAAATTTGTATATTGAACTGATCAAAAAAAGTTAAGGGTATTTAGGTTTATCTGAGAAAAAATAATCGATCTATTCAACATATCTGGGACATGCTTAGTAGAGCAGTAATTGATCGTCAACCACATTTTTATGACGTATGGAAACTAGCAAGTTCTTCTGGATGTATGGGATTTCTTGGACCACGATCAGTGAAATCGCTTAATTTTAAGTATGCCTCGGCGAGTTGAAGCGGTTATAGCCAACAGAGGTACAATTACTCGCTATTAATTAATTTTTAGTTATCAAAAATAATTTCTCTTTTGTTACATTAAGGAAAATATATTGTTAAATCTCGAATATAAATATTTTTGAATTGATTAAATTCATTTGTTTTTTAGAAATGATTAGAGAATATGGACATTTTATGATTTTTTTCTTAAACTGTTTTTTTTTTCCCCAGAGAAAGCACCATTCTTAACAATTTCCTTAACTTTTTTCGATCAGTTTACATAACGTGTACGGAAAGTGACTTATTTCGCATGATGTTTAGCACGAACCGCGCATTAGCAAGTGCGTAAACGTCGCGAATACAAGAAAGATACTTTCCGACAAGTTGTGTACTCCGTTTATCCTACAACCCCAACAAAAATAAAATTATTTGAAATAAATATTATTTTCTGTAAATAAATATGATTAGGTTCATTGTTGAAAAGTATTAGATTGATTAAAATTAAAACTATTAAAAAACACCGGTACTTCACAGAAAAAGCAATAATTTAATTGAAGTTTTGCGAAAATTCCTGAATTTTTATGCGTTAACCTTGATAAATCAATTTAAGGCTTGGTAAATGGGGGCAACAACTAATATTTTAGGCGACAACTCTTTTATTCCATTTTTGAAAAACTTTTTGATAAATCCTTGTAATACAGGATCTTTTCTTCGTATAAAGAGATGGTTTTAGGTTTCTTTTTTTTTATTTGGTTCGTTTTATTTCTAATTTCTGTAACAGCGAAGGAAAGAGGTGTTTTTTTATTTGTTTTGCAACGGTTTTAACGTTTATACTTTGTTCGAATTTTGTTGTATTTCAAGTCAGAGTTGTAAAATGCAAAAACTTGATAACTATATGAGTTACAAAGAAAATTTGCAACTATTGTAAAATAGCTGTTCTAGAAAATCGAAAAATAATGTACTAGGTAAATACTTGTTGTGTATTGTCTTGTTGTAATATTTATTCATAAGTAAATAACCAAGTTATGAAAAAATGAAACATGTTAATATACACCCCAGCCAGTTAACACGTTCGCTGCTCATAAGCGTCAATGCATGCTTTGGCCGGATGTCAGTGACGCTTTACAACGTTCTATACCCCTTTTTTAAGGAAGTATTTTCGGGTGCACTAGGTTTAAATTTTTTTTGTTTATTTGAGTTTTTGTGACCATGCAAATAATTTTTAAAAAAGTGTTGGCACACGAGAAAACCTACCAATTTCGTTTTAGGAACCATGTTTGCATTGGCAGCGAATGTGTTGATGAGGATTCTGCAAACATGTAACTAATGCATTTATGAAAACAAAATCAGGGTCTCAAGATCATCACAAAACCAAAATGTTACTTAAAATACACCGTGATTACTAATCACTAGAGATCCTAACAATATTACTGACAAAAATGCTCAAATTTTGTAAATAAAGCCACAAAACCTCGCTCCAAACATAAATCATTCCTTAAACAAGTCGTCAAACATATCAGGTACCCGTATTTCCGGAAAAGCCAATTAACACAAACAAAAATACGAAAACACTCTAAATTTCTCTCCTCTTCAAAACCGAAAAAAAACACGTGTTTTGTTGTGACTTCTGGCTGTGGCGCGAATCAACTCCGGAATCCGTATTATTTTAATTAACAGTCCTTTTTGTAAATTAACCGTGAATGAAGATTTGCCGAAAAACAATAGAGTATACAATAGGGTGCTTCTTAAAATAAGAAAATTTAAAATGTTAATAAAAAAATGCTCCAGACCAAATGTTGTCAAAATCGAACAATTACTAGAGGTTTCTACCAGCAAAAAAAAAGCATTTTTTCTGTAAAATGCATATATTTTTATATTTTTTCTAAAATTATTGAAAGTATTTATGGATAAAGTATACTTTGACGCACGGATCTGTAGCTACGGGAAATATGTTTGGCATATGTGTACAAGTGGGAGGCCCGTTGCAGGCACGTACGCATTATAACGCTTTTGACGAAAAGAAAAGAGCGCGAATGATTCCTCCCCCTTTCGTTGGAGACTTTGTTTCATGCGGAGAACTATATCTATGGATAAATTTGGACTCAGAATAATCTAGGTTAGTTGCTTAATAAAAATTATGGTCATAGGTGGCATGGTGCCCTTAAAATATATTTTTTTTATTGCTTTCCACCTTTATCTATCTGAAATATTATAAAAATGTTATACTAATCAACTTTTTAATATTTGCAACGTGAAAATTCATGCAAAAATGTCAACATTTACCCACTTATAAATTTTTCCTCCCCACTCTGTCTCCTGGCCACATTAAAATAATAATTTAAAAAAAATCATATGATTTTTGTTGAAGTATTGTATACGTGGTCTAAATGTCAAGTTAATATATCATCGCGTTCAAAAGTTATAAGGAATAGAGTAACTTGTTACACAATTTTTTCAGATTTACACTACGAAAATTTATCTTAAGGTCTAAACACGGATAAATACATACACTTTTTTCTCTCCGAGATCGCTCAAAAGTAAAAATTACGTGTTTACAAAATTCCACATACTAGAATTTTGAGTGGCAAAGTCGAGTGGGCGTCAAGTGGGTGCAATATTCCTTACGGTTATTTCAAGGAAGAATTGTCAGTTTAACACCTAATTATTTTGTCGTCTCATCTAAAGGCATTTTTGGAATTTAGATTTATGTATTTTTGAATACGTAATGTGTTACGGAAGGTACTATTTTGGAATTCCTGTGCGAAATTCTTTAATTAAAATACCACATTTTACAATAATAATAGAGGTCTGTACAACTAGAATTATGAAACAGAAGACGTCTACCCTATCTCTATCTCATTTGTGCACGGCACACCACTACCAACTTAAATAAATTAAAAAAATATTGCATTTTTTTCAATTTTTATCAACAATTACCGTTGATTTTTGTAAATAAACCTAAAGAAATGAATATTTTTTGCTAAGAAATAAAACTGACGATTTAATAGTAAAATAAAGAATGAAATATAAATCCTATTAATTGTTCTTAGGTTGGTTCCTTAATCTGTTTATTTATTTACAAAACATAACCTCAAATATGAAAAGGTAAATATGACTTTATTTAACGTTTATCATATTTATTATTAACTATATATTATTATTATATATTTTAATATCGTTACCAGTTTCTACATTTTAAGAAATTAATTTTATGACGAGCGTTATTTCTGTTATAGCTACCAAATGCCAAGATGTTTTTACAAGGGTTGCAAAAGTCCAAACGAATTTCGCCTAGGCTTTAAATCTAAGGTATAAAGAAAGAACTTTGGTAAACAATATTTAAATATCAAAATTCGTAAAAGTACTATAATAGTCAATAAAAACACAATATTTAGTAAAACACACAAAAAACTGAAATCAAAACAATATCAAACGCAGCTCACACAATGACAGTGGCTAACGAAAATGGCGTTACTGACAGTGCAGCCAACATAAAAGCTAGTAGATTTTTTTTTCTTTATGTTGGTGATATTACTTCTATCCTTTTTGGGTAGAACTTTTGTCCCTGTCTAATCTAAATGGAGAAATCTCCATTACAAAATTTAATATTATTTTAGTATAATTTTTTCATTCCCAGCAGATCAAAAGTAACCGTATCAAAAGCCCACAAAAAGCAAATGTACACAAAAGTGTGTGATCAAAAAAGTGTGGCATCAGCAATGAGAATTAAACTCACTCCCACAACTAATTTAAAATCGTTAAAGATCCATTTGTAACGACTGTTACGACTGTTTTTCATTAAATTATGATTTGGGCCAAGTTAGGCGCATGGTCGCAATTCGTTACACTTGCCCCTTTGATTTGAAAACGACGCCGGGCGCATCGACGGAGCGTGTGACGTTTAATATATGTATGAGGCTAACTAGGGACCGGTTATGGAATAATAAATCTAATAAATGCGGGAGATATGCGTAACTTACGCAGCGTAAGCAGAAAATGAAAACGTGGCATAATTTTGGGTTTTCTCAGTTTTACAACAAAATTCTGAATTTTAGAAAAAAATGTCCGTACTTTATTAAAAGTTTCACAATTTTAAATATTAATTATAATGTATAAATGTATTTTTCTTTTTTTGATTGTACAATTATATTGACGAGCTTTAATCAACGAACTAATAACTCTTCTCTCTAGAATAGGCATTTCATTTGTAAAAGCTGACAAAAACGTAGCCAACATATACATTTGTCTGTCTTACTCGCACAGCTTTGTCCTAACAGAGACAACAATAACAGTTACTGGTAATTGTTATTGTACAGGCCTGAATATACCTACTATTTGTTTACAAACAAACCGAGATGTTGGCGATATTTTATATTAACGGTATGCGTATTCTAGAGAGAAGAGTTGTTAGTTCGTTGGCTTTAATTAATAGTACAGATCTTTCTTACTTCGAATGTAAAAACTGAAAATGTATTAAAAGAGTAAGTAAGAATTCCTTGGCCTTGCCCGATAAGTCATTTTAACTTTTTTTTAATTCAACAATCTTACACAATTATGTGCAATGTTACATAATTTTACATCACGGTTCTATATTTTACATAAATTAACAAAACTCAGCAAAAATTCTTGTAAAATAGCTTGATGTTTTATTAAAATTTTACACATTTTTACATAAAGTGTATTATGAGTCAGGCCAGGAACATTCTATACGTTCCTCCTGTGTGGCAAATATTTCAATTAGTTAGAGTTTTGCAACAAACAATCTAAACAACATCTCCAATATCTTCAAACACGCCGAAAGAAGAATAGAAAAACAAATAAAATTAAAATTTACCCTCACCGAAAATGACACATCAAAAAATTTCTACAACAGGTTGAAATGTTTTCCACACAACAAAACCATTAAAAACAAAAACCTCATCATAACAGCCCTCTTTGTGAATATTCTAGGGCCTAATCGTTGCCGATCCTATACATGGTATATAATACCAAAAGTCGTGCCGCAACCTTATTAAAAACGTAAAATTTTATAAAATACAAGGCTTTCCCAAAATTTAAAAATTTTGAAAATGGAAAAGCAATTACGCATTTTTTTATATTATGCTGTTCTCCATATTGCAAAGTTATGTGAAATTATGTAAAATCATACAAAATTTTTAATTTTTAATAAAAATAATTTTAATTTACACATACACGTGTATTTTGATTCGTAAAATTCAAATTTGAAGTCAGATTAGTTTTATCATTTTCCGCTTCTTTTTTAATTCCAAAAAAACATACAAAAACCATAAAAAATCAAGTTTTTTGCATTTTTCTCGAAAAATCACTGCGTGACCTCCTAATCTAACTTCGGATTTGGATTCAACGATGAAAAATATATAAGAATAGACTTGTCTGGTCAAAAGATCAGGGTACTTTTTTTATTTTGTGGGCCTGTTTTATTTAAATATACTTTTTTTTGAAAAAATTTTATGTAAAAAAAGTTAAATTATGGAAAAAAAGTTCTGGTAGTGAAAAAAATACTAAATAAATCACGGTAGAGAAGATTATTATGGTCTCAGGTCCATTATATCCCGAGAAGCGCAGCATAATGGACCCTCGTATATAATAACATACTTCGAAAACGCTTTGACGTAAAGACTTGAAAGTTCCGTAGGTTCCTTATCCATAGTTTTTGGCTGGGATTGTTTTTGATAAAAATAGGGATGGAGGTAGGGTGACAAAGGAAGTAAAAACTATTTCCTTTTTTTTTATTTTTTTTTTATTTTTTTGTCGTTTTCTGTTTTGATATGCAACCACCAATAAAAAAAACAAAGGAGCATCATCAAACAACCATAACTAGAGGATGGTCCATCTAGCTGGCGTTAGAAGGCCGCTATACCGACGCTGCGGGAATCTTGTTCTTCATGATGGTCACGCTGGGCGGATGGTGTCGACATTGTAACAGGATGTTTTTGTTTTTGCCGAGTACAACACGATCATATTTTTTCAGATATAAATATGATATATTTTTAAACTTTAATACTTTTTATTTGTTTTTTTGCAGCCGTGTGGAAAATAGTTTGCAAAACTCGTATAATTGCAACCCTCTACTAAGTTTTATTATTCTACGTTCATAGCCATGGCCAATATTTTTACTAATATCGTATGATTACTATTTTCACATAAGTCTTAAGACCATTGTTATTCTAGAAAAACAAAATATGTTTTTTTTAAAGATCCTGAGGAGATTGGTGTTTAACGTTATGATGCGTTATGTATTTATAGAGGGGGTGTAAGCGTTTAAATTGCAAAATTTTGCGTTACCCATTTAAAGTATTACCCCATAGCACAATAGTAATAAAGTATTTCAATGTTATGTTATCTGATAATACATAACTTCACATTATTTGCAATATTTTACATAAATTAACATAGTATATAACCCCATAGCACAATAATAATAAAGTATTTCAATGTTATGTTATCTGATAATACATAACTTCACATAATTTTGCAATATTTTACATAAATTAACATAGTATATAACCCCATAGCACAATAGTAATAAAGTATTTCAATGTTATGTTATCTGATAATACATAACTTCACATAATTTTGCAATATTTTACATAAATTAACATAGTATATAACCCCATAGCACAATAGTAATAAAGTATTTCAATGTTATCTTATCTGATAATACATAACTTCACATTATTTGCAATATTTTACATAAATTAACATAGTATATAACCCCATAGCACAATAATAATAAAGTATTTCAATGTTATGTTATCTGATAATACATAACTTCACATAATTTTGCAATATTTTACATAAATTAACATAGTATATAACCCCATAGCACAATAGTAATAAAGTATTTCAATGTTATGTTATCTGATAATACATAACTTCACATAATTTTGCAATATTTTACATAAATTAACATAGTATATAACCCCATAGCACAATAGTAATAAAGTATTTCAATGTTATGTTATCTGATAATACATAACTTCACATAATTTTGCAATATTTTACATAAATTAACATAGTATATAACCCCATAGCACAATAGTAATAAAGTATTTCAATGTTATCTTATCTGATAATACATAACTTCACATTATTTGCAATATTTTACATAAATTAACATAGTATATAACCCCATAGCACAATAATAATAAAGTATTTCAATGTTATGTTATCTGATAATACATAACTTCACATAATTTTGCAATATTTTACATAAATTAACATAGTATATAACCCCATAGCACAATAATAATAAAGTATTTCAATGTTATGTTATCTGATAATACATAACTTCACATAATTTTGCAATATTTTACATAAATTAACATAGTATATAACCCCATAGCACAATAGTAATAAAGTATTTCAATGTTATGTTATCTGATAATACATAACTTCACATAATTTTGCAATATTTTACATAAATTAACATAGTATATAACCCCATAGCACAATAGTAATAAAGTATTTCAATGTTATCTTATCTGATAATACATAACTTCACATTATTTGCAATATTTTACATAAATTAACATAGTATATAACCCCATAGCACAATAATAATAAAGTATTTCAATGTTATGTTATCTGATAATACATAACTTCACATAATTTTGCAATATTTTACATAAATTAACATAGTATATAACCCCATAGCACAATAGTAATAAAGTATTTCAATGTTATGTTATCTGATAATACATAACTTCACATAATTTTGCAATATTTTACATAAATTAACATAGTATATAACCCCATAGCACAATAATAATAAAGTATTTCAATGTTATGTTATCTGATAATACATAACTTCACATTATTTGCAATATTTTACATAAATTAACATAGTATATAACCCCATAGCACAATAATAATAAAGTATTTCAATGTTATGTTATCTGATAATACATAACTTCACATAATTTTGCAATATTTTACATAAATTAACATAGTATATAACCCCATAGCACAATAGTAATAAAGTATTTCAATGTTATGTTATCTGATAATACATAACTTTACATAATTTTGCAATATTTTACATACCTTAAAATAGTACAATAGAACAACAAAAATGTATGAAAATTGTTACCAAGTAGTGTAGTTTTATGTAATTTTACACAACTTTACATAGGTACATGTTTTACAGTGTGCATAGGTAATACTTTTCAGTAATGTAATAAATAAATCCTGAAAATTGTTTAATAAAGTTCCTGCTTGCTATAA